>PVJD01000028.1:600000-751798 GCA_004026545.1 Mormoops blainvillei
AACTGACCTCTAAATTAGTTCTGAATGGAAACATAAGTTAGAAAATCATAAATTCTTGAATTTAAGGGATTTTCAAAATAAGGGTCAGTGCAATAATCCCCATGTAAGGCAATCATAATAAAAGGCCACGTCTGGTACAAGAAATACTGGGAACTTGAACCCAAGTCAATGAAGCCAAAAGGGCAATACTCCACTTCTCCCATGGCAAAGATCCACACAGAAGAATAGCACCTGAGATATCTTAAATCATCTAGAATCTCTGAGTATGTTTGGAAATTAATCCCCATTTTTATAGTAACTCATCAGATTGTTAAAAACAACTCATTATCCAACATCCTGAAGTCATGAGCAAAGCTTATGAAAATAAAACCCCTTGTTTTCCTTTAAAATTGTTACTATAGTGTTTCCATTTATTTTCAAAAAGCAGCAGAGAGAGAATAAGGGCAGATTGCCAAATTTGAGACTAGGGATGTCCTTGAAGACAGCCTAAACCAAAATAAACACAAAAACAAACATGTCTACAATTAAAAGATAGTAACACTGAATTATAATTAGCTGTCTCAGGAAGTAAAGATATTTTCAGTTAACTGAATGGGTGACAATTACTTGGATTATTGTCATACTTAAAATGTCAGTGTTAAATGATTGCTTTAAGCACATAATAATAAATTCTGCATTCTTAAGTGGCAAATACAACAAAGCTAAATACAGGGAATGTTTTTACTGGAAGCAAAATTAAACATTAAGAGAAACCTGCAACACACATTTTAAAATCACAGAGAACAAAAGAGGAATAACCACAGATGAATGAACCTGGTTCTGACACTTACCTCTTTGCTTAGAATTAGGAGCAGGTCAAAAACTCATGGAGAAAATCTGTTTGAGGGCCCACCCGTCCTTTGAGGGGCACACGCATAAGGCGGGGCGACTACAGAGAATTCTGCAAAACTTTAAAGACCCCCTTCCTGGAAATCTGGGTTAATTATAGCATTTATGAAAATAGCATTGGTTAATTTCACACCTGCTGTTAAATCCTACATGATTTCCTGGGATATGTTGTGATTACATTATAGTCCTGCAAACCATATTTTCCTCATGTCAGTGTTAATTGTACAGGATTAACAAATAACAAGTGCCATTTGCTTATATTACTACTGTCAGTAACGTCTCCCTTTGTCTCCAACATAGGTTCTCACTTCCTTTTGAATCCCCAAGTCCTCTGAGCGAGTATAAAGCCCTCTGTGATTCAGCTGTGGTAGCTTTTCATCCTGCAAACCATACCACCTGGAAATTAATACCACTAAGCAGGAAGTTATATGTAACCTCGATGCTGTGGGAAGGGACAGTTCTTGCCTCTGCCAACTAAAGTCTGTTTGAATATTTTAGAGATTCTTTTATTCATCACCTATGGTCCAACCAACATTATATTAGACACTGAGAATCAACAAAGCAGAAATAGCATGGTCTCTGTTCCTCTTTCTCCCTGGAGAAAGAAGCATACCCCATACCAATTATTGATGGTCTAAATGGAAAGTTTTATAAGTTTGGGGAAGAGAAAAGGCCAGCAATAGCCAGGAATATTTAGGGATCATCTGCTGAGAAAATGGTGAACTTTGAAGGACTAGGTTGGGAATTATGAAAACATAAAAGCAGAATTCAAGAAGAGGGTAGTGGCAAGTGACCAGAGAAACTCTAGTTGCCTCCCATCTTTCTTTGCAGAGGGGACAAATATTTCCCCTTAAAAAGCTGTATGAAATAAATCTTTAAAAGACCCATTTGTTCTTTTTTGCTAATATCCTGAATTATATACTTCTTAGAAAGAAAACTAAGAAGAAAAAGCTAACTATTCTTTCTGCTTTAAAAAAACATGCTTTATTTATATTGTTCCAAATTATTATTGTTTTTCCTTCAGAATTTATATACCCAGGAGAACTAATTGTTAAGAGTTCTCACACTTACAATCTTTCAGGAAAATTTATCCCCCTTTAAAGTTAAGGCTGTCTTTGAAAACTTTGATTTAATAAACAAATGAACAAATCAAACAATTACACTAAATGCTAAACCCAGACAGTAGTAACTATATGAAATCACTGCTCAAGACATAGATGAAAACAGGGGCAGAATTGTTTCACATCATAATGCTTATTAGTGAACCTATCAGAAATATTGATTCACAAATTGTGGTTAAGTGTAAATATGTGACACCACCAGTGGTATGGGTGTCATTTGATGTGGCCACATTTATTTGTGCTGGATTTTGAAATAGTATGAAAATAAAAATGAAGGTTGGGGCTGTCTTTTAGGAAGCTTTTCAACTTCTTTTGCTTCTATAATGGAAAAATCATGGCGTTTTAGCTTCAATCAGGATTTGGTTTCAAAACAATTAACCATTTACCAGTCATGCAGTAGTGGGCAGATTAATTAACCTTTTGAATGGCAACTTTATCCTTTTTAAAAAATGGAATAATGCACAATTGAAAGAGTTTGTGGTGAGGAAAAATCGGGGAGACAAATAGTAATGCTGACTCAAAACTTGTTATATCAGTAAAGTAATTGAATTACTACTTACGTATTTAATAAATGTGGTCAGAGCTCCCACTATCTATGAAAACTACAAAGAAGTGAATTAACGTGGTTACAAGGCTACATTCTGAAACTAGAGAAACAAGAAGCTTAAAGTAGCTGAAAGTTGTCTCTGGGGTAAGTGAGATGATGGCTGAACACCACACTGTGAGCACCGATGACTACCCCTTTTGCACAATTTTTCAACAAATTTCTAGTATAGGAAAAATTTCATGGGATAATGACCCAATTCATTCTGAAAAGGGAAAAACAAAATGGGGTTGCGACCATACAAGCCTCGATAGCTATGGGTTCTGCATCTGAATTTAAATGCATTTGCATTTGGATTCAATCAACCATGAATTTACAATATTTGGGGGAAAATTAAATAGTTGCCAATGTGTCATATGTAGTTAGGTCTATAATGGCTGTATCTGTAGTGAACACGTACAGACTTTTTTTTCTTGTCATTATTCCCTAAACAATCCAATATAACAACTATTTATACAACATTTATATTGTATTACATATCATAAGTAATCTAGAGACTATTTAAAGGATACAGGAGCATGCGTGCAGTTTATATACAAAACTACACAATTTTATGTAAAAACTTTGATCATCCATGAATTTTGGTGTCTGAGGTGGGAGGAATCTTGGGACCAATCCCCCATGTATACATAAGGATGACTGTATTAATAATCTGATGTGATATAAAGAATTCCAAAATAATAGAAAAAATCATACTATCTAATATCAAACGGTACTATAAGACCGTGGTAATCCAAATAGCATGATACTGACCTGAAAACAGACATACAGATCAAAGGAACAGAAGAGAGCTCCAAAAGAAACCCGCACCCTCACAGTCAATTGACATTTCGCAGAGAAAGCAAGAACATAATGGGCTAAAGATAGTTTATTCAATAAATATTGTTGGGAAAAATGGGACAGATTTGTGCAGAAAAAGGAACTAGACCACCTTGTTATGCCGCACACAAGAATAATTTCAAAATAGATTAAAGACTTAGATGTTAGACTTGGAACCATAAAAATCCTAGAAGAAACCATAGGTAGTAAAATCTTGGGCATATCTCCTCTGGCAAGAGGAACAAAATTAAAAATAAACAAATGGATCTACATCAAACTAAAAAATTTTTGCACAACAAAGGAAACCATCATCAAAATTCGATCTTAATTAAGGACACTTATGACAAAGTTCAGCTTGTCTGCCAAATTCTACACCATGAACAAGTACCTGTAAGGAGCAGTTCATTTCAGCAGAACTAGGGTACTTAATGTTTACTTTTGTTCACATCTCTGTACCCAGGAAAGGATCAAGTACCTAATCAGCATTCCACAAATATCATTGCCATGCCATGGAATAGCATGCATTTGTTTTTCTAGGACTCTTTATGTTTTCCTGTGCTGGGCTATCAACATGAATAAGCTAGGACTAACATTTTCTAGGTCTCTTTCTCCATATAGTATTAGGTTAGAATCACCCAAAAGCAGGGCCAACTTATCCATTAAAAAATCAGAGCTGGCTACATAACTTCCAAGGACCAGTGCAAAGGGCAAAATGAAAATGTAGGGCCCTGTATTTGTTCATTAGGCCTGCCATAACAATGTACCACAGACTGGGTGACAAATAAATAACAGAAAATTTGTTTTCACAATTCAGGAGGGTAGAAGTTCAAGATCAAGGTGCCAGCAGCACTGGCTTTCAAATAGCCTCCTTTTTCACTGTATCCTCACATAGTCTTTCTTCTGTGTCTGCATCTCTGGTGTCTCTTCATGTGTCTAATTTCCTCTTATAAAGACACCATTGTCATTGAATTAAGGCCCACCTAACAACCACATTTTAACTTAATTATCTGTTCAAAGATGCTGTCTTTAAATACAGTCATAATTTCAGGTACTAGGTGTCAGGACTTCAACATATAAATTTGGGGGGACACAATTCAGCCAATAACAGATCCCTTGTTCAAAGAGCAGAAAAAGTGGCATTAAAGGCACTAAAATATAAAACATTTCCTTTTCTCATGCCATTTTTCTCTCTCGATCCAGTGTAATTTTTACTTTGCTATTTAATGGTGCACTTCACTGGATGCAGAAAACTCTCCTGCTTAATACAGATGCACCCAGGCTCCCAGGAACTCTGTGTTATGACTCAGTTTGCATGCCACCAGTTGCAGGTTCTCCCCCCTGCCATCTGCTGGACCAATGTACCGAAGCCCAGCTGGGAGCAGGAAAGTCAGTCCACCTAGACATGCCACCTGAGTCCCTGCACCCAGATCACCACTTGCAATGGAGGGCAGCCATGGTCACTGCACAAGGTGGGGATATGGAGGCTGACCAGGACCCAGAGACAACAGTTAGTACTTTCTGAAAGTCTTTTCCTGGCCAGTCACACAAAGGTGCTCAGTGGGATGCAGTTTGTTCTCACTCTCCTCTGCACTGCGAAGAGCTCTTCTTACAGAGTGCCGACCCTGTTGACCAACAGTGGTTCCCCACTCACATCCAACTATTTGGCCCAAAAAACCACATCTCCCACAGGTGCTTCCATAAGCTCTTCTTGCAACTCCACTTCAGTAGTTGGCTGTGCTCGGCTTCTCAGAGCCACCTCTGCACCCTGACTTGTCGCTGAGCACATGTTTCAGGGTGATGTGAAAGAATTCTCTGATGGTCTTCCTCCAGTTCTTTGCCTCAGGTCTTCACTTTCCCAGCTCTTACACATTTGTGCACAGTATCATTTCTATCAACAACCCCAGATCCCTGGTATCTCCGCTGTCTCTGCTTTCCTAACTAAACCCTTGCAAAATCCTCCCCATACCTGTGCACATATCCCTTTGCAGTTTGACTTTCTTGCTATTCTCATCAATACGCAGAGTGTATTTCCTTATTTTTGAATCATTGATAGTGTGAGGCTTGCTTTGCTCAACAGGCTATGGCAGAAGTGACATAGTAATAGGTAAAAATTTTTAAAATTTATTACAAGAAAATATGCTACCATAAGAAAAAAATCTAAAATCTGTGGCATTGGCATTGGTAGGAGATGGAATTATGGGTGAAGTCTGGAAAAGTAGGCTGGAAACTGTTTGCAGAGGGGAAAGCAGTGAGAAATCTGAGAAAGGATACTGGTCTCTAGTACAACACAGGAGTTGAACGATTTGCAAAATCATCACTTGTAGTAAACATGGTAGAAAATGTACAGAGGAAACTTGCAGATCTGGCTAAGGAGAATTTTAGAAAGAATGATGAACTTATCAGCAGTGCCTCTGGCTGTGTATAACAAAGTACTTCCAAAGCAGTAGGAACTTAAGAAGGGACTATTCAGTTTGGAAATATGGAGGGAAAGACTTGCTTGGTTTGTAAATAAAAATATTTCTTGCCTCTGTGTTTTCAGCCAGCAGAAGATTCTCTCAGTTAAAAAAAAAAAAAGGCTTCAGAATAAAGAATCAAGAGTATGACAGTAAGACCACTTGCTAAGATCTGAAAATGATATTAGTAGGTATCCTCACAGTACAGAGGCTCTCTAGGAATAATAAGGAAATTGTCCCTCAGCATTCTGACCTGCCATCCAAAGTAGGACATGCCTGTATCATAAAGAATGATCCATGTAGCTAATGAATATGAAAGTCTAACAAAAGTGGACATACTTAATCTGCTACACAAATTTTTAAGAAACTTTTACCAGCATGGTAAAAGCATTGAGGAAAAACTTCAAAATAAATGTGGCTTCTGGGTTCCCAGCTTTCTGTGGTCAGGAAGCAAAGTGAGAATGCTATTTGATTGTAAACATGAACAATTTCTTACTAAACATTCAGAAGGTGTAGCCCAGTGCTTAGATGGGGAACTAAGAGCAGAAGAGAACACTGGTATAGGGAACTATTACAGGAAAATAAGTGAACTCTACTCAAGAAATATTCCCTGCCCCTGGAAGACGGGACCCAATGATAACATTTGCCCAGCTAGATTTCAAAATTGCTATGGACTAATTATTGATATAAGCCACTGTTTCTTCTCTTTGGAAGAGGATATCTGTAATAGCTACCCTACCCTTCCAGATGTGTGTGTGTGGAAGCAAGATGCAGATAACCAGAATTTTCAGTTCACTGGTCACTGGATCAAGAGCAGCTATATTTGACTAGCTGCATCCAAGAAGCTTAATTCAAATCTGATTTAGATTATGAGATGCTGCATCGTTTGATTCTGATGTCATAATTGAATAAGGTGGATGAAGGAGAGTGTGTTTTAGGGAAAAGATGATTGTACTTGTATGTGAAAAGTATGTGAATAGTTATGACCAAAGAGTGGACAGGGCTATATTATTTCCACTAAGTAATTGATACATCTATCCAGCCTATGCACTTATATGTTTATAATTCTGAGGTCAGTATCCTAGTGGCTAGGGTAAAATAATAAGAAAAAACAGATATAGTTCATTCCACCATGGAGCTTTGAATTTAGTGAGGGTAGAGAAATATTAATAAAATAAATTGCGAATAAGGGCAAATTGCACCAATGTGGGCATTAAAAATGGGAGATATATGGTGTTTTGAGAATCAAAATAGGGATCTAGGAAAGACATGAAGAATGAATAGAAGGTAAGAGGTCAAGAGGAGAGGGAAGAGTTTCTAAACAGTCACGTGGTAAGTTCCCCCGGAGGGAGGGCCCAGCAGAATATATGTCTAACTCTGATGTTTTTGAAAAAAATCCAAACACTATCCACAGTTAAAGTTATTCTCAAGTACTGCCAGTAGACAGTCTCAATTTTAAAGCTTAAAAAACCTAATTGCTCAAAACCATGATTTTGAGGCAAAATAAAGAACAGATGACCATTAGTCTAGTTCCTGGAATTTCACATTTAGAAAGAATTAAATTCTTCCATGTTAAAGTAAACAAAACATCAAGTCCTAGGCAGAAGTATGATAGACCCCAGAATATAGATTGAGCTTAGTCATTTGCCAATATATCACTTACAGCCCTATTATTTACTAAGATAAAGGAGATATTTTCTAAGTTGGAAAGACATATTTCTTATAATTATTATTCAAAAGCATAAATTCTATAAATAAACATTAAGTTGTTTTGATAAGAAACAAATGCAATATTTGTTTTAACATTTTGGTCTGTGATTTTTTTTTTAAAAACTGCCTTGTTTATAGAGATTGACAGTCCATGTAAAGAACTTTATTGATTGCTGTTGAGATTCAATTGTAATGTTTACAGGAAGCTCTTCATCAACGAGACTGAATGGAAATTAAGTCACAGACTTAGCTTTCTGTCCACTAACTAAAGAAACAGAACTCTTTCTAATTATAAAGAGTAATATCCACAGGTTATATCTGACATAATTGACATCCCCCATAAGGCAAAGATTTATACCAAAGTACATAAATAAAATATAAAAACAGAAAGTTCAGACTCTACACCTGACAAAATATGACACTCAGAATCCAGTTAAGGTTGCCACGTTGTATATCATATTGGATTCAAGTTATCATGAGTAGAAACCAAAAAGTTGCACAATTTTTTAAATGTTGAAGGGAAAAATGCCTAAATGTGTTGAGAATTTGCAATAGTATTCATAAAAATTAAAGTTGTGTATTTAACCTTGACAAGTGAAAGTTGGAAATTGACCCAGGTATTTTCTATCCATTGACAAAATTGCCTTATCATGTGGCACTTTGTCAACATTTTAATGATTACTGAGATTCTGGAAACTCAACTGTGAATGTGCCAGATAACAGCTCCAAAAAACACCTTCTGCCCATTGCTATAAGGGCTACCCATGGGTCTCTTATAAGTAAGTCAGTTCACTCAAGAAAATATTCATAATGTTGAGAGGTGGTGAGAAAAAACTGAAAGGTTTTCTAAGTTAATTATGGACCTTATGAAGAGAAATTAGTGTCATATAATCCACGACTTTTTTTAAAACTAAGAAACTTTAATGTGAAAGGGAGAAAAAAAAATGGTGCTGAGGAAGCACTTACCTACTCAAATTACAGCAGTCTTCTCCAAGTCAAGTGTTAAGTATATATCAATAACAAACCTAAACAGTAAATGCAAGCCTTATGTAGACAAAAAGTGTCCTGTATAAATAAGGCACATAAATCATTATCTCTGAGCTACAATTTATTACTTGCTAAATAAAAACTAAAACACATTCTTCTATCATTGTTTAGAAAATTGAATAATATATGTGAAAGTTAGCATAACTATGAAGTGTTATACAAATACTACATAATATTAATAAAAGAACATCATCACTCTATCACCTTTATCAAATGTATTATTATGCAGTATGCACATGGAGTCAACAACACTTGATCTTACTTGGGAAATGATTTTAAAATTGCCTGTTATCACAATCTGACTTTTACTGGTATTACTATAGGCACCTAATCACTAGCTATCAAGGCACATTGTCTTGCAATTTATTTTATAATTTCTTTCACCTCTACAACTTAGCAATGCATCAGAAAGATTCTTACACAGCATGAGGAAAGAAGTACAAGAGTTTGTAATCCAGTCAACACAAAAATGCATGCTCTGACCAGAATTATGACTTCCTGATATGGTCATGCCATGTTAACTTTGTGAATGTTAGGAGGGAAAATGCCTTTTTGAGAAACACTGATACTTGATATGTCACCTTGGATGGAAACCCACTAGCTTGTCAGATTGAGTTGAAAAGAGAAAAAACCTGTCTCCCTTGGATTTACTGTGGTAGAACTGGATGCAGAATGAAAGATGTAGCAGTAGTTCACATGTGATGATAAAGTTAAAGACACAGGTTCCTTTCTTAGCATCACCCATGGCCATCCTCAACTCCACTTATTATTTCCTTCTAGATTTTCAGGTAATAATCTTAAAACTCATTTATAAGAATATTTTTTAAAAATCTTTCCAGGAATGCAGAGAAGTTTAAGAATAATGATTTATTTCATAAAACCTTAGAATTTTGTCTTGTTATTTTTTAAACTGTAGTAAAAGTTTGAACTCACTTTTTAAAAACATGTAAATTCATTCTCAGGAATGAAGAGAGTACAGAGAACAAGAATCTATTTCAGAAAGCCTTATAAATTTTGCTTTCAATTCTTTTAAAAATGTAATAAATACAAATGGAAACTATCAGACTGAGTAGAGAAATAGTACAGCCATTTACATTTGGCATTTCTCCCTTTAAAAAAATAGAATACTGGATATGGAAAGTCAAAATGTCTTCCTTTATTGAAAGAAAACTTCAAAGTTAAGAGTAATTTGTGGATTAACTGGTAAACAATGCATAACGAATTACATTAATAGCTAGTTAAAAGCCCTATAAAAATGGTTTATCCTGTATCATTAAGTAATGGGATTGATCAAGAACCGCTGACACATTAAAATGCTGATTCACAAATGAACTTTATTTAAAGAACCAAATAAACTCCTCTGTACCCCCACATGAGATAGATACTTTCATTATGCCTCAGAAAAGAGAGATGCAAAAAGTTTAAACTTATTCAAAGGCATTATTAATTGATAAAGCCAAGGTCTAAATGCAAGTAGTAAACTGCATAGCTTGTGCTCTTAATCACTGAGCTAAGCTATATTTCTAGATTAAAATGTCTCCAAGGAACATTCCACAAAAGTACAGAAGAATAAAACCACCGTAAACCAATGGCAATTGTGAGTTAAACGTTTTATTTTGCATAATTACAGTTGGTCTATATGAAGCATAATATGTTTTGTTCACTTGTGGTTGTAAATGTTCAGTTAGTAAAGCATCCTTTTCAACTCTGAGGTTTGATGATGCGTTTAGTTCTTAAAGGGAAATAGTGCATGTTGATTTGATAAAAGCACTTATTCTGTTAAATCTGTACACAAATACTTTGAGGAAATCATTCAAAAATATACATTTTAAAGGAAACTAGATAAAGGATTCAATTACCTAGTTTGTTCTATGCTTTCTAAACCTAGCTTTCTAAACATAGTAACTGATCATTATTAAACCCCCATGGCCTGGCTCATCACCAGTCCCACTCCCAACATCAAATCAATCCGAGCACCAGGAATGGGTTTATAACAAAAATTCCAATGAAAGATGCCCCTTGATTTGCATTGGGAATTGTTGCTATCTGTTTTATCTGTCCTTAGTAACTACTTCCCTAGTAACAGTTTCTACAAGACAAAAGTTTATATCCTCTTGTGACTCACTGACTCAAGATCCTTTCTTAAAGCTCTATCCCTACTGAATGAAGTCCCTTATCTGTTCCTCCAGTTTCTTTTCTTTTAATCCTCACCCAAGGATATGTTATTGATTTTAGAGAGAGAGAAAAGAGAGAGAGAAACATGGATGTGAGAGAGAAACATCCATTAGTTACCTCCAATAAGTACCCCACTGGGCATCAAATCTGCAACCTAAATATGTGCCCTGACCAGGGATCATACCCATAACCTTTCAGTGTATGGGATGACACTCCAGCCAACTGAGCACCTGACCTGGCTTGAAGTGGCTGCATTGTTGTGCAAAGAGCACATGACTTAGAATTAGAGGGCTATATCTAACTCCTAGATATGATAGTTAGTAGCTGAGTAAACTTTAGTCAGTTACTCAATTCTCCTAAATTTGAGTTACTACGTCTGAACGATAATAGTACCCGTAATAATAGACTAGTGTCCCTGTGTAAACTGTTGGTGCTCTGCTGGTAGAGGCTGCACCTGATGCACTTTTTGTACCTGTAGTGCCCTCTCTATGGTGAATGTTCATAAGTGTGCACTGGATCCATCCATGAAAGAATGGGTAAACAATTTTCATCTTGACTCTTTGGTTCTTCCTAAAACAAGATTCTAGACTTACCCAATCTGCCATGTCCTATTGGCTCTAAACCTTGGTCGAACTCTGACGTCTGAGGCCAAATTAGTATTGGTGTAGGTTATTTGGAGCTGGGGCTATCTCACAAAGTAGTATGGGGTATTAAAGACTTGATCTGATATTTTCCCTTGTTTGGTTTTTACCCTTCAGCTAATAATACAATCAAAGCTCAAAGAATCACCATAGAAATCAAATTCAGTTCTCATTGACAGCTTTTTCTCCCCCTATTAGACAGTCAGCCACCACTAAAACTCTGAGGCAATCCTCCAGACAAATGATAATGGTTGTGTGGAAATACATGAGTACACTGGCTCAGAGATCAGTTGATAGTTTCCTTCCCAGAGCCACATCATTATGAGCTGGCAGGAAGTTAGGTCAGATATGGCCAACACCTGGAAAAATCACAGACACATCCAGATACTGCCGTCTATGGCAGACAACCAAAGACTGGAACTGAATTTCCTCCCTACTGCAACGATGAACAGTTGGATAAGGAGACAGCAGCTCTCATTAAGCTTCTGAGTACATCACTGCAAAGCTTGTCGGTCAGGATGTAGCAAAAATGTAGCATCGAAATACAGATGAAAATTCATGTCTCCAGAGCTGTTCTATCTGCACAATTACGTTAATGTGTCCCAGATTTGAACTCATCATCCATGCTCCCATTAGTCCCTGGATTTATTCCACTAGTGCCACCAAAGTGCCACTCTCCAAGTCAAATGGCAGTGTCAAATCACCACCAGCAAGCCCTGGAGTGTGTCCAGCCTTCAGAGGCTGGGGCCAATCTAATCAAATGGCAGCACTTCAGGGGAAGGGTTTGTCAGCAGAATGGATGAAAAGCTCATTCTACAGCTTTTATGATAATCTACAGAGGGTAAAAGAACAGAGAATGATAGAAAAAACTACTACAACTCCAACAAATAGTTACTGAGCAATTACATGTCCCAGTCATCGTTCCCAGTGATATTGTACATAAAAACATGAAAATGTACAGCATCTGCCTTCAGGAAAATAGCAATACAGAAAGGGCCTACTATAGGAAGCACAGAGGAAAGAGAATTTATGAACATTGAGGTCAAGGAACCCAGGTGAGAATTAGAGCTCTGACTCTCCCTTGCTAATGTCACAAGACAAATTAATTAAATGTACAAGCTTTGGTTTCCTCATCTACATAGTAAATAATAGACATACTCTTCGGTAGACAGAAAAGGGAAAATTTGCTTCTTATGTAGATTAAAAATAAAACTGTTAGGTGAGCTCCAATTATATTAATGTATATTAATATATTAATTATAATGCTAGAAGAAGAAAATATAAGATAATATTTATGATTTACAGTACAGAAAAGATTTTAAGCATAACTCAAAAGAACATAAACCATAACATAAAAAAGTGATGGATTGGGGGACTATTACAATTAAAGATTTCAATTTAACAAGAGCCAATAGAGAAAATTTAAAAGACAGATGACTGATTGGAAAAAGGTACTAGCAACATCTAATATCTAGAATGTACTAGAAATGTCCACAAATTAACAAGAAAAATACAGAAAACTCAGCATAAAATGAACAAAGTATGTGAAGAAACTTCACAGAAAGTGAAACCCAAATGGCAATAAGTATATGAAAAAAATACCTAAACTTATTTGTAACTAAAGAAAATCAAATTAAAACAACAAAATACCACTTAAAATGGATCATATTAGCAAAAATTAGAAAATGGGGTAATACCACATGTTGGAGGATGTGAGGGACAACAGGATCCTTATGTGCCTTTGATGATATAAGACTTGTGGGTATAAGCACAATTCACAATTGTACACTATAACTTGGCAATCCTACTTCTAGGTATATTTCTCAAAAAATTGCTTTCACATTGGACCAGAAAGGGGCACATTTGCTTCAATGTTATTACTGAGAGTGGTATTGCAAATAGCCTACAAAAATCAGGGCAAAACAAAACAAAAAAATGTAAATGCACACCATGAAATAGTGCACAGCTGTTAGAATCTGTTAGAATACTACATGCATTGTAGTAGTTATTAGACTATTATACACATCAACATGGAGCAATCTGAAAGACATAAGGATGATTAAAAATATAAGAAACAAAATACCTATTATCCAATATCTTTAAAGTAAACCCATTAAAAAAAAAAAGAAGAAGAACAAAGCCGGTGGTATACTCCCGGATTTCAAATTATACAACACTCCAAAGCAACAATAATCAAAACAGCATGGTATTGGTAGAAAAGGAGACACATAGACACTGGAACAGAATTGAGGTCCCAGAAATAATCTCACATATATATGGGCAAATAATGTCAACAAAGGGGCCAAAAATATACAATGAAGAAAGCAAAAAGCCTTTTCAATAAATGGTGCTGAGAAATAAGAAAGCCACGTGCAAAAGAATGAATCTAGACTGCTATTTGTCCCTACATATATATTTTTAAAAACCCCTCAAAAATTGATAAAGACCAAAATATAAGACAACAGGAAAGAGTGGTGGGAGGGAAATGGGGACAACTGTACTTAAACAATTTAAAAAATAAAAAATAAAAAAATAAAGTACCTACTCCTACACTTTGAAAAAAGGCCTGAAATGATAAATTACATAGAAGAAAAAATAGGTACTAAATTTATGGACTTCTGTTTTAGAGAAAGGATTTTATGAAATTGACCTCAAAGGCAAGGAAAGTAAAAGCAAGAATAAATAAATGGGACCATTTAACAAACTAAAAAGTTTCTGCACGGCGAAAGAAATCATGAACAAAACAAAAAGGCAACAAATTAAATGGGAGAAGATATTTGCAAATAACACCTCTGATAAAGAGTTTGTATCCAAAATACATATTTTAAAAATTTAATTTAAAAAAATGGACAGGGGACGTGAACAAGCACTTTTCCCAAAAGACAAAAAAGGCCAATAGCTATATGAAAAGATGTTCAAATTCACTAGCTATTAGGGAAATACAAATCAAAACTACAATGAGATACCATCTCATGCCTGTTAGAATGGTTATTATCAATAAGACAAGAAATAACAAATGCTGAAGAGGCTGTGTAGAAAAAGGATCCTTCATATACTGCTGTTAAGAATGTTAACTGGTACAGCCACTATGGAAAAACAGTATGGAGTTTCCTAAAAAAATTAAGACTAGTACTGCCATAATACCCAGCAATGATTCTTCTGGGTATATACCCAGAAAATTTAAAAGTATTTTTTTGTAAAGATGTATGTACCTCTATGTTCAGCGCAGCATAATTTACAGTGTCCTAGACATGGAAACAACCAAAGTATCATTTGATAGATGGTTGAATAAAGAAGATGTGGTACATATATACAACAGAATACAAATCAGCCATTAGAAAAGATGGAAAATATTGTTATTTGTCACAACATGAGCAGATCTTGAAAATATCATGTAAAGCAAGGTAAGTCAGATGAAAATGTCAGGAATGAAATAATTTCACTCATATGGGGGATATAAAACTGAAAGCAACAAATGAACAAACAAGACAGGCAGAGAGACAACTCAAAGACCCAGAAAGCAGTATGGTGGTTACCAGAGGGAAGGGGGTAGAGAGGTAATAAAGATGAAGTGGGTCAAATACATGGTGACAGAAAGAGATTTGGCTTTGGGTGGTAAACACACAATGCAGTATACAGATGATGTATTTTAGAATTGTACACTTGAAACTTATGTAATTTTATTAACCAATGTCACCCCAATAAACCAAATTAAAAATTAAAAAATACATGCTGGAATATAACACCAAACCTCAAGAACAAACATCGAACACATTATGATGGTTAAATAACCATTTTAGTGATCTTTGTATCTCCAGAACTGAGCACAACGGTTGGTGTCCAATGATAGTTTTCTGAGTAAATCAATGATTCAATACCTAAAACAAATGATAGGGAATTTTAGAGATTTCAAACCTTAGAGTGGGTACAACAACAGAAACCATTTGCAAGTGATTTGTTTCTCAGGTTAGGAAACGAATCTTGTTGATGGAAAAGCTTGGTGACTTCAGGTTAGTATCTTTTGACTTTGAAGGACTAATAAGGAGCTAGCAGGTAATCCTGGTCTAGAATTCAGTAGGTATATGGATTTGGATCTTGGTTCAACAGATGACTTCTAGAGGTGAAAGGAAAAAAAAATAAAGTAGCAGGTGGATGGGCAATGGGATGAAGTAATGCAGACATATTGTTAAAATTGTACCAGATGGTGGTGGTCAGTGTGTGTTTTAAAGGAAGGATGAACTGGTCAATAGGGATAGAAAAATTATTTGTTAACACCTGTGGAGGGAGGGGTGAGGTGGGATTGTATGAGAGGGAAATAATAGTAAAAGCAGCATATGGAGAGTGAGGCTAAATTAATCTCAGTTTTGAGAAAGACCCCAAAATAAGCTAAGCCATTTGTTTCATACTGCTTGTCCTATTATTTGCCTTAACTATTGAGGAGCAAATTAAAAATTGATAAATTTGGGGAGAGAGAGTGGAGGAGGAGGGAGGGAGTGCTTGCAAGCAGAAAGGTCAGAAATCAAACTAAAAATAAGAATAAAAATCTCTATTCCCAAGCCCATAAACTGAATTATCTAGAGGAGACTTTTGAGGTCTGATAAATCCCTGAACAACTTTAATTTAAAATATCCTGAGAACTGCATTTCTTAAGTTATTCCCTTGATTCCAATCTGCTATCAGCAAGAATCAGAAAGGTACCCAAGATAAGAATAAATTTGAGATTTACTATTATTGAGCCCAATTTTTCCTGTTCTACATCCATGGGGTGCAACAAATGTTTCTCCCAAAGAAGTATAAAAAGAAAAAAGAAAAAGAATTTGTCAACCTGTGCCCTCGTAGGAGATCCCACACTTCTAAAAGCCTCACTGCAGTTCACAGCTTTTCTCCAAGGCAGGTCTATGCCACACAATTCATTGGCTATGTCTAAGAACTGACTTCTGGAGGTGGCATCTCCTATACAGTCCTAGCATATTATCTACTGGGTTGAAGAATTTTATTGAAGCAGTAATTTTTCATCTTTATTTTTAGCTGGAGTCAGTAAAGCTTGGTGATTCAGGTTTGACATGCAAACTGTGTGGGTTATGAATGCCAACTCGGTCACTTACCAGATGGACGACTATGACAGTATTAATTAATCTACCTTAGCTACCTTAGCATCAGTCTCATCATCTATAAAATGGGGATAATAATATTACCAATATCATAGGTTGTTATGGTATTGAGAAATGATATGCACAATACTGTTAGAGTAGTGCCATACAGAAGGAACATTGAATAAGTGTTCCTAATTACTGACACCAAAGGGAAAGTGTGAAGAAATTCATGCTGAAAGAAATCCATCTTTCTAATTAGTGGCTAGGATACAGAATAAGATAGAGCTTCTGGAGGTCAGGAGATTAGAAGAAAAAACTTCATAATAATTTAGCCACGAATAAAGCAACAAAGAAAGGGGTGCTCACTAGGGGTGTTACAAGGAAAGAATACTTGTACAGAGTGCTTAAGCACTGGTCTGATATAGAGTTAGAGATGGGGACAGACAGGTTGCTATCTCAAATTCAAAACGGTGGAAAGGAGAATGAAATTTAATGATTGAAATATGGAGAAGAGGAGGAACAAGGTAAAATTTTTATTTTTATTTAGAGAGTAGGTGGATGAAAAGGTGTCCTCTCACTACTGTCAGACAGAGAAGTTTATGTTTTCCTCTAATTCATGCACACTGAAGCATTTATAGAATTTTATAAACTATTATCAAATAATGTAAAAATATAAAGAAATATATATATCATTTTCTATCTACATAAGAGAAGTTTGCCAATAACTTTTAAAATTAATGCTAGATTTATAATGGGCTTTGAAGGCCAACTTCTCTTGCCCTAAATTTCAGCACACGGTCTGTATAGGGAAGCGAGAAATGTGTCCTACATAAGAATGTTCCTGAGTATCAGGTAAACAAAAGCTGTAATCTGGGTTTTCATACTGCTAAACAGTGAGCACCGCTGGGTAGTTAGCACTCTAATGGGTTACATTTCTCAAGCACTGAGTGATCCTGTACTGAAATTGAAAAGACGCTTCTGGGAACCACAATTGTCATGCTCAGTATTTCAAATTATTAGCATCCTTGAGAACAAGAAATTTGTGAGGATGATATTAGTTTTAAAATGTTTCTTTTTCTTAATATAAACCTAAACTGGAATGTTTCTAAGAATTTGCATTGTTTCTGAGATGAAGGTATATGTCTGCATATACTCTACTTTCTGTGTGTCAGACACAAACATCATTCACAGAATATCAGGCAAAAGAGGAGACAGAGTTGCACCTCGAGCTCACAGAAACCTAAGAGAGAAATGCATTTGGAAGGGTAAAACCTACACTGAGCTCTCTACAGCTATTAATACCATCTTTGGGAAACTTCCTCCTAAGGTATATGGAGGCCTATGGATTAACTGAGTGGAGAGAAAAGACCCCATATGCAGAGGGTAGAGTTTTCCTAGAGGAGAGTATAAATAGACACAGTGAAGGTTGATAATGAAGACTTTCTCAAAAAGAAGAAGGATCGACCTTACAACCAAGGTCAAGATTAAGAAGTAAGGAATATTCATGTGGGAATTTCCTATAAATGGTTTAATTTAAAAGTTGTTTTTCCCCTTTGAAATTTGAGAGCAGTTATATTTAGCATTAAGTTTTTAATTGATTCTCCTATATCGTATTCTCTTCAGCTACCTCAACCTTTTAGTGAATCAATTATATCCGTAAGCCTCTATGCTTGTATTATGGGGAATTTATGAAAGAGATGAGAGGCATGGCCTGAACCAGATTACTCTTCCAAGGAGGCCAGTGTAGAAGTAGCTCAGCCCAGAAATATAGTGACCTACATGCCTGGGCAAAGGGAGCTAGGAAGCTCCGTCAGGAGCACGGCTGTCTTGGAAAGAGTTGCCTTAGATGACAATTCAGAAACAGAACTGAAATGACTGCTTTTTCCAAAACATATACAGGGAGATGGCTTTTGAGTGTATATCTTAGGTGGAAAAATGAAGACATTAACAATTGATTGATGTAAGAATGTTAGTATCACATATAGTCATTATTTTTCTCTTACTGAAATATTATTATTACTGCAATATAGTCATTATTTTTCAAATGTACATTTGGACAATCTTAAATAATACAATCTGAGTTTTGGGGAACTTTCCAAATTTAAAAGTATTTCCACAGAAAATTATATCACTTTCATATTTTTAATGTGGATATCATATTAAGAACCTCATCTTGATGTTTTGAGGATTGAATAAAGCCATGTATTAAGTATAGATATGTCAATTTAATTAGACTCACTCCCATAGTTCAGTCCTTTCACAAGTCATTTTCAAACAGTTTCTCAAGAAAATTATAAATTTCTAGGGTTGGTCATTTTATTAATTAACATAGACTAAGTTATGCTACAGTAGCTTGAGAAATGCCATTGAAGACTAAGTTGTGCAATAGAAACCCACATCATAGTGACTTAACTCAACAAAAGTTTATTTTTTTTATACCCACAAAGTTAGCTAAGAACAGTTGCTCCCAGGATGGCTATCTTCCATATGAGAACTTTATATTACAAACTGCTTTGATCTATCATGCCACCTCTACACAAGGCCTCCTCCCATACCACCATGCAGGAGAAAGGAGAGGACAGGTCTCACATTAGCCATTAAATGCTTTACATGGGAAGGATACACATTCCTTCTGGTCCTAACTAGTTGGCCAGAAGAATTCAAATTAACTGGCCCAATGCAAAGGGACTAAAGAATGCAATCTTCTGTGTGTCTCGAAGGAGAGAACCAGACTTTGGGAAGCAGATTAATGTCTACCAAATCCATAAGTAGACTAAACCATAATATTTTTAATCAATAAATTAAAAGAATATAATCTATTCTTTGAGCTTCTATGATGTGGGAACTACACCCTTGGGTTCTTCCAAAGCTTCTCTGTGGATCTGTTTATTTAGTGGTAAGTTGCTCATCAATATAAGAGATAATTGGATAAGATGATGTGGGATACTGAAGTTGAGATGTGATCATTTGAAACTAATTGATCTACATATGTTTAACAAATATTTAAATTCTGAGACAGACAAACAAAAAGACAGATAGATCATTGATGGATGGAAGAAAGAAAGGAAGGAGAGAAATAGAGCAATAAGTTGATTGCTTTGCTTCCTTTGTGGTATTTTAATGACTCAAACTGGTGCTAAAATTTTTAAAAACAAACACATGGATTTTAACTCAGTATCAGAAAAAACTTTTAAACTGCTAAAGTGCTCATAATAAATTAAGTGGTCTTGAAATAGAGCATGTGGTCTATCCCTTAAAGTATTAGCATTGATTTTTATGACAATTCACCATGAAATTGTCAACAAGCATCAAATTTTAGGTGGTGACAGAGAGATGGAGTACAGTGTTATATGCCTTATAGCATGTTCCTACAAAAACCCTACAAAATGGTATAGGAAGAAAATAATTAAAAACAAAAAAATCTTAAATAATCATATTATTATTATTTGTCCTATATAATGTAAGGATTCAGTTATTAAGCTAGAAATAAATTTAAGAAAAACATACAATTGTCTCTTTAAGTCAGGATTAGATTATACAATAATTAATGTCGATTGTTTTTCCTTCTTAAGAATTTTCTATTCACTCTGCATCATTTCAATAAGGCACAATAAGTTAACAGACCACTGTTATGTGTTTCAAAAATATTGTATATACCATCAGCATATTTCAGGCCTTTAAGTTTTTGTTTGTATTTGAAGAGATAAGAATGTAAATTTTATAAGCTGAGAACACCAATTGAATTAATGATTCTGAAATCATATAAGCTATTGCCATATTACAATTTGAGTAAAACAAAATTCAAAGCAGTTTAGGTAACATAAAATACTGAATAATCATGAAAATTAGTGGATTGTGAAATGAATGACCACCTACCGTCACCGATGAAGCTGGCCCAAGACTCTCTAGTTTATTAAAGAAGGCATAAAGTATATGAGAGTGAAAGAATTTACAATGCCTGAAGCTCAAAATACACCCATTCAATTGTTTTCTTGATGCTGTTTGCAAACTATTACAACAGAACATTATCTATTTTACCGGTCATTTGAGTTTTTGCATGAAATAAATCCCCACATTGCTTTATGCCCAGCTTTGCCTTTTCATCATTTAAATCATGCAGCTGAATTTGGACTGATTCATAATCTGAAGCTCCTGGACATTTAAACCTTATGGCTGATGTCATGGTAGGTTTCCAGGCAGTTGGCTAAATTAATTCTACTCACCTCATTCTCCACCTCCTCAACTGGATCAGAGTGGTATCCATGGAGAATCTCCTGCACCATACTGTGCCCATTTTCCAAGTTGTACTAAACTAAAAAGCAACTAGTTACACCCTATGCTTTGGTGGATCCAAAACAATATGATAGTATTCTGATACCATTATTTTGATACAGAATTAGGGCACCATGTAAACATGAAAATATTGAATGAAAGAAAGAACATCTGTTCCTTGATGCATCAGAACTATATTCACAGAGGTTCTTCCTCTCAGTATGAGTGTTTTTAGCTGTGAGCAACAGGATGTTCATCCAAGAATATCGAACAACAAGTGCATTTAATTATCTCATGTAAAAGAAACTATGAGATAGGTAGAAAGAGGTCATATGCAATGGCTCAACATAATAGGGTGCTGGATTAGTTTCTCCCCTGATTATGCTACCAAACGTCTTCAGAAGCTGCCAGCATCCTATCCTTGCAGCAATGACCAAAGTGGAAAGGAGTGAGAGAGTGGCAAAACAGGGTTTCCTTTTTTGCTTGCTTCCCTTTCAAGAGGAAGAAAGCCCAAGCTAGTGGCTACTTACATTTTTATCAGCCAGAACTCGGTCCATGACCACCCACAGTACTTGAGAGCTTGGGTAAGTGTCTACTACTTTCAATTACTGGAGATGGCATCACCAGTTAGAAAGAGAAAGACAGGAAAGAAGAATGGCTGCTATGGTGCAAACAACATTGCCCATCACAACACACAACTCTGCACTTGTTGTAGGGAAGTCTGAGGGTCAAAGCCTTAAATTAACCTAGGAAATGTCATTGGTAAGTAGTTTCATGTATTATCATTTACTTATCTAGACATAGATGAGGAAAAAGGTAATGCAATGTTTCTTATCAATCTAGTGGACTATGGGGTCCAGGAAATGGGACCATTTATCAGTTTTTATGGCCTCTTATATTTAAATAAAATTACCAGGAAGAAACTCTTTTAGAGCATAATATTTAAAATGAGTTAATTGATCACCAACAGCACTATAAAAAGTAGGCATGAAACTTAAAGCCCAAAGAGGAAAATGCTATTTATAAAAATACAATCAAAATCAACCTATATAAGAAATAGTGAATGCAGGTAAGAGAGGGGCTAGAAAGGAAAATAATATTTCATTGTCAGATGTCAAGGCATAAAGACAGTGGAATAAAACTGAAAAATCTGAGAGGAAGGAGGGAGCCTTCATTTCAGCCTCAGACTTACACATAGGAAAGTAGCAGATGCAAATTTCAACTGAAAGGCAAACTAGATTGGACTCTTTGATATGCAGTGATTCATCTTATTGCTGGTGGAGAGAAAATTACCCAGTACCACCACAAAGATCAGAAGCTTGTCTGATCATGTTCCTGTAGGCACAGACAGATGAAGGTACCCTGAGCCAGTCCCCAGGGCTCCTGCCCTCAGTTTTCATGATCTGTATGGCCCTCCTAGAGTGTGAGTGGGACTCATGACTGGTTTGTAGCCGATAGAAAATGACAAAGGTGAAGGGATTCGGTAGAACTAATTAGATGCCAAATCAGTTGATTTTGATTACTCAGGTGAGAGATTATACATGGAGGTCTTGACTTAATCAAGTAAAAGCCATCGGATTCTCCCTGAGGTGAGAGACTCTCCTATAGGCTTCATACATTAGTGGTCATAATGATGAAGAAGCTCTAATTGCTCAGAACTACAGGAGGCCTCTAGGTACTGTGGGCAACCTCCAGGCAATAACCAGCAGAAAGTGGGGTTCTCCCTCATACGGTCACAATGAAATAAATTCTGACAACCCATCTGAATGGGCATGAAGGGAGTTCCTCCCCATGAGGCCTCCAGATGAAAACAGAACCCAGCCAATGCCTTGAGTATAACTTGATAAGATCTTGGGGAAAAATCAGCTAAGCTGTACCCAGACTCGTGACCCACGGAAACCGTGGGATTACCAAAAAAAAAAAAAACAAAAGTGTTATTTTGTGCCCCTAAATTTGTATAATTTGTTATGCATCAAAGAAAACTAACACATTATGTTTATTCCCCTGGTATCTTTTTTCTACTATTAACATCCTATTTTCCCACTGCAGGTCTTTTAGTTACTAGCAAATACTTTATTTCCTCCCTGAATCCCCCAAATACAGATAGTTGCTTTGATAGTTAAATAAAGCTGGAAAGCATGTAGTGGTGAGGAAAACAGGGAGAAGGGAAGCTCAGTTAGTAATACTAGCTAGCACTGATTGAGCACTTACTGTTTGCTATGAGCATTTCACTAGTAGTAGGTACTACTAGCTCCATTTTACAGGTAACTATTTTTACAGAAAGTGAGGTACAAGGAATTTAGAAACTTGTCTAAGTTTCCTTAACTAGTAATTCATAAAGTTAACTTGTTTGAGTTTAGTTATTATGACCCAGGGCCTGTATTCTTAGTCACCAAAGTTTATTCTTTCTCAGTAGGAATACATGGTCATGCCTTTGCCACACCTAATAAAATAATGACATCAGTCAATAAATGCGTACTTGTGTGCGGATCACTGATCAATTGCTGTCAGGAAAGTTCCTCCATAAGGATTTTGCTCTGGTGGCTATTCTGTAGCTGACTTGGTTAGTTTCCGCACCACAGCATCGTATCTTCACCCCACACCCACCCAGCTCTCTCGCATGCACAAGAGGAATAGATTTTAAAACATTACATTTTAAAGGTTGCAAAATGTACAAACTACATGTGCATGTGCATCTGAGGTAGGTATCCCACTCTAGAGGGAGGAGGACTGGATCAGGGTTCAGATGAACCAGTTGAGTGTGGGTAAAAAAGCCATCTAATTGCCCCAGGTTTCTGTTATGTAATCTATAAAACTAGGTTAACAATATCACATAGCAAAGCTGTTGTGAGTACCAATGGAAAAAAGGCATGGGAACAAGATTAAGAGGTTTATAAACTTCAAAATTCTGCAGAAAAAGGTGTGGTTAGCCTATTGTTATAGAAGTGAGGACAGGACATTATTTTATCTGTATTGTGCAGAATAATTCTAAAGGGATAAATGTTGGAGATCTCAGGAAAGCTTTTGAGTATAAGATTTTTATATTTGAAATTCACTTGAGAAATAAAGAAATAATGCTGTTCTCCAATCTAGATGAGTAATGTTTTATTCTGGGAACAGTACAGATACAGTATTGAAGTAGTAGATATTTGGGGTTCATTCTTTGGGAAAACTCTGCCATTTGTTAGACTGTTGGGTCTCGGGATATGTTTCAATGGTGAAAAGAAGTGATATATTTTTGGTGATTGGAACCCTTTCTATTTTCTGAGATTGTATGTGTATATCTATTTAACCCTTAGAAAGGGGACATGAAATAAAAGGATCATGGGTGTATGATGAGAGTCTTTCCTAAAAGGCAACATTTATTTTCAAGTGTTTAGATTGCTGAGACAAGGATTTCTCTCCAACGTACAATTCATCATCCTCCTTACTCACTGTAAAATCAATCTGTTCTGTTTGTATGACATAAACAACAAGTCATTTCTCAGGAATGAGGCAGACCATATGTGAAGGTGTTTTGGAAAAGCACAATAGGGAATACGCCAATCAAAGTAGCATCTGCATTTTATTTCAATGTCAAATCACATGTGTGTTATAAAAAGAAAAGTGTATCATTTTATTAAAGAATAACTTTCCTATTGTGATGTTTATAGTTAACTCCTACCTTCCTTAAGCGACAAATTCAGGTCAGTTTCATAAACTATGGGCTGAGAACACAGAGATGTCACTCTGTGTGGTCAGCACTTTGTGTGTTTTGCAGATGTCTTAGCATTTGCCACTCCCCATCCCCACAGCAGAAAACGTATTAATCCATTATATGCATTTTCTCAAAAATCAGTACTTTCTCACCCATATATTGATAAAGATCAAAATAGCTCACAATTGATAGAAACAGGAAACTATAAAACACTAGCAGAGTTCTAGGTAGATCTATTTTTTCTAATGGGACTGAATTGAGATAGAGAAGAAGTGGATTCTAGTACTATTTCCACTACTTATTAGCTGTATGACCTAAGGAAAGTCACTGAACTTCCATAGGTCTCAGTTTTATACTTGTATAATGGACAGGGCTGAAGCTGAACTACAGAATCGCCAGAATTGACTTCCTGCTCCAAAATTGTGTGACTCTCTGGTCGCTTACCTACCCAACTGTATTTGAATAGTAATGGAAACACTTTAAGATTGTCTTGTTACTGAACCTTCTCCCCAGTTGGGTGTTAGGTACCTCTGAAAAGTATGTTAACTCCTTTAAACCACTAGAGTGATATCTACTGTACAAAGCATTCATTAGCACTACTTGCAGAGGAATTTCACACATAGTCTGTCTTACTTCTTTAGTGAAATCACTGTGCAAACATTAAGTTACTGCATTAGGAAGCAGGGAACCCAATTCACTCCACAGGCAGTGAGGTCCTATAGTTCTGTTTACCCTGGCAAACGAGTAGTTATTTACGTAATTAACTGAATGGACATTGTAAACTGTCTCCTGAAGTCCCTCCCCTCATAGGAAAATAAATATAATAAAAATTCCCCTATAAACAATTTCTTTTTTACCTAAAGTATATGTTCTTATGCATGCATGTGACTTTATCCATGTAGACTCATTATTAATGTGAATTTGAGTTATTCTCTCTGAATAGCTTTTATTGGTTTTACTTTGTGTAGAACAGAATACATATGTGTCACCTGCAAAGCATCGTGAGACTCCTACATGTATTTGTTTCAAACAGGCCATAAATGACAAATATTAATAAAAGGGGGTAGAGGGAGTAGGGTTGGTAAAAAAGGGTGGCCATGGCCACAGGGAATATCAGCCTTAAATCATTCCAGGTTAAGATTGCGAAAAGAAGAGGGAATTTCACTTCCAAGTAACAAAATACCAAATCTTAGGGAAAGGCTGGGGTGGCCTGGTTCAGATCACGTGCCCACCCCTGAGCTAATCACAGTGGTCATAGAAACATAACACACATCACAGCCCAACCCCTTGGGATATGTGTGTGTGGTGGGGTGCTCTGTTATCAGAAATGAGGGTCAGCGAAAGAATTCTTAGGGAAGAAACATGCTCACTAGGTAGAAACAATAGCCCCAGTAGACAAACTGGTCCAAGAAATTTAAAGTTAAGTTTTATGTCATTGGTTTTTTCCCCCAGATCTTTCTTCTGGAAATGTCAATATTCTTACTTTACCCTCATTTTTTATGTATTAATTTAATAAATATTTATTAAGCACTTCTGATTTATTAACCATTGTAGATAGGTCAGAAAGAACATAGCTGACTTATTCTCTATTCCTATAAAATTTGTTAAACTCACTGTCTGATGGGGGAGGGGAGTTATTAAACACCTAAGTCATCATGTGTCGAGTTCCACAAAAACTACATGCAGGGTATAATGGGAACATGGGGCAGATGGAAATAAAGTATCTACTACAAAACTATGGAGGCATACTTTGGATAGCTTGTGTTACCTAAAATATTAGTAAAAGATAGTCACTGTATCATACCATTATATATCTAAGTAAAAAATGTACACATCCTGTGGCCTAGAAATGATGGTCATGATGGCCCACCGCTAAGAGAACCCTTGCCGATGACCACCTGACACTCCTGGAAGCAGGCCCACCAATGTGAAATGTTCTGGAATAGCATTCTCATTTACACACTCACAGGCAACTTAGTTGGGTATCTTTCCCTTTTGTTTTATTTATTTCTTTGTATTGTTATTCAATTTATTGGGGTGACATTGGTTAATAAAATTGTATAGGTTTCAGGTGTACGAGTCTGTAATACATCAATTGCACACTGTATGTGTGTTCACCCCAAGTCGGGTCTCCTTCCACCACCGTTTATCTCCCCTTTAGCCTCTTCTACCTCCCCATACTCCATTTCCCTCTGGTAATCACCATATTGTTGTCTATCTAAAGTTGTTTTTTTTTTCCTTAATCCCTTGACCTTTGTGAAATCTAATGAACAAAATAAACTAACAAACAAAATAGAAACAGACTTATAGACACAGAGAACAGATTGACAGCTGTCAGAAGAGAGGGCATCAGGGGACTGGGTTAAAAAAGGTGAAGGGATTAAGTTGGGTACTTCTGGTAGAGAAAACATAACAGTCTTATATTTCAGAAGTTTTTTAAAAATTATCGGTAGTTCCAAATGCGATAAACATGCATTCAATTAGCTAAAGGTCCTACACATTTTTTTAAAAATTGGAATCTGTGACTTACTGTAATTTTAGCAGTTTACCAAATTTACCTGAATCAGCAAATTCAGTTGAAGCATGGATGGGGGGAGGCGAGGGGTGAGAAAGACCATATAATAAGAGAGAGAGAGAAAATGCATACATTTAACCTTGCTGCACTGGAACACAATCTTCTCTCTCTCTCTCTCTCTCTCTCACACACACACGCACACACACACACACACACACACGCTATATTTTTATATATGTGATTGGCCAAAAAGTCCGCATTTTTTTCCACGAAATAAAATGCACATTCTTCATTTTCAACTTTATTAATTTGGATATTTTGAATATGTCAGCTATCTCCCGCATGGTATAACATTGATTGTTCTCAATTAATGTCTCGATTTGATCACCATCAACTTCAGCTGGTCTACCCGACCATCGAGTATCGTCCAGTGAGAAATCTCCAGCACGAAACTTCACAAACCAGTTTTAACATGTTCGATCAGTCGCAGCACCTTCTCCATACACTGCACAAATCTTTTTTGTGTTTAAGTTGCATTTTTACCTTTCTTGAAGTAATAAAGCATAAGATGCTAAAAATGCTGTGTATTTTCTTTCATCTTCAATATTAAAGTGGTTTCACAAAAATTCACCAGTTCTGATTTTTTTAATGTGCTCTGATATGATGGCTGTCCACAATACAATCTAACAAAATTGTTCTGAATGATGTTAAAGATAATTAAGTGCTACTAGAGTTATCTCACGGGGGAAAAAAATAAGTGAACTGTTTGGCCAACCTAATATATATACCTTTGAAGATAGGCAGTAGAGTATTCTGTGTTAAAAGCATTTTATGGGGAGTTGGGGAGGATTTAGGTAAAGACTGCCTCAATAAACAATTTTCCAGCTCTAATAAAACATCAAGGAAATTGTTCAGATTGTATGTCAGGCCATTTAAAATACAAGTTTATAGAGGTCTCAACACCGTACCCCGCCGCCATATACCCTCAAATCTGGTTTAAAAAGAAATGTTTATAGTGGTTAATTATCCCATCTTACTTTTTTTCTTTTTAATGGTAGCAATTTCAAGAGAAGCAAGAGATTTGGAAGTAAATAAATAGCTATAACAGCCAAGGGAGTTGAGAGAGAGAAAGAGACAGGATGAATGATCACTCATTCATCCTTCTATTTATTCATCCAATAAATATTTACTGATTGCCTATTATAAACCAAGATCCTATAGTTAGGGCTCAGAGACTCAGGGATGAGCAGGCAAGACTCTTGTCTGCCTACAGCTTCTATTTAGTGAGAGAAAACAGAAATAAGCAAATAAATAAATATTGGGTTAGCTAAAATTTTGTTGTTTTTTTCTTTTTTCTGTAGGATGGTTCCAGTAGTATTTGGTTGTCTTTAACTTCATGTGAAACAATTAATTTTGTTAGATTATATAGTAGACAGTTGTCATATCAGCGTACATTAAAAAAATCAAATCTGGTGAATTTTTGTGTAGCCATTTTAATATTGAATATGGAAGAAAAGCAACATTTTCAGTATATTATGCTTCATTATTTCAAGAAAGGTAAAAACACAACCAAAATGCACAGAAACAAAGATTTGTGCAGTGTATGGAGAAAGTACTGTGACTGATAGAATGTGTCAAAACTGGTTTCAGCGAAATTTCGTGCTGGAAGCTACGCACTGGATGATGATGCTCCACAGTCGGGTAGACCAGCTGAAGTTGATGGTGATCAAATCAAGACATTAATTGAGATCAACGTTATGCCACATAGGAGATAGCCAACATACTCAAAATATCCAAATCAATAAAGTTACTGTTGCAAATAAAATTTTACAGAAAAAAACTAAATTAACTTTTTGACCAACCCAATAAATATAAAAGATTAATTTAAATTGTGACAAGTACTTTAAAAGAAACAAATATGGTGATGAGAAAGTAAATAATCAGAAAGGGGCGGTTACTACTTCATGCAGGATAGTTAGGAAAGGACCCATGAGAGGTAAAAATGAAGCTAAAACCTGCTATGTGTGTGGTCAACCACACCACTGAGAACTGATAGAATATTCCAGACCAATGAGGCACCAAGTGTGAAGGAATTTATGTAACAAAGAGCTTAGTGTGTTTGAAAAACAGAGAGGAAGGATTTGAAAGTGAGAAATCATTCTAGGGTGACCTATGCCCTCTATTTTAACTTTTGAAAGAGACATTTTCCTCAAAATGCATTGTTATTAATGTTAATAATATTGGTAGCCTTTATTAAAAATCTACATTTTCCAGTCACTGTGCAGGCTATCTTACATACTTTATTTCCCAACATTCATAACAGCTATAAAATCTACAATACAGTCATGATTATTACAGTTTGACACAGAATAAAACAGCCTCAGAAAGTTTAAACAAATTGTCCAAAGTTACAGAGCAGTGCAAAACTGGAATTCATACTTAGGTTTACCTTCAAAGTCTATCGTCTTTCATTTATTTTATCCTGTTTGTTTTATTTGAGAAACATCTGTTGAACCCCATGCTAGAAGCTATGTACACAGAAATGAATGAAACAAAACTAGGTAGGTTATGTTTCCAAAGATTCCCCCTCTTCAACATATTTCATTACAACATGCTTACATGCAGTGTCGCCTTCCTACCCTGGCATCAAGAGCTACAGTCTATTCCTCTTCTGTCTGACCCTGTGACTTTCTTGATCAACAGAATATGGTGGAAGACACTGTATAACTTTGAAGGCTTGACTTTAAAATAATTTGGAAAGATGGAGATAAAACTGTCATTATTTGCAGATGACATGATAACATACATAGAAAACCCTAGCTCCACCAAAAAACTATTCAACCCAATAAGTGAATTTGGCAAAACAGAGGGATACAAAGTCAATAGTCAGAAATTGAAGGCATTTTTGTACACCAACAATGAAGAATCAGAAAGAGGAACTAGGGAAAAAATCCCATTTACTAGACTAACAGGAAAAATAAAGTACCTAGGAATAAACTTAACCAAGGAGGTAAAAGATCTATATTCAGAAAACTATACAACACTGAAGAAAGAAATTAAAGTCAAATATAAATGGAAGCATATGCTGTGTTCATAGATGGGAAAAATTAACAGGATCAAAATGTCCATACTGCCCAGTGTGATCTATATATCCAATGCAATCCCTATTAAAATACCAATGACATATTTCACAGATACAGAGCGAACATTTTGAAAATTTATATGTAACCATAAACGACCCCAAATAGCCTCAGCAATTTTGAGAAAGAAGAACAAAGTAGGAGGGATCACAATAACTGATATCGAACAATATTACAAGGCCACTGTAATCAGAACAGTCTGGTACTGGCATAAGAACAGACACATAGATGTGTGGAACAGAATAGAGAGCCCAGAAATAAACCCATGTCTCTGTGGTCAATTAAAATTCAACAGAGGGGGCAGAAGCATAAAGTGGGGTAAAAATAGCCTTTTCAACAAATGGTGTTGGGAGATCTAGACAGCTGCATGCAAAACAAATGAAACTTGACCACCAGTTTATACCATACACAAAAATAAACTCAAGATGGATAAAAGATTTAAAATAAGTCACTACACCATAAAAGTCCTAGAGGAGAACATAGGCAGGAAAATCTCAGATATTCCATGCAGCAATATTTTCACAATGCATCCTGTAGAGAAAGGGACATAAAGGAAAGAATAAACAAGTGGGACTTAATCAAAGTAAGAAGTTTCTACACAGCTAAAGAAAACATCAGCCAAACAAAAAGGGAACCGGCTATGTGGGAAAATATATTTGCCAGTCATACCTCGGACAAGGGTTTGATCTCCAAAATATATAAAGAATTCACACAACTCCTCTCCAGGAAGACAAACAATCCAATTAAAAAATGGGCAAAGGACCACACTTTTCCGAGGAGGTACAGGTGGTCCATAGGCATATGACAGGATGCTCAACATCACTAGCCACCAGAGATGCAAATTCAAACTGCAGTGAGATGCCACCTCATACCAGTCAGAATGGTTATCATTAATAAATCAATAAACAACAAGTGCTGGCGAGGATGTGGAGAAAAGGGAACCCTAGTACACTGTTGGTGGGAATGCAGACTGGTGCAGTCACTATGGAAAACGGTATGAAATTACCTCAGAAAACTAAAAATGGAACTGCCTTTTGACCCAGCAATTCCACTGCTGGGATCATACCCTAAGAAACCTGAAACACCAATTCAAAAGAACCTATGCACCCCAATGTTCATAGCAGTACAATTTACAATAGCCAAGAGCTGGAAACAGCCTAAGTGCCCATCAGTAAATGACTGGATCAAAAAACTATGGTACAGTTACACAAGGGAATACTATGCAGTAGAAAGAAGGAACTCCTACACTTTGTGACAGCATGGATGGAACTGGAGAGCATTATGCTAAGTGAATTAAGCCAGGTAGTGAAAGACAAATACCATATGATCTCACCTATAAGTAGAACCTAATCAACAAAACAAACAAGCAAGGAAAATAGGACCAGAGACATGGGAATAAAGAACACACTGACAGTGATCAGAGGGGGATAGGGGCAGGAGATAACGGGGGAAATAATGGGAAGGGTCAAGGAACATGTATAAAGGATCCATGGAGAAAGACAATGAGGGAGAGGATTGAATGTGGGAGTTGGGAGACAGGTAGGGCAGGGGAGAGTAATGGGGGAAAAATAGGGAGAACTGTAATTGAACAACAATAAAAAAATGTTTAAAAGAAAAAGACAAAAAAGTCTGTAGTTTCCACCCTCTGGGTTTGCAAGAATGCTGCTTAGAACCCAGACACCATACTGTGAGGAAACCCAGGCCCTGATGGAGAGAAGCCCATGTGGGAAAGTGAAGATCTTAGTTGAGAGTAAACCTGAGGCCCCAGATATAAGGTCCCAATTAAGGCATCTCAGCAAGATCCTAGCTATTTGAACCACCTTAGCTGAAGCCTCTGGTGGGGCACAGACAAATTTTCCATGGTGTGTACTGCCTGAATTCCCAATCCACAGAATTGTGAGCAAATAAGATGGTTATTTCAAGCCACTAAGCCTTCAGTGATTCATCATGCAGCAAGAAAACTGAAACACATAAGAACATGGCCTGGTGAAGGAGACAAGCATAACAATATTTTACAAATAATATAAATGAGTGTCATGAGAGAACAGAGAAGCATCTAAGTCTGTGTAGAGCAAGAGTGAGCAAACTTTTTAGTAAAGAGCTAGACATTAGATATTCTAAGCTTTGTGGGCCATATTGTCTTTGCCTTACGTATTCAATTCTGCCATTCTGGGAAAATATAGCCAAATACAAAACATAACTGAGAGAGTTTGTCTGAGTTCCAATTAAACTCTTTTTACTAAAATAGACAGAAGACAGAATTTGGTCTGGTAGCTGTACTTGCCAGTTCCTCTTCTTGACTTTGAGAATGAGGAAGTGCTTACTAAAAGAATAATGCCTCAGAGTTACACCTTAAAGGATCTATCAGAAACTGAAGCTCTGAAATCCTTAGAAACTCTTAAGCCTTTTAATTCTATGTGTAAAATAATAATTATACTATGAAATCACACACACCAGACTCTGAAAGGTCATCCCAACCGAAGTAGGCCAATAGAGACCTGAGTCATCAGAGAAAATGCGGGGAGGCAATAGGGATAAACGGAGGAGCTGGGAGCCTGAGGGCTTAACTGAGCTGCTTCTCCAGTCTGGGAGAACCTCAAACAGGGGTCAAGAATGTAGCATGTCCATCTCTCTCATCTGCACACTATAGTCAGTACCTCATATCTGCTCTTACTGTTATTTCATTGAATGAAATTGAAGATGGACTTGTCATCCTCCTCCTAGAAATTATCACAAACTGAGAGAGTTCATTAAGAAGAAGGGCCTTGTCTTTCTCTTACTTGAAAATTACATTAATTATATATTATTTCTTTTTTTAGAACAGGTACGCATATTCTTGTCTTTGAGGCTCCTGGACTCCCCTTCCCACTTGATATTCTTTAAGCCTAAGCCTGCATCTCTTGACCCAGAGAACTCCCTGTTTAGCCTGGATACCACCCTTCAGCTGGTAGAGGAAAGCATTGGTGAAAGTATTTAGACTTTTAAATGTAAATGAAAACCAGTAGGAATTGAAGAAAATGTGACTAGATAAAGCAAACTTTAGCTGATGCCATGTCTTCCCAATGATGGTTGTAGGATGGAGGAGTAAGAGAAAACTCCTAGGGAAGCAAGTCACAATGCAGATAAATAGCCAGTGGGAAAACCATTCAGGGAATGAATTTTGAGGTTTGGAACAGATGACTGACTAGCTACTCTGTCTCTTCTCCTTTCTTAGGTTACTCCACACCTCACTCACTATAGTGCCTTCCCCCACCTTTGATGAATCCCACCATTGCAAAATCCTATAACCATTACTTCTGAGAAGCCCCATTGTTCAGTCTTTTATGTATTTTTTCATATTTGTTATAGGCATGCTGCCATAGACAAATATAACAAATATACAGGTATGCCTGTATACACATCACCAGGCAAAGAGCAATAACTATGATCTGTTTAGGCTGCCAAATGAACTAAGGTTTATAGCATGTGTCAATACCAGCCACTTTTTTAATTCCACCTCTGGATACTGTCTATACCAAATTCTCATCATTTTTCTCCTTTTTTTCTTTTTTTAAAGATTTAATTTATTTATTTTTAGAGAGGGGAAGGAAGGGAGAAAGAGAGGGAGAGAAACATCAATGTATGTTTACCTCTCTAGCACCCCTTATTTAGGACCTGGCCCGCACCCCAGGCTTGTGCCATGACTGAGAAATGAACTGCCAACCCTTTGGTTTGCAAGCCAACACTCAGTCCACTGAGCCACACCAGCCAGGGTTTCACCATTTTTCCACTGCAGTCTTCTTAAGATTTGGCTCAAACTTTTGCTGAAAACTTTTCTCTACTCCTAAACAATTTGGTCATCATTTTCTCCACATGTAAATGTGGCAATTTGTGCATTAAAAATAATGTTATCAAATCATATTAATGTTTTTAACACCCATATACTACATTGGGGCTATGAACTTCCCCTAGTCAGGACACAAATATAGCCTGTATAGCCTGTAATAGGCATATAATCAACACTTTCTAAATAAATGAATAAAATGAGTAAAGACTTGTTGAATTCAATAAATGTAAATTTTAAAATAGAAAGACAGAACATAGTTACTTACCAAACCGAAAATCTGTGTTTTTCCAACTCCTCCAAGTAAGATATATCCTGTGAATAATCTTTCATTTTTCCACTTCTCCAAGCAGTTTTTTCTTTCTCAGAATGATCAGCCAAGCTTTCACCCTTATCAATGAAATTAAATAAATGGAAAAAAATGAAGTATTTTAGCAGACAGCAAATAGAAAGCTTACCTGGTTTCAGTGACACCTTCCACAGAATGACTTTGGAATCATTGATCAAACAGAAACATAGTTAGTCACGGTTTTTGCATTGGAATTGTTGCTTTACAGTCCAGATTCTCTCACTAAATTTTCATGTCAACCATGGCAAACTGTCATGTATGCATTTGTATTATGTCACGTGAAACAGTTTCTATAAATGTTAGGAAAAAACATGATCATGTTATTTGCATTAAGTCAGGACTACTGATCACAAATAAAGGATCTGTAGCTTGAACTAGTTTCCCACAAAAAGAAATTTGAAGGAAGGTTTGAACTATCAGCCTAAAGAGAGGGCAAGAAGGCAGCTGGATTTCAGGAACATAGGAGGCCAGAGAATCGAAGGTCGACCTCTTCTCTCTGTTTCAACAGGCCACTTCATTCTACCATTGTCACCGAAGTGCCTGAGTTCCACAGTCTGTGACTCTCAAAAACATAAATTTAAGCTCAGAATCATACAGTGTCTGTGGAGCTAATTTACTAGAACTTGAGAGAATTGTGTGGCCAGTGTTGATGTGTCCGGAAAACTCATTGTCCCATTGGAGAAACTCAGCCGTACAGCTCAACAAGCCGTTCTTAGGAGTGCTGCTATGGTGGGAAGAGGGGAAGGGAGCCAATAACTTAACGAGAATTTCTTCCGTCTTCCACCAGAATGGTTCGACTTTCGACTCTTTATGTATTGAGGTCTCTTATAAGATTTTATTAGAAAATGCTACTGCAAAAAGTCACTTGAAAATCACTAGCCTACAGAAGAAAATTAAGTATGACTTGTATTTATAAGATCATTGTGTTGAAACTCTTCTCTCCTCTCTTTATACTCTTCTCCAACGTTTTTAGTTAACATTAGTAAGAACATAGTTGCCTGGAATTCCTTGATATCAGTTCACGCATGGTTTTTCACAACAATGTAGCTGAAATATTTTGAAATTGAAAAATGTTGCTTTGCATTCACAGGTTAGAGTAATCAGGAAAAACTTAGAGTGAAACTCGGAGGAAGTAGATGTGTCATCAAATCTCTAAGTGAACTCAACTCATTTCTATGATGAAATTAATTGATTTAATTACCTTAAGAAAAAAATCCAGTTATGATAGCCATCAATTTAAAACACCTTTTCTTATGGTCTTTTTCATGTTTCTCAGCTCTATAGCTCCTGTACCAGTAAGGGTATTTTAAATCTAAGTTTTTAGTGTTAGTACTTTTTTAAACAAACTTAATTCACTTTATTTTTCTTGTATAAAATTATGTGGCGTCCACAGCTGGACCCTGGGTCCTCTGCACAGAAACCCTGGTGTGGGTCTTTATAAGATGGTCAGTGGATTCCAGGTGAACATGGTCTCTTTCCACAGGCCTGGGGTGAAATAGTTACAGGTCTTGAAGACTGCATCAAAGGTGGCTTTGGCGAAGTTGCCCAGGGTGGCAATGCAGCACCCTTGGCTGAGGTGTAGCAATTGTCCATATTAGTCATTGGTGGCATTTTCTGGGGCACAGGGGTGGAGTTGATGCCAGTAGCCTTGAGGAAAGAGATGTGGCACATCAGCACAGAGCTACGGTGTTTGGTCACCTTGCAAGCGATGGTGAGAGGCTTGCCACTCTTACTCCCCTACCAGCCTCACTGCACATGGACAATAGAGATGTTGGTCAGGATGATGACCCCACGAATGGCAGTGGCTACCTCCTTGGAGCACTTAAAACCCAGGCTGACCATGTCCATTGTAGTCTCCGATAGTGACAAATGCCTTGAACCAGGTCTTCTGGTCAGCATGGGTCTGCTTTTGTAACTTCATAATCTTCAAAACCTTGTCCTTGAGGGATGCCCCCAGGAAAAACGTCAATGACCTCATATTCCTTGATAGGCAGAGAGAAGAGGGATCTCTTCCAGGGACTTGATCTCCACATCCTTGACCAGGCAGCCCAGCCTGGTGAGAGGGATCTAATCCTTGTCCTCAGCCTTGCCTCTAAGAGCTCTGTGGCCTTAGCCCCGGACCCCAACCAGGTTGCAACCTCAAGACTGCACGGTGGTCAAATCCTTCATGGAAGCTCTCTGTGCTCAATCCAGGGCCCCAGGGTTTCAGGTCCTACCACAGTACCCATGTCATCCCCTATTTGGTATTTTCTCAGAAACAAAGCCAGCATTACTATTTTTAATTAATAATTAAAATTCAGATTAAAGATTGCTAATATTTAAGTCTTTGATCTATTTTGAGTTTACTCTTATGTATGGTGTGAGAAGAGGGTCTAGTTCCATTTTTCTGCACACATCGGTCCAATTATCCCAGTGTCATTTATGGAATAAACTATCTTTAGTCCATTGCATGTGCTTGCTTCCTCTGTTGAATATTAATTGACTATAAAGGTGTGGGCTTATTTCTGGGCTCTCTATTCTGTTCCATTGATCTGTGTGTCTATTTTTATGTCAGTACCATGTTGTTTTGATTACTATGGCCTTATAGTATAACTTCATATTAGGCACTGTAATTCCTCCAACTTTGTTCTTCCTTCTCAGGGTCACTGTTGTGATGTGGGGCCTTTTGTGGTTCCATATACATTTTTGAAATATTTGTTCTAGTTTTGTGAAGTATGTTGTTGGAATCTTAATAGGAACCGAGTTGCATCTACAGATTGGTTTAGGTAGACTGGATGTTAATTCTTCCTATTCATGAACATGGTGTGTGCTTCCATTTATTTGTATTTTCTTCAATTCCTTTCTTCAGTGTCTTATAACTTTCCAAGTGCAGGTGTTTTCAATCTTCAGTTAGGTTTATTCCTAGGTATTTTATTCTTTTTAAAGCAATTGTGAATAGGATTGTTTTCTTAATTTCCCTTATATTAGTTTGTTACTGGCATATAAAAAAGTAACTGATTTCTGGATATTAATTTTGTATCCTGTTACTTTGCTGAATTCGTTTGTTGGTTCTTGTACTATCTTGGTGGAAAGGAAGAAGTAAAACTCTACTGGTATAGACTGGTATGTACTGGATAGACTGGTATGCAGTCTTGAGGTTTACAGTTTCAGTTTCTCTATGTACAGCAGCATGTCATCTGCAAATATTAACAGTTTTACTTCTTCCGTTCCAATTTGGATGCCTTTTATTTCTTCTTATCTGATTACCGTGGCTAGGACTCCATGCACTATGTTGAGTAAGAGGGGTGAAAGCAGATATCTCTGTCTTATTCCTGATCTCAAAGGGAGCACTTATAGTTTTTGCCCATTGAGTATGATCCTGGCAGTGGGTTTGTCATATATGACCTTTATTATGTTTAGGTATGTTCCCTCTATTCACTCTTTGCAAAGAGTTTTTATCATAAATTGGTGTTGGATTTTGTTTGTTGGGAGTTTTTTTAATACTGCTTCAATTTCACTAGGTGTAATCTGTTTATTCAGATACTTTGATTCTTCCTTACTTAGTTTTGGAAGACTGCAAGTTGCATGTTTCTAGCAATTTATCCATTTTGTCCTGTTTGTTCTGTTTGCTGGTATATAGTTGTCCCTAATATTTTCTGACAATCCTTTGTATTTCTTTGCGGTCAGTTGTTATTCTTTCTCTTTCAATTCTGATTTTCTTTACTTGAGCCCTCTCTTTCTCTTGATGAGTCTGGTTGAAGGCTTGTCAATCTTATCTTTTCAAAGAACCATCTCTTGAATTCATTGGTCTTTTGCATTTTTTTTTAGACTCTATGTTGTTGTTTTTTCTTTTCTTTTTTTTTTAAGACTTTATTTATTTAGTTTTAGAGGGAGAGGGAAAGAAAGGGAGAAAAACATCAGCATGGGATTGCCTCTTGTGCACCCCACACTGGGGACCTGGCCTGCAACCCGGGCATGTGACCTGGCGGGGAATCAAACCAGCGACCCTTTGGTTCACAGGCTGTCACTCCATCCACTGAGCCACACCAACCAGGGCCGTGTCATTTTTTTCTTCCCAGACCTTTCTAATTCCCTTCTTTCTACTCACTTTGAGCATTGTTTGTTGTTCCTTTTCAAGTTCCTTTAAGTGTAAACTTAGATCGTTTATTTGAGCTTTTTCTTGTTTCTTTGAGATAGGCCTCTAACTCTATGAATTTCCCTCTAGGGATTGCTTTCCCTGTCCCACAGATTTTGGATCGTTGTGTCCTCATTTTCATTTGTTTCAAGGTATCTTTTTATTCCTTCCTTCATCTCATTGTAGATCCTTTCATTGTTTAATAACACGTTATTTAGCTTCCATGTCTTGCATGTTTTTTAGTGTTCTTCTTGTGACTGATATCTAGTTTCAGAGCATTGTGGTCAGAGAAGATGCTTGATATGATTTAAATCTTCTTAATTTTATCAAAACTTGTTTTTTTCATATTTAGGTTTAGTTCTATTGCATTAGATTAAAAATATATGAGTAAAAAGTTTTCATGTTTTTTAAATGTTTTTAATTTAATCTTCATTGTATTTTTTTTCCATTACCATTTTTATGTCCTAACATGTGGTCTATCCTAGAAAAGATCCCATGTGCACTTGAAAAGTATGTATAGTCTACTGCTTTTGGGTGAAATGCTCTAAAGATATCAATTTAAGCCATTTGATATAGTGTGTCATTTAAGACCACTATCTCCTTGTTAATTTTCTGTCTGGAAGATCTATCCATTGAAGTGAGAGGGGTGTCAAAATCCCTGTGACTGTGTTTCTGTCAATTACTCCTTTTATGTCTGTTAATTACTCCCTTTATGTTCATATATTTACGTGATCCTATGTTGGAGCATAAATGTTCATAGGGTTATATCCTCTTGTTGGATTGGTCCCTTTATCATTATGTAGTGTCCTTCTTTGTCTCCTATTATTGCCTTGGTTTTAAAGTCTATTTTTTTGGATATAAGTACTGCTACCCCAGCTTTGTTTTTCCCTTTCCATATGCTTTAAATATCTTTTTCTCACCCTTTACTTTTAGTCTGTGTATATCTTTTGATCAGAGATGGGATCTTGGGGGCAGTATATATATAAATATATATATGTGTGTGTGTGTGTGTGTGTGTGTGTATGTATGCATATGTATGTATATATGTGGGTATATATATATGTATGTATGTATATATGTGTGTATATATACACACACACACACACACATGGGTCTTGTTTTCTTATCCACTTAGCTATTCTATGTCTTTTGGTTGGAGCACTCAAGCCATTTACATTTAAGGTGATTGATAGATACATATTTAGTGCCATTTTATTGTTAGACTATTTTCCTCTGTTCTTTTTTTGCTTTCTCTTTTTCTTTTTGTTCTTCTTCAAGTAAGCTTTTAAATTTTGTTGCATTACTGGTTTGGTGTTAACAAACTCCTTTAGCTTTTTCTTGTCTGGGAAACTCCTTATTTCTCCTTGGACTTTAAATGGTAGCCTTGCTAGGTAAAGTAGCCTTGACTGTAGGTCCTTGCTTTTCATCACCTTGAATATTATATGCCTCTTCCTTCTGACCTGAAATGTTTCTATTGAGAAATCAGATGACAGTCTAATTGATGCTCCATTGTTTGTAACCACCTGCTTTTCTCTTGCTGCTTTTAGGATTCTCTCCTTGTCTTTAAGCTTTGTCAGTATAATTATCACATGTCTCCCTGTAGGCCTCTTTGAGGTGAACTTGCTTGGGACCCTCTGAGCCTCCTAGACTTGTGTGTCTTTTTCTTTCACCAGATTAGGGCAGTTTTCAGTTATTTTTTCTTCAAATAGATTCTTGATTCTTTGCTCACTGTCCTCTCCACCCAGTATTCCCATTATGCAGATGGTGTTATGCTTCATGTTGTACAAAATGTTTCTTAAGCTCTCCTTTTTTAAATTTTTTTTCTGCTTTGCCTGGATGCTTTTTTCTACCTTGTCTTTCAAGTCACTGATTTCATCCTCTGCTTCATTTAACCTGTTGGTTATTCCTTCCAGTGTATTATTTACTTCATATATTGCATTCTTTATTTCTGACCAGTCCTTTTTTATGGTTTCTATGTCTTTTTTCATGCTGTTGAGTGTCCTTATAATCATTATTCTAAACTATCTGATAAATTGTTTGCCTCCATTTCATCTAGCTCTTCTTCTGGAGAGTTCTCTTGCTCTTTCCTTTGGGGCCTGTTTCTTTGTCTTCCTATTTTGTCTGCTTCTTTATAATTGTTTCTATGTAGTAGGTAGATTAGCAAGCACTCTTGTGTAGGTCTTTGTCAGATGCTGCTGTGACCAGTTCTGGTCAACCCGTTTGAGCTATCAGTGATTCACATGTGGCTCCCTCTGCTGGGCCTGGAATATACCATAGGAGTACCTTCTTCAGTCCCCAGTTGCATGCTCCTAATTTGTTAATATATATTTTGATTATTCAACTAAATTCATGGTGGAAGTGGGTTGTAGTATATTTCTCTATCTTTTGCAGCATCTAAAATGGTAAAACCACATAGTAACTAACTATTAGAGATTATTAAGTACTTATACTAAAATAACAACATTGAATTCTATCTCCAGTTGTTTAGTCACAAAAAAAAAAACACTGTGAATTCTAAAACTAGCAAAAATGTTATGAATCTTTGGATTTTCTTTAAAGAATATCTAAGTTAATGTGCTAAAAATTCCTTCAAATGAATGTTTTAGAAGACATAAAATCATGGAAACTAGTTCTTCTCCAAAGAAATGAGCCTAAACAGGAACACAAACACAAAGAATTAAGAATTTTAAATCCAAAAAGGAAGTAAATATGTGCAGGAAAATTCACAAGTGAGTACCAGGGAGTGTGAGCCTATTCATGTGGAGGAATTAAAACAACCTGCCAGCCATGAACTTATATTTTGAATCTATACCTAAAAATAATGCTTTAACTAGGATATTATCAATACTTACAAGATAGATTAATAGATCCACTACAACTATAAGTCCTATTAGTACCCTTGAGCCAAATAAAGTCATCATTGAAGAAAAACAGATTCAGTTAATAGGATCACGTACCGTATTTTGCCATGTATAATGGTTACTTTTTTGCCCAAATTTGGAGGGAAAAATAAGGATTGCATTATACATGGATAGTACTCACTCTGTATCTGTAAATAAGTGGATCAAAAAATTATGGTACATTTACACAATGGAATACTACACAGCACAGGGAAAGAAGGACAGTATGGATGGAACTGGAGAGCATTATGCTAAGTGAAATAAGCCAGGTAGTGAAAGACAAATACCATATGATCTATCTATAAGTGGAACCTAATCAACAAAACAAACAAGCAAAATATAACCAGAGACACTGAAGTAAAGAACAAACTGAGAGTAATCGTGGGGGTGGTAATGGGGGGAAAAAGGGGAAGGGTTGTCAAGGAACACATATAAAGGACCCATGGGCAAAGCCAAAGGAGGGTAGAATCGAGGGTGGGAGGTAGGGATGGGGGTGGGGGGGGAGTGGTGGCGGGAAAATGGAGACAACTATACTTGAAGAACAAGAAACCAAATTTTTTTAATTAAAAAAGATAAATTTATCTAATATGAAGAAAATAAAATAAAATTAAAACTTTTTTAAAATTCCGTATCTATATAAATGTTTTAATTATTTTATTTATGATTATGGGTTTATTACATAAAATTTCTTATACCATAACATATTCAAAAATGAATGCTAAAACTCCCTTATAATATTAAAAAAACAGGTATCTAAACATAAATAAGTGAAAAATTGAATTAAAAAATTAGAAGATTTTTTTCCTGAAAGTTTGAGCCAAAAACGCAGATGCACATTACACATGGCGAAATACAGTAGGTTTCCAGTGCACATTTTCATGACACATAATCTGCATGTTGCATTGTATGCCCACCATCCAAAGTCAAGCCATCTTTTGTCACTAAATATTGATCAACGTTACCCAAAAAAATGTAATAAAAAGAGACTCAGATACTAAAAACAATTAAAAATTTAAAAAAGATTCTTCCAAGGTTTTTAAGGAAGCAAAGCCCAAGGTCCCTATCTTGCCATTCAGTTTTTTGTTTTGTTTTTTTTTCCCCTTAGCTATAATTCTTTCCATAGACCAAATAGTTAATGGAGAAGATGACAACAATGGAATGAGGGAGAGGGTAAGTCTGTGTAAGGCGAAGGAAACTTGCAGTGCGCAGAGCAAATACAGTGCAGTAGCAAAGTGTTAGGGTGAGAGGACAGTCAAGCTCCACTTGGCAGCAGCACCTTTCCCCCTAACTTGGAACAGGGCCTTTGTGCAGGGCTCTGAGGAGCACTGCTCGTCTGCCCATCTGGCCAGATGAAGAGCAAGGGGATTCTTTCATCAAAAGAGAGAGCCTTAGAAAGAGGAAAGAGTGAATAAAGGGCTGAATCCTGAGGATTACTAATGCTTTTGAACTGCCCTGGGAAGATCAGAAGTGAGCAGCATAGAAGCTTTAATGCCTGCCCAAGTAATGTGCACTATTTTTTAAAAAAAGCTTGGGAGGAAGGTTTGGGGTGAAGGTACTCTGCTAAGAGGCTTGTGTTAATAAGATCACAGAAATGCAAATCATAGATAACAACAACAAACACCAGGTGCATGTAAAGTATCAAAGCAAATAAATATGACATCATGTTCAATTCCATCAGAGCTGTTATTATCATCCAAAAAAAAAAAAAATCATAGCTCCAAATTAAATCCAGCCTAAATCCTGAGACCATCCAGCAAGAATACTATTTCTTCTTTCTTTAATTCATGTCTCATGTGCTTACTAAAGAATTTTTCAGGACAAGCTTTGCATTAGCAGTACCCAGAGGTATCCCTGGCTGTGTGGCTCAGGATTTACCTGAATAAGTAACCTGAATAAGTCCTCAAGTAACACCCTGGCTTCTGTTTCTGTCGGCTGGAGAACAGCTAGCATTTCTGGCCATTTGGGACCACAAATTTCAATTGTTCTCAGGTTGCCCATTATTTGAAAAACTGATGCTTCACATGAGAAGTTCAACATTAACTCTGTTTTTCCACAGCCACCCTATGAATTGTCTGGGTTAGAGTTTTTAATGTCAGTTGAAGATCCAAATCAATACCTAATACCATGAGAAGATTAAAAAAAAAAAAGGAGAACACTTAAACTGAAATAGGGAGTCTCAGATTTAGATTTAGTAAGTATTACAACCCTCCTGGTCCATAGCATTCAGTTGCTGGTAATTTGGGTGTGTTTTTGGCTCTGTCATCACACAACAATGATCTCATTGAGACATATTCCCAGCACACACAAGCTGTTTCCTAAAGAAATTCAGACTTAAGCTACCTTCCCACAGTGCTAGACCCCTAGGGAAGATCTCACTCTCCCAAGCAATTGACACAATTTTTTGAATATGTTGAATATTATTAAAAATAAAATAAAAAATGGCTCCTTAATTAAACATGTAAACTCAGAAAATAGAGAAAAGAATTTTAGGTTTCTTGAGTGATTGTATTCTTTCTCATCTTACTTACTTTAGCCTTCCTTGAAATCCCAAAAGCTTTACAAAAGAAAATATTTAAAAGGCTAATATTCAATTCATAATATCTTAGAAGTTTCATGGAGATATTCTTTCTTAGTTTCCCAAAGAGTATACATAAAAGTACCTAATACATAATATGTATAAAGGATGTGAACTTTTTCTTTCCATCAAATGGAAATTTGTTTCCATATCCTAGGCCTTAAGTTAATGTTATAAGACTCAGGAAGTAGAAAACATACTGGTTGAAAGGAAGAAAAAAATACACAACTTTTTCAAAGTATTATTTCATGATGGATACAAATGTGAGCTCTAGAAACAGAAAGTCTGGTTGAAATCCCAATTATGCACTTACTAACAAAGTCATTTTGGTTAACTTACTCCATGTCCCATGTCTTATTTTTGTCACCGTAAAATAGGGAAAATGATGATAATAGTAGATTTTATCCCATTAGGCTGTGAGAATAAGATGAGTCATTTGATGCAGAGGACTGAGAACATTTTCTGGCACCTAGTAATTTTCTAGCACTCAGTAAATATTATCTTTCATTGTTACAAATTTCACCAAACTTTTGATTCCTATGCTTTCTTCTTTAACATATACCACAGTGTAGAAACAATCACAACTGTAAATACTATAAGTGCTCACCTGGACATTAAAAACACAGTCATTTATTTGGTCAGGTGGTGGTTCATCATTTACAATGAAAACAAAGCTTACTTTAAATATAATGGCACAATAGTTGTCTCTGTACACGTATGCTTATTTAGTCAGAATAGTGGAGAATTAAGATAATGATTCAGATCATTTGTCTTGGAAAGGGCATGGTTTGAAGACAATCCTTTTACTTTAATTTTCTATCCAAGCTGTTTTCTAAATACTTGGAACTCAAAGTCACATGATCTATGAAGATATAGAGTTTGGAAATAGTTAGGTATCTAAAAACTGGATCCAGTAATACCAGTAAAATTCATTTAACTAACATTTGGAAGCCCAGTTGATGTAATTTATATACATTTATCAAGATAGTTTCTGGACAGGCTTCACAGAAGCCTTGATCATGCCAAATAAAACATAGTACAATCAGCACATTTTCTAATCACCCCGCCCAAGGTGGAAAAAAGAATGCAGACTGATTAACTTAACTAATGTCTTCAACAGCTTACAGAAGTCTGATTCGGATGTAATAAAAATTTATTGGCATTACTGATTTCATAAACATCAGCTGCTTTAGCATGTTACACACTTCAAATACTCCTTTGAAGACCAAATTACCTTCTACCTGGAAATATATTTTTTAAAATCATAGTTAATAATCAGGGACTGCTGTTTTCATGGTCTTTTCAAAGCCAACTTCCACACCTTCATCTCACCTTATTATGTAATTCCTGGTCTTCTTTTAAGAGAGCGAGATCACAGTCCATAGGGCAAGAACCAATTTTATTAACAATGTTTCCTAGGGTTAAAAAGAAAAAGTACAAAAAATATATTACAGATTTTCACTTCAGAGGATAGGTAAGCTTACACTGTGGAAATCTAAGAGCTTATATAAGACCTGACAAGTGGGGAAGAATGATACCAAGAAGAAGGCTCACAGCTGTTTTACGCTCCCAGTTTTAATTCAATATATAAACTTGAAATAGAACTCTACTATTGACCACACCACAGGGATACAGTTTATAAGCAGCAGCTGGGTCTGATCTGCTTTCCTACCCTCATCCAGGTAAGATTCTCTGCCATTAGCTACATTTCTGGTATCAAGTTTTCAAAGAAACTCCTATGTACCTCCTATTAACATTTTAACATAAAACCTTGAGACTAGAGAGTTCTGTCCTCTCCCTGTACTCAGTGCTTCCCCTGAAATACTTTTTTCATATCTTTCATGACTTATTTTATACCACAGTTTCTCATCCTCAGCACCACTGATATTTTGGATTGGATAATTCCTTGTTGTGAGGGCAGTGCTGCATTTTGTAGGGTGTTCAGCTGCATCCCTGGCCTCTACCCACTAGATGTTATAGCACCTCCCACCTCCCGATCCCTCCCCCAGTTGTGATAGCCAAAGTGTCTCTGGACATTGCCAAATGTCCGTTGGGGCAGCAAAACATTGCCATTAGAGAACGATGGTCTAGATCGGAAACTCCTTGCAGACAATGTGTCTTTGTTTCTCCTGTAATGTCTAACATTTTTCCTGAAATGTAGTTCAACAAATATTTCCTAAATTATAAATAAACAGAGGCACCACCTAGCAGGTATTACTTCAGCTTTATGCCTCTTAAGTCATTGACTTGACAACCCCTCACTTCAATAAACCCAAAGTCTACTCTCAGAGTCTTGTGACAAACGTCCTGGCCCAGAAACTGCTAGAGCTTTGAGCACCTCAGTAGAGCCACAGCTTTGACAAAGAGGTTGACACATCTTTTTTTAACTATACATGTGACCTGTACCACGAGCAGCCAAAGCCTTGCTACCTGTCGTCTTCTCTCCCTCCGGTTTTTGAATGCTGCCAACCCCTGCCTTTGGAATTGCCCTTGTGGGCATTTTTTAAATTGAAATTGCCATAATTTAAAATTTTTAGGATATAGTCTCCACGTCTGCAAGCTTTTCCTCCTTAAAGGACCTGGCCAGTGTCTCCTCCGCAGCCCACGTCTGTGTGGATCAGGCATTTCAAACGTCAATGCTTTCACTGTGCCAGCTGACCCTGTCCCAGTGCACTGCGCCAGACTAAATCATACACCAAAAATTAACTTCCTTCAGGGAGAGTCAATGGGACAGGTGCCTCTTCTGTGAGAAACCTGACACCTCGGTCTTTGAGGTGAGGACCATGTAAACCATGGGAAGAGCTTCCTTACTTTGAGTCCAAAACAGAATTCCTTGATGTTGTCGACATGAACAAAATCAAGATAAGAAAGGAAGGAGGATGGAAGAAGGCAGGAAAAAAAACATTTTTATTTGGAGTTTAAATAAAGTATTCTTTTTCAAGTCTTATCATTTAATTTATCAGGGCATAGTTGCTAGATGAAATAACAATTATAAAATAACAAAATCCATTTTTAGTGTTTTCTAAGAACTTTATATATATTATACTGTATATATACAAACGCATCAAAATAACATAAAATAAAATAAACTGCTAAAAAAGTTATCATTACTCCATTTCATGGGTTTAGAAATTGAGACTTGAATACATCAAAGAACTTCTGCCAGATCTGACAGTTAATTAGTAAAAAATCTGAAATTGAGACCCAAGTTCTACTTACTTCAAAACCTATGCATGTAACCCTTCTATCTTATTTGAGAACTACTTACACACAGTTTTAAACATTGACCAATATATTCATCTCTACTATTGCCGGTACAAATTTCCACAAACCGCAGTACCTTAATATCCATTTATTATCTCACATTGTAAGTCAGAAATCTGGGCTAGCATGGCTCCATTGGTTCCTCTTCTTATGTCCTGCATGGTCAAAATCAATGTCTCACTCAGGGCTGCAGTTTGTATCTGAAGCTTGTGATCCTCTTCTACACTTGCTGGCTGTTGGTAACATTCATTTCCATGTCATGCTTTCTACATGGTCTCCTCTACCTTCAAGCCAAGAGCAGGTTGCATCCTTCTCATGCTTCGAATCTCTCCGACTTTTCCTTCTGCCTTCTGTACTGCTACCAGCCTGAGAAAGTTCTGTGCTTTAAATGTGTATGTGATTAGATTAGGTTCACTTGGATAATCTTCCTCTTGATGTGTACAGATTCTGGAGATTAGATCTTAGACATTTTTTAACGTATTTTTTTCCATTACTATTTACCCCCCTTCTATCCTTCTTCACCTCCATCCATCCTCCACTCTGCCATCCCACAATCACAACACTGCCATCCACATTCATGAGTCCTTTTTTCTTTTTTTTGCTCAATCCCTCCACCACCTAACTCTAACCCCCAAGAACTGTCATCCGGCTCTCCGTCTATGAGTCTGTCCCCACTTTACTTGTTTGTTCAGTTTGTTCATTAGATGCCACATGAGTGAAATCATATGGTATTTGTCTTTCTCTGACTGACTTATTTCACTCAGCATAATTCTCCAGGTCCATCCATGCTGTGGCAAGGGTAAAAATTTCTTCTTTTTCATACAAGTACTATTCCACTGTGCAAATGTCATATAGTTTTATCTACTTATCTACTGAGAGACACTTGTAAATACTGTAAATAATGCTGCCATGAACATAGGGGTGCATAAGTCTTTCAAATGAGTGTCTTGGGTTCCTTCAGATAGATTCCCAGAAGTGGTATTGCTAGGTCATAAGCCAGTTCCATTTTTAATTTTTTGAGGTATCTCCATACTGCTTTCCACAGTGGCTGCACCAATGTGCATTCCCATCAACAGTGCAAAAATGTTCCCCTTTCTCCACACCCTCACCAGCACTTGTTGTTTATTTATTGATGATAGCCATTCTGACAGGTGTGAGGTGATATCTGGTGGTTTTAATTTGCATTTCTCTGATGATTAGTGAAGTTGAGCATCTTTTCATGTGCCTATTGGCCGTCTGTATGTCCTCTTTGGAGAAGAGTCTATTCAGGTCATTTGCCCATTTTTTAATTGGATTATTTGTGGCTTTGGTGTTGGGTCTTATAAGCTCTTTATAAATTTTGGATATTAACCCTTTATCAGATGTATTGACAAATATGCTCTCCCATTCAGTGGGCTGCTTTTTATTTTGTTGATAATTTCTTTTTCAGTGCCAAAATTTTTTAGTTCGATGTAGTATCTATCCATGATCATTGGTTATATTTTCTTTTGTTTCCCTTGTCTGAGGAGATATATCAGAAAAAATATTGCTACAGGCAATGTCCGAGGTTTTACTGTCCATGTTTTCTTCTAGGATTCTTATGGTTTTGAATCTAACAATTAAGTCTTTAACCCATTTTGAGTTTATTCTGCGTGTGGCATAATAAGATGGTCTGGTTTCATTTTTCTGAACATACCTGTCCAATTTTCCCAGTACCGTTTATTAAACAGTCTGTCTTTAACCCATTGTATGTGCTTGCTTCCTAAACAATCTTAGATATTATGCCTGTTATGGACAATTCATGATCTAATGGAATTTACATCACCATATGTTAAAACGTAAGAATGTTGTGCATATTCAGAAAATAACGTCCTTATTAAAGGGTTTCCTAAGGGTCTTTAAAATTTTTTTGTTCATTTGTAAAATGAGAACATTTATTTGCTCTAAAACCTTTCTATTTATAAAAATGTATACAGTAATTATATATACATTAGATAGTTATTAATATATATTTATAGTTATATTTATATATTAAATATTATACAATATATTAATGTGTACATAATATAATTTATCTCATTGTTATCATACCATATATGCAGTTTGCATCCCTTTATACACTAAATTGTGTTTCTCATTATTAATGTTCCTCAAACTATTATTTAAATCAGTACATAGTAGTGTACCATATGACTTTATTTAACCAGCACCCCTTGATATTTAATAATATTAAACAAATTTTAGAAAAATATTGATGTTCATCTATGCTTATTTTCACAAAATGAGTATCTAAGATCAAAACCTCAGGACTCACAAAAAGAATTATATCAAAATTCAAACTGCAGCCCGCAGTGTATGGATATATCCTATTATCCACATGCTTGCCAAAACCATGTTTTTCAGTTTTGCCTGCTTGCATACAAAATAATATAATTTCACTGTTACTTAAATTTTCAATACTGTAATTCTAATAAATTTGAATTTTTTTATGTTTGCTGAGCATTTATACTTTTTGATGTGGTAACTTCCCAACTCCATTTTTTTCAGGTGGAATATTAAATATTTTCTTTAGGGTTATTACCTTTCCATATCAATGATATTAACTTTTTGCCTGACAATGGTTCCAAATATTTTTGTCTGCAGTGAGCCTTTTAATTTCTTTATGGGGTTTGTGTATGTATGTATATGTGTGTGTAGAATAGTTTTCATTAGTATATAATTGTGCATATCAATATTTTCTTTTACTGTTTTTCCTTTTGCTTATAAGCTTAAAAATCTGTGCTATATATTCAACTAAAGTATATATAAACAAACCACAAATAAACAAAGACCTCATGGGATTCTTGGATGATTTTCTTCAAACTTTCCCTCCCCTATTTAGTTAAGTAACCATGGCACCTGGGAGTCCTCCTAAGACCCCAAACTGAGACATACGAAGCACAACAGGCCTTCATTTCTCTCAAACAGCTTTTTTCTCTCTATTTCTTATTTATTTTCATTATTTTGGTATTTTCCAGGTCTCAGAAATTCAAAACCTCTCTGTCTCCATAAATTTTCCTTCTCTATTGCCATTCACAGCTAATTACTTGCTGTTTTCTCTTCTACCTCATGAAGAAGCTTTTATAGATATGCCTTCCTCTTTTTTCATAACCTGATGAAGGACTAAAGCCTTCTTCACTTACCCAACTCCACATATACAGGCAGATGGACAGACAGGCAGACACAGATAGAAGATGATAGATGATAGATAGATAGATAGATAGATAGATAGATAGATAGATGATAGATAGACAGACAGATAGATAAATGAGGACTTTTAACTAAAACAGAATCATGCCATATACTTTTGTTCACAATTGGTTCTTCATATACTAAGTACTCACGGTCACCTCTACAAGTCATAAAATACACATCTAACAATCTTTTGTTTAAAATAGATTTTTTCCCTTGATCTTCCTTCATATCTTCCCTCCATAATCCCTAAAACCTTTCCATTCCATCTGCCCCACATAACTCATTTATTCCATGCTCATTTAACCAAATAGATACATGTACACACATATGGACATATATAAAGATATTTTTCACTGTTGCACAAAAAAGGACATTGTATACTGTATATGACTGCCCATACCCTTTCAATACTTAAAAAATCTCATGGAATTCCCTTCAAGTCAGTAATTATACCTCTATTTTATTATTTTCAATGACTGAATAGAATGTGATGCTGCAATTACAGAATAATTTATTTAACTATTCCCTATTAATGAACATTCATTTGTTTTCTTCATTTTTGTTTTCCTATCAAAATAATGCTGCAATAAAATATTTGTCCCTCTACTCATCCATATGTGTGCTTTAATTCTTATGAATGGATTTTCAGGGGGAGATTGCTGGGTCAAAAAGTTTGCATATTTTAAATGTTAATAGATATTATCAAGCTGCTTTGTAAAAAAACACAAAAAAGCAAAAATTCCACAAGCAATATATAAGAAAATATTTTCCCAAATTCTTGCCACCAATAAATCACCTTTGAATTTTTAATTTATAGTATTATTAGAGTATGATAAGAGAGGGTTGCCTCTACTATTGTATTTTGTATACCTCCCTTCATGTACTTAAAAAAAATTGTTAGGTTTAACAGTCAGCTGTTCTTTATTTGCTGCATATAAGTTGTGTCATATATCTTTTTTATAAGTCATGCCTTTTATCACTAAGTAATGCCTCTCTTTTACTGCTTAAATCCTTCTAAATCTTAAATGCCAACTTACCTGCTGTTGACATTGCCTGTCAAAGCAACTTTATTTTTGTTTTAATTTCCTGGTATCACTTACTTCATCCATAGGTGTCCAAATTTTATTTAACACTCTCTTATGTATATTTACCGTAAGTACTATGTGGCTGGACTTTTCTTTTAAACTCAGTGTGACAGTGTCTTTTACTGGTGGAATCATGATGTTATTATTTATTGATATTTTTTATTCATTTTATTATCTACTTCTTCCTTTCTTTTTCTTAGTGTGCTTGGCATAATATCATGTCTCTTTTCATTTCCTTTCTTAACGTGTGTTCTACTGTGTTTCTCCATTCAATTATGACAACTTTCTTTCCCCCTTTCAGCACTCACAGTCACAAACATAGGGAACAAATTTAGAAGTGTACTTCCAGGTGCACAGCTCCACTAAACAACTGGTAAGAAAGTAGCACAAAGTGAGGGACCCCTGGTAAAAAGAAGGACATGGAAAGGAAATGTCTAAAAAAGCATGAAAGCATTCCATAAAAGAAAGGATCACCTTTTAAAAACCTAACAACTCCTGGAAATTACCAGGAATTGATAACACCAGAGAAATAACTCTCTCTGCCTTTTATCCCTGCACTGATTCAGATGAAATTCTGAAGGAATCAATAACCATGATTCTCAAGATGGAGGGGAAGGAGTAGAAGCATAACCTTCAGAAACAGAGAAGAATGTAACCAAGTTCTGCCCTCCTTCTCAATTTTTAGGTCCAGCATGGAAAATAAAAGACATCAAAAACATTTTTTTAAATTAGCCCTGACTAGACATATGAACCAATTATTTAAAACTGGAAGAGGCAGGCATTCTAATAAGATCAACAGAGGACTCCCACATACCTTACTCCCAGAGTTCACCACAATCCCTTCACACAGATACTCACCTCATCGCTCTAACTCTGCATGGTATGTTTACAGTTAAAGGTTAGAGCAAGGACATCCTCATTCTTTGCTTAGAGTATAAACATTTGTATAACATCATAAGGTTACTGGCAACTCTGCATTTCCCCTGGTTAAATCAAGAATACCTGAATCAGGTATTTTTATTTTAATTCAATAACTTGTGACAAATATATGCACCTGTGCAATCCCACCACAAGTAAAATCTTAAACATTTTGCATAACTCCTCAGATTGTCCCATGCCCTTTGCAGTCAATTATCCTATCCCTAACACACACACACACACACAAACACACACACACACTCGCGGTAACCACTTCTATCACTACAGATTAGAATTTTGTTATAATATTTCATACATATGGAATAATACAGTATTTACTTTTTTTTGCTGGCTTCTTCGACTCAGAATAGTATTTTGAGGTTCATCACTTTTTATTACTAAGTAGTATTCCTTTTGATGAATACCTTAAAATGTATTTATTAATTCATCTATTACTACATGTTTTGGTGTTTCAAAGTTTTGGCTGTTGTGAGGATAACTGCTATGAACATTCAGGTCCAAGTGTTTTTGTGAACATATGATTTCATTGCTCATGGTAAACACACAGAAGTGGAATTACTGGGTCATATGATTTGTGTTTGTTTAATTTTTTAAAAAAAAGACCAGCTTTCCACAGCATTTGAATTATTTTTACTCCTACCAGTAATGCATAAGTTTCTGCTAAGTCATCATCAGTGCTTGGTGTTGTTAGTCTTTTTAATTTTAGCATATCAGTGGATATGAAATGGTAACACATTATAGTTTTAATTTGCATTTCCTGATGACTAGAGATTGTTAGGCATTATTCATGAATTAATTGAACATTTCATATCTTCTTTTCTGAAACTTCTGTCCAAGTATTATAACTTTTTAAAAGTGAGTTGCTTTTCTTATTAGTGAATTTTAAGAATTATATAATCTGGATACAAATTATTTGTCAGATCCAGGTACAGCAGATGGTTTCTCTCAGCTTGTAACTTGCTTTTTATTTTTCTTAATGGCAACATGAAGAGAAAAAAAATTGAGTTTGTTAAAATCCAATGTATCATTTGTTTTTTTTATGTAAATAATTTTTGTGTCCTAAGAAATCTTTGTTAAGACTATAAAGATTACTCTTATGTTTTCTTCCGTAAGTTTTGTTGCACTGGCTAGGACTCCAATATATAAAGTGATGAGACTACCTATCCCTCCCTTGTTTTTTTGTTTTTTGTTTTTTACAAAAGGAAACATTTAATCTTCCTCCATTAAGTCAGAGCAACATATCCTGTAATATTTAAATTTTTTTGAAATATATTAAGATCTCATTTATATCCCACTGTATGATCTACCTTGCAAACATTTCATGTTCCCTTGAAAATAATGTGTACATTGCTGTGTTTAGGTAAAGCACTTTGTAAGGTTTAATTAGATCAACTTAGTTGATAATGTCATTCAGATATTCTATATCCTTTTTTATTTACTTTTTGTCTCTTTGTTTTATCAGTTTAATGGAAAAGGCTGTTAAAATCTCACACAATGGTTAAGGATTTGTCTAATTTTTCCCTTTCTGCAAGTTTGTGTTTCATAATTTTTGAGGTATAACTGACATGAGATTATATTAGTTTAAGCTGTACAATGCAATGATTTGATATCTGTATTTATGGTGACGTGATCAAAATACGTCTAGTGAACATCAGTCACCACACATAACTACAAATTGTTTTTCTCGAGATGTTTTAAGATCTACTTTCTTGGTAACTTTCAAATATGTAATAGAGCATTATTAACTATAATCACCAAAGGGCTCATGGGCCAGTCCTACACTGACTTTGGGTTCCCTCTGCATTTCTCCCTGCCCTCTTGTTCTGCTTCAGCTGCCCTGTCTCCTCAGTCCTCTGCTTAGATTCCACTTCACCACTCTACAGTCAGAATACTGTACCTAGGTAGAGAGCCAGGGTTTGTTTCAAAAGTTTCTGTTCTTATGCTTCCTGATGGCCAATGCCCCAACACAATTGCTTCCTACATACTCTCCAGTTTAATGGTTGAGTTTAACAGGAGAGCTAGTCTGGTTCCAGCTACTCCGACACAGCTGAAATAGGAAGCTGCAGTGTTGTTTAATTTTTTTTAAAAGTGAAAAAGAATACATGCATTTTTCATGGGCTAACTAGCACCCATGTTTATGTGTTAGTAATATAAATATGGGTTAATTATTTTAAAAGTCCATTTTATGAAACTGTTATTCAATTTAGTTATCAGATTCTTTTATATGGAGAAAAAGATTAAATAATTACAAATAACAGTAACCTCCTGATGCCTTTGGAATGTGTCAGCTGGGATCACCTAGAAAAAATAAATGAAACAATCATATTTTTAATAATGTATGAGGTGCACAAGGAAAACACTTGTCAAAACTGTATAACATTACAGTACCCTACCTATATATAAATGCATATGTTTATAAAAGTGTGTTTTCCCTGAGTTGTGCTAATCTTTTTTACTTGGCATATTTTTAATGGTTTTTCCAAATGACCTTTGTAAAATTAATCGAGGATCTGACACTGTCCTTTGGAGAAATACGAAGAAAGAACACTGCTTATAATAACTTATGCAAAAAAAAATAGCCAGAAAATGACAAAACAGAGAAAACATTCACACTGAAAAGAATTAAAGCTTGAAAGTGGAACTAACTGAAAAATGTTGCCTTTTTGTCAGTAATATTTTTGTGGGTCACTGAAATTTCATTTTCCCTTTGTTTTCTATACCACTGTCTTATTACTTGAAATCAGATTTCTAGAAACAAGTAAAATATAGCATGATTTTTCAAGAGCCCTAACGGTGAGAACCATCTCAAATTAATAATTGATAAAATGTACAGAAAAATACAAATATATAAAAATACAAATACAAAGAACTTAGAAAAATGCCTGCAATTAGACAAGATGGAAATCTAAAAAGGAATGAAATTTAGTTGAAATCCATTTCTTATTCTTTTCTTTGGGAAAATTACTACTGAAGTGAGGAATTTTTCCCCCTGTAATTTAAATGTTAAGCTGCCAGATGTGTGTCTCATGCTTGAAGAGTCGAAGCTTTGCATTATTTAGCATATTAAGAATCACAGAATTTTAAAAAGGGCTCCTTTATTGCCTCAAGGTTCTAATTAAGTAAACCTTAGCCTGGTACATTTAAAACTTGCAATACAAGAGATTTTGCTCTTTTTTTTCCCCCCGCAGTCAAGTCACATCTATATAATAAATATGGAAAATCTTTAACATGATATAATCTTTCTTTTCCTTGAAGAATTAAAGCTATCTATTATTTTAAGAAGTTTTTAATAGAGGCCAGCAATCTAGAAGACAACTAAGGATTCAAAATACTTTTTAATCATTGCAAGTTGCTTTCCTTATTTATACCAAAGAATATGTGTTTCATAAAGGCAGATCAATACTATCAATCTTACCCTCTCTTCCTTACTTTGTCTCTGCTGTGGTCTCAACTGTTCTCCTCTTGTTAGACAAAGGCAATTCTAAGGAGCAACAAGATCATAGATTTTTGGATTGATACTGATGTTTTTGTGTGTTTCTCTTTGTGAGCCTGCGTTAATATCTGATCACACAGCACTAATTAGTTGCCCTTTCAGCAGTTTGTGGAAAGAGTTTTAGCAGCAAAAATAAAAAACATAATCAGATGGAAGTTCTGTAGGCACACAACATTCATAAATCATACCCTTAAATACAGTTATTTTTGCCATTTTAGAAAATGTCAAAGGTTTCAACTCTGTCCAAATATACCGCTTAACAGTGACTATTTTAGTAAATTGACTTGAAATGCATTTAGCTAACTGACAGTTAGAAGCAAATAATCTAGTTCACAGTACAAATGAACAGTTTAAAGGCCAAAATAAGCACCAAAGTATGAATTCTCAATAACATGTTGCAATGACCATGGCTGTAGCCACAGACCAGAATCTTAGCTTTGTTTATCTACATCAGAAATAGATGCCCAAAATTTTTGAAATGTAATATTTTATATCTAGTTTCTAGTTAAGCAAATAAGAACATTTTAATTTCTTTCTATATAATGGTAGAATTATCTATTGAGTATATTAACAGTGAACAAACTAGAGTTGATAATATTCTCTGTGAGCAGCATGGTTTGAACTTAACGAACAGTAACTTCTTAGATGCTGCAGACAAACAGATAAATGTCATGGTGTCAAGAAGCAAGAAGTTCTCTTTTCTACACAAGAATAAATCAACAAATTGATCATCAAAAATTTATTTTTTGTGTTATATTTATTTAAGTATATTTTATTGCTTATGCTATTACAGTTGTCCCACTGTCCCCGCCCCCTTTATTCCCCTCTCTGCTCTGCGACCCCACACCCACCAGCATTCCCCCTACCCCTTTGTTCATGTCCATGGGTCGTACATATAAGTTCTTTGGCTTCTCCCTTTCCTATACTATTCTTAACCTTCCCCTGTCTGTTTTGTACCTACCATTTATGCTTCTTATTCCCGGTACCCTTTCCCTTATTCTTTCCCCTCCCCCTCCCCACCGATAACCCTCCATGTGATCTCCATTTCTGTGATTCTGTTCCTGTCCTAGTTGTGATCGTCAAAAATTTAAATGTTGACCAAGAGCAAGTTTCATAAAATTGGAGTATAATTTGGCCAATATTATTCCCTCCAAAGATCAAAGGTTTTAGGGAAAGATAAAGTACACCTAACGTTTTGTGAACTGCTTTTTTTGTATTGTTGTTCAAGTACAGTTGTCTCCATTTTCTACCCTCCACCACTCTCCCTCACCTCCCACCCTCAGTCTTACTCCCTTTGGCTTTGTCCATGGATCTTTTATACATTTTCCTTGATGACCCTCCTCCTTCCTCTCTGGTCACTGTCAGTTTGTTCTTTATTTCAATGTCTCTTGTTATATTTTTGCTTGCTTGTTAGTTTTGTTGATTTGGTTCCATTTATAGGTGAGATCATATGGTATTTGTCTTTCACCGCCTGGCTTATTTCACTTAGCATAATGCTCTCCAGTTCCATTCAAGCTGTCACAAAAGGTAGGAGCTTCTTTCTGCTGCGTAGTATTCCATTGTATAAATGGACTGGTTTTTGTAGATGTACCTCGCTTAATGATTTTATATTAGAGGACATTTCAGATAATTAGCAGGAGGAATGCAATAATCCCTATTTGCACTTCTATCCAAACCACGAAGCCACAATCTGCATGGAACCTCAAGCCCATGTGACACTTCGGTACCTCTTATGAATTATTAGCAGTCAGTTTATCTACGGTAACACATTATACATTATATATAGTATTTTTCAGTTTATAAAAACTGATTTGTATGTTACTTATTTAATTCAAACTATTTTGATTAACTTTATGGCCAACAGAGAACTGAAAATATTTCTGCTATCATATCATTCCAGTAGCGAACTCTGAATATTTTGCTTTGCAGGATAAAAATAAATTCATATATGTGTGCCTTGCCTAATAAAATATTATCATAATGTAAAAGCAAAATATACTAGGTAATTCTTTTCAAGAATAATTTTTAAACATCACTCATTTCTGTCATACTTAAGAAGCTTTTACCCTTTTATGAAAGTCAGCTTCTTTTTCCTTATGCTTAAAAATATTAAACTCTCCATCTTAAGTACAATAAAAGAATTCAGAAATTTAATATGCTGCTCATGAGCTCTCCTTGGTTATCATCAATTAACACTTTCACTGAAATTAGAACATCCAAAGTTATTTAGAATAATAAATTATTTTACCCACTAGTAAGTCCTTATTGCTAAGAGAAAATTACAGGTAAGGATTGGGAGTCATTGCCAAATACCACAGGTAAGGAGAGTATAGGTAGACCCAAGTGTTTGTCTAACATTAGGGTAATTAACTGCATAATAGAGGAGTGACTTACTGAGCACTACGGTACCTATGACACTTTACATAAATTATCACTAGCCTTCAAACAGGGCCTGATATCTTCCCTCTATAGGTAAAGAACAAAGATTCAGAGATTAAGGAACTTGACAAAGGACACTAAATGAAAAGAGTCAAGATCTGAATTTGAGCCTCTCTGATTTCCATAACTAGTTCCCACTAACTTGGCCCCGATCTGATTTCTCTCTGCTGATTACCTTGTTGTACATTTCCAGGAGCAGACAGACAGTAGGGCCACTGGTCATAAAAAGAAACAAAAACAGACTGTGGCTCAACACCCAAACTGTTGACTCAGTTATCTGTGCTAGGGGGAAAAGAATAATAAAATCCAGCAGAAAATAATAGTGATTAGCTAACATTGTTGAGTTCATGTTATATACCGGGCTTTATAGACATAAAGTAGCTACTAATTTTAAACTCTTCTCCTCAAAACTGTTTTAAAAAAATTCAATGAGTGATAAATTTTACCAGTTCAAACTTTACCTCCTTTTTTAAGGACATTATGCTAAGTGAATTTAGCCAGTCACTAAAGGACAAACACTATATAACTCCACTTATATGAGGGACCTAGAATAGTCAAATTTATAGAGACAGAAAGTAGGAAGGTGGTGTCTGGGGGCTGAGATGGGGAAATGAGGAATTATTGTTTAATGGGTACAGACCTTCAGTTTGGGAAAATGCAAATGTTTTGGAGATGGATAGAGGTGATGGTTGCACAATAATATGAACATACTTAATGTCACTAAACTGTATATTTAAAAGTGGTTAAAATGGTAAGTTTCATTTTATCAATACTTGGACACAATTAAAATCATTTTTTAAAACTTCCATATTCCCCAAACCCTAAATAAAATGCTAACAAAATTTTAGAGTGCTTTATGACCCTAAAAAGAGGGTGGGGGACTTTTAGCGAGACCATATGCATAAACTCATTTCTCCCTTCTCCTCCCCTCTAAGTATAACTATAAGCCCTAGAGGTAATATAGAGTCAGCCAAAGGAGCGTTCTGAAAGGTATAAAGAGGCAGAAAAAGTGATTAGGGACCCCAGTACTGGAGCGACAACAAAGGGCTGGGTATCTTATGGTCACTCTCACCCCTCGCAACAGAAGAAAGTAACCCAGAGCCAGCATCTTTGATTCTAATGGTAGATATTCATCCACCCATCCAAAGGAAGTTCCACTAACAATACCAGGTGAGTCCAGAATAATGTCCTCAAGGTGGAGAGGAAGATATACCAGGCACCCAACTGAAATAATTATCCAGGGGATGATACTGTTCTCCTCCCTGCTGCTTGATGTAGGCCTCCCCAGCCAAGAGACAACAGGGAGCTAAGCAGAACCCGCAGGGGGATCCCACCGCTAGTGCCTGGTCTAGGAAGCCTCCTAACACCTTGAGACTGGAGCCTCCCCACCTCGCTCAGAAACACCAAGTGGTTAGGCCTGGGGAAGCTGCTTCTGTCATCTCAGGTATCACCAGCAGGGCCAGTGGGAGCCCCAGATGCATGAGCTGAACTGAAAAAACAAAAAAGCATATTTTTCAAGTACTGAAAGAACAAATTGTCAACTACAAATTCTATGTCCAGTGACTACCCTTTAGTAATGAAGGCAAAATACAGTCTCAGGTAAAGGAAAACTAAAAGGACTGTCACTAGAAGACCTATCCTTAAAAAATGGCTATAGAAACCTTTTCAGATGGAAAATAAATGATAAAAGAAGGAAACTTGGAACATCTGCAAGGAAAAAAGAAAAACGAAAAGAACATCAGATGTGAGTATATACAATATACTCCTTTTTCCCTTATGGTTTTGCACATGACAGTTTGTGATTGAAACAAAAATTATAACACCATGTGTTACTCAATAAAATGATATTTAAAAGTAGAGAAGGTAAAGGGACTGCAAGGGTAGTAAGGTGTTCACACTTGACTCAATGTGGTAAAATGTTTATACCATGAAACTGTGATAAGTCACCTACATATGTTGCTACACCTAGAGTAAGTACTGTGAAAGCTATGCAAAGAGATCTGCTCAAAAACTATAAACATACCTAAATGGAATCCTGAAAGTGTTCAAGCAATGCACAAGAAGCCAAGAGGAACAGTGGAAAGAGAAACAGACAAAATAATGAAAAAACAAATATTAAAACGGCAGACTTAAGCCCTAATGTATGTATCAGTAGTTACCGTAAATATAAATGGTCTAACTATACTCATTAATAAACAGATTTTGACAGAGTAAATTTTTGAAATGATCTAATTTTGTGCTATTTATAAAAAATGTATTTAAAATTCAATGAAATAGAGTACAAAAAAAAACCCTCATCAAATTGAAAACAGTCTAAATTATACAGAGTATGTTCTGTGATCAAACTAGCAATTAATAACAGAAAGACAAGAAGAAACATTAAACTCTTAGAAATTAAACAACATACTTCTCAATAATTGGTGGGTCAAATAAGAAGTCTCAAAGGAAGTACAAAATAGAACTAAAATGAAAATGTAAGGTATCAGCATTTGAGAAATGCCACTGAGGAAATGCTGAGAGGGAAATTTATAGCATTAAATGCTTCCATCAGAAAAAAATATATATATATCAATTACCTAATACTTCATCTCTAGAAAAAGAGCAAAATAAACTCAAAGCAAATAGATGAAAGAAAATAATGCTAAATAAAAATAGAAATCAGTGGAACTGAAACAGGAAATCAATACAGAAAACTTCATGAAACAAAAGCCAATTCCTCCAAAAAAAAATCAATAAAATTGATAAAACTCTAACAAGACTGAAAAAGAAAAAGAGAGAAGAATCAACTCATCGATATCTGAAATAAAACATATCATTACAGAAGCTGCAGCCACTTAAAAGGAAACTAAAGGGACACCTTGAATAACTTTATGCTGTTACATTTAATAACTCAGAAGAAACAGACACTACAAATAACCACCACTCAGCCAAGATAAAATAGATGGTCTAAAATGGAGTGTCCAGCCTGCGGCCTGGGCACCATGCAGCCCATAATTGCTGTGAATGCAGTGGCAAACACAAAAGCATAAATTTACTTAAAACATTATGACCTATGAGATGACTGACCAGCCTTGCAGGTGTGTGTGAACCGCGGGGCCTTTGCAAAGGTAGGAGTGCTCTGATACACTCAGAGGCGTTGGGATCGTGTGCTCCCAGGTTGTTAGCCAACATCCAGAGAGCTTGCCTTCCCGATCCTTGAGCAGGTGGGTTCAGCTTGGAATCCACGTCAGTACAAGAGATTTATCAGCCACAGCCATTTCTGGCAGCTTTCCGACTTGACCTGCTCTAACCCAGGGGCTCCTAGAGGCAGCCTCTCCAGGCTTCAAGGAACTTAGGCAAATGTGTTCTGGTCAAGGGTGGGGGCAGGAAACTGTGACAAGCTATAGCTCTTCAGAAACCGACCACCGGGCCCTTGCAGCAGGAAAGCTCGCCCCCAGGACTTGGCTATCCAAGGGCAAAGGCAGGACAGGCAGGACAGGCAGTCTGGCCAAGGTATGTGTGCTGTGCCCACTCGAGCCCTCAGATCTGAGGCCACGGACACCCTGCCTTCACAGGCCCAAGGGTGCTTTTTTTGAAGAGTGACTTAAAAAGCAAACATGTTTTGTATTTAGAGAAAGGAAAGTGTAAGTGATTCTTTGACTCTGTAAAGCAAAAGTTGTAAAAGTAAAGCCTTCCTTTGACGATTGTCAGACGGAAGGCGGGGACCCACGGTGGGCACCTTGGCTGGAGGGTAACTAGGAGTTGCGGTGTCACTGCACGCTGGACAAAGGGGGTGGGCAATGGCCCAGGCCCTGGGCCCCGAGACACAAAAGCACCCACAAGGCCCAGAGTCCCAAGCCATTCTCCTCAAGTCGTCGCCACCATGCACGCTCAGTGGTGCTCAGGCGCTGGGGTTGGCAGAGGGTTTTAGCAATTCAGGACTCAGTGTAGTTTAAGCCTCAGTAACCTGGGTGCTATCCTTTCGTAATAATAATTTAATGATAGAATGTTTAACCTGATTCATGGTGTTGGCTTTCGTGATTCTCAAACTTGCTGAGTGAATTCCCGAGACCCCGCAGTGCTGTGTTCCCTCTTGGGATCTTAACCCTTTCAGATTCCATGCTTGTGGGAAAATGCTGCTTTCTCACAAATAAATGCAAATGAATTGTAATTAGGGTCATTTTGACACTAAAATTTGTATGCTCAGTTAAAAAACTGAGTTGCTATAAGATGATTCCCTGTCACAGCCATATTCAAGTGAAGCATATTTGCGGACTTCTAAATAATTGCAGAATAAAGGTTATCAATGATGTATTTTATACTGCTGTCCCCAGAAATCCTCTGTGATAAAGTTGAATGCTTGTTTTCTGAATTTAAAGTAAAATTTTAAAAAATTATGAGTTTTTTTGTGATTACATGTCACAATGTATTTAATGTGTGGCCCAAGATAACTCTTCTTCTTCCAGTGTGGCCCAGAGACGCCAAAAGGCTGGACCCTCTGGAGACAGTAAATAAACTGAATTAATAATTTTAAGATTCCAGGCTCCCAGTGACTTCCCTAGAAAATTCTACCATAGTTTACAGGATAATACAAATTTTACACAATGTTTTCTAGAAAATACAGGGAACATTTCTTACTAACTTTATGGGCCTTTGTAACTCTGACATCAAAATCAGACAAAGTCAGTATATAAAAAGCAAAACTACAGATCAGTATCTCTCAGAAGCTTAGATGCAAAAATACCCAACATAATCTTAGTAAATTGACTCCAACAATGCATAAAAAGAATTATATACTTAGTATATATACTAAGTATACTGTGTAGCTGCAGTAATCAAGACTATGTGCTATTGGCAGAGAGGTAGATACAAATACCAATGAAAAGAATAGAGGAGCCAGAAACAGGTCCAGAAAACTATGCTTAACTGCTGAATTTTAAGAAAACTGCAAAAGTAGGTCAATGCAAGAAAGATAGCTCTTCAACAAATGGTGTTGGAGCAACCGAACATCTATAGGCAAAAACAAATAACTAAAAGATAAAATAATAATGAAATGAAATGAAATAAAAATTTACCTAAACTTCACTTATATAAAATATAACACAAAATGTATTAGCTTAAAAAATTGGTAAAAATATTTGCTGACTTGGGCTAGGCATGAAGTTCTTAAGCTCAACACCAAAAGCATGATCCAATAAAGAGAAAATTGACAAATTGGGCTTCATTAAAATTAAAAACTTTAGCCTGTGAGGGACGTTGTTAAGAGGATAGAAAGGCAAGCTGTGGACTAAGAGAAAATATTTGCAAACCACCTATCCAACAAATATTAGCTTTAAGCAACATGATGAGTTCTACGGAAATCTTTTTTTAAAAAATCAAGTGATGAAATCCTGGTCTCTCCAACAGCTAATTTACCACACTTGCTTAAAAGCATATTTCATGGCAATTATTCACACACACATGATGACTGATATCTTCGAGTCTGTAAAAGGGGGGCAGGGAAGATGTTTTATTGTAAGTCTAGATGAAGTATAAGGAGATATAATTATGGTTCAAGAAAATCCTTATACCTTTTAATATTTGGCCTTAGGAAGTTTATGTGTTATTAATACCATGTTAAAGCTGGAGAATACATGCTTCCTGATAAAAACAATACACTAGCCCAACTATAGAGAAACTAACAAATGAATCCATTTGGAGAGAGAGGGGAAGTATAATGAAAAGAAGAAATTTTGTGCTTTAGGGTTCTCTTGTTTTTCACTAAATTATTTGTGCAAAGCCTACTTCTTTAAATCACAGGAGCCATCAGCTAGTTTGTAAAACTAGCCTTATGTCCTCTATATTCTTATTTCTATGCTTCACTAAAACTTCAAACCTACAAAATTTCAAATGCTTAAAATTCTGGTGAAATAGTTATAGTCCAGTGTTCATTGAATTTATAAATTAAATGTACAATAAAGTTATAGTAAATAATCTTTAAAAAAATAACAGTAGTTTTACAAACAAAGGTGGATCAAACTTGTTGACCGCTAGTAATACAAAACATTTGAAAACAATGTGTCCTGTGTTAATGCTACAAAGCACCAGGACCTTGCATTCTTCATTGCCAAGGTGTCAACTTTCAAGGATAGGCTGACTTCTCTACGAAAATGAATATATTTCCAAATGAGACTGATTTTTCTCCTATCTCATACCAAAGAAAATATTTAATTGTTTAATCCAAAATCCTATTTTACTAATTTATATTTTTCCTTTTTTATATGGATCATCTAATTAGATCGAATGGGTTATTTCAGATAAAAACACTGTCCTTTTCTGCCAAATTTGATTTGGATAGTTTCCACATTTAACACAGTCAATCACATACTTATACCATATTAGACATAGGAAGAAAAAAAAAACTAAATCAGTCATACTATTAAAGTTTTGAAAGCCAGCCTCATGTTTAGAAAGGGTTAATGGACCCATTTATTTATATAAGGTTTCACAATGTCATTTATTTTTTATTCCCACTTATAATTTCATCAGTTGAAAAGGACCATACTTAACTAAAGGAAATGCTACCTGCTAAAGACTTTTAGAAAGAACCTATAGGGTGTCTTCTTTGGAGAATCATTTATTTATGATTCCACTTACACGAAGTATCTAAAATTGTCAAACGCATGCAATCAAAGAGTAGAATGGTGGTGGCCAAGGGCTGGGAGAGAGGAAATGAAAAGTTACCAATCAACAAACAGGCATAAAGTCTCATTCATGAAAGATGAATACGTTCTAGAGATCTGCTGTACAACATCAGCCATGTAATTTAAAATATTGTGCTGTACACTTAAAAACTGTTAAGATGGCAGATTTCATGTTAAGCGTTATTACCACAACAAAATACAATTAAAAAAATAAAAGAGTCCATTGTGATAACGAATATTACAAACTAGAGCAATTGGAGAGCCAACTCAGGAAGGCTGCTGCTTCGTCCTGTCTAAGGAGTAAACTCTTCCCAGTCGGTCATGGTTTCTTTTATCATTAAACTCACATATTACCGAACATAGAATAAAAGTGCATTTTATCGCTGTAGTTTCTTATGAGCAACTTTTCCGACCTGTGTTTTTGTGATGGGTACTTCTGGGAATGTTCTGGCTGAAAAGTGGGGCCAAAGATAAATCTGTCTTGTCACGGGTCCGCGGTCACTCTTCCTTCTTAAACCACGGCTCCAACGCTGTAATAGAAATGTCCACATTTTCCTAACCTGCTAGGTCACTTGTAGTGTCTCATATTCATTCAATATCCACTTCTGCAGTGTCATTTAGCAAAGACATTTGTCTAATATTGAGGTACACAATATCCACGGATAAGTGATTGGCTAAGAAAAAAAATCCAATTATTTTCATGGATATTTCATTTGTATGAGCAATTGTTGAATATACGAGCCATGCTTATGTTTGTTAACACATGCACCATAATAGGTTAAGGAACACACACATCACATCCACATCCACAAAACAAGGTGGGACGGGAGGAGAGGAAGTATTTATGACCCTGCATTAAAGCTCTTGCTCAGAAAAGTGTGCATCTGAGAAAGGTTTTCAAGTGTTTCAAAAAGAAAATACTTTCAAAAATGAATTTATTAGTGGCCCCTAAAATATTGATAACTAAGGATTTTTAAAAAATGGTCTATATGGGGTCACTGGAAAGAAAGGTAAACCAGTTTGAATGATAATACACCAAATTGTCTTTTTATGTTCCTTACTGCACTGTTTACTAGCACAGATGCAGAGGAAAAATTGACTGTGATGAATATATGAGACCAAATAAAATGTTAAGGGTGTAAAATGTCCTGAAAACACAAGCTGTAATCTGATGTTGTGGATCTAATCCACACACACTCTGTAATTAGAAACATATTGGAAGAGAGCAGCAAACACACATTTGGATCTTTCCCTGAAAACTTTGTTTTGATCATTCACATGTAACACATTCATTTTTATTGCCATTTCCACTTAAAAAAAAGAAAAGAAATTTTAAAAAGGTAGTTTAAAAAAACCCATAATGTTTTGAACCCTTCCAAATAATTGTTCAGTCTTCTCTCGCGAAAGAAACAACACAGCCCAAGATTCTAACCTGCTGGAAACGTTTTAAACCCATCTCGTCTCTCTGTCCCCCAGATCCTTTTGGCACACCCTCCTCCCTCCCTCCTTAGTGTTAAACTGCTTCTCCACTTCCTTTACATCAGTGGGAACACTTCCCTTATGGGTGTCAGGATCTCTCCAAGGGGTCAGGGGCTGCCCTGCAGAGGAAATGACAAGCTGTGAATGTAAAAGAACAATTCCTTCCACATGTTCCTTTGCTCCTGGAGCAGTAAGGGGTTGTCAGCTAGCATCACTCTGGAACCAAACAGGACTCTGCATCATAGTCCTGTCAAAACTAATTTACAATTAAAGACCTGCACGACTGTTTAAAGCTTTTTCAATTCCAGCAGTTGTCTGAAATGACTTTGAGATTCAAGTGGATCAAAACAGATGATCCACTTGAATCTCAAAGTTGTAATTAACTGTAATGGATGGTGAAGAAGTTCACCAAACAAGACAACACTTAAAACAAATTATAACTTTCTAAACAAATCAGTTCATGGCACAATCCTTACTACACCTCCAATTAACGTCTGTGTGGAGATTTCCCAGCTGAGGTCTAATTTGGTGAGTTTAATGCTGCAGCTATTGGAAGTCTTATTCAGTTTGTAAATGAAGTTACAAGGTGACAACTTCATTGATCTGAAAGGGAGGGAGGTGGGGAGGGAGGGAGGGAGGTGGGGAGGGAGGGAGGAAAGAAAGAGGGGAGGAAGGAAGGGAGGGAGGGAGGAAGGACTGACTTATCTTGACCAACTGATGATTTAAAAAAAAAGATTTTAAAAACTTTAAAATAGTCATGATATATTAAGTAAAGGCATTTTAAAAATTGCAGGTACTTAGCTTTTGTGCAGATTAATCACTTTGAAACATACTGTGGTTCCCTCAGGCTGAATTTTGCACTCAGATAACTGACTCAGATCCACTTATGCTGTCTGAGAATAAAGGAATCTAAGAAAACAGATGTCATATCTAAAAATTGCCCCAACATTTCACCTAATGGTGATTCTGAAGTAGCCATTCCAAATTCTTAAAATCATTGATATATTTTATAGAAGGACTCATTCCTTACAAACTATCTGGAAGTAATTGGGCACACACATAACAGGAAATTATTTTGGACCACCTCTCCACAAATTCAACTCCATCCATCAAAAGTAAAGTTATGTGTATTATTTCCAAATATCAGATTCATAATTCTTCCATAGAAGCAGGATAACTACTGACTTACAAATTATCCAATAAAAGTATATCTCACCATGGTCTGAGATAATTATTAGTTATCTGAACACTTGCTTTCCTTATCTCACATGTGAGGAAATGGTGGCCTAAGGACTTCAGGCAACATGATGAGGAGACTTGTCTAAAATCAGCCACATTCTAGAGCTCTCACACTCACATAGCAGGTCTATTAATGAATGAGGTCACCAATGAAACTTCAGTAACCCGCCTTCCCACGGCTCCCCATTGCAACGTGTATGGACCTTCAGCTTTTCTCCATCTGTGCTTTTCCTGCTCCCAAGCTGCCAGCGAGTTTGTCTTCCCTTCCTCCTCTCCTTCAGCACTTAGGTCGGGCAGCAGCATATGTGGCCACAGCCCACTCACCCGGCCTCCCGATATGTCACTGAGACGGAACCACAGGGGTAAAGCAATTCAGTGGTGAAAGAATAGCAGTTTTAATGAATGGAGTTAGAACAACTGGATATACTTATGCAAAAACAAAAACTTTATCCTAAACCTCATACTTTATTCAAAAACTAAGTCCAAATGGATCATCAGACTAAATAGAAAATAAAAAACTATAAAAATTTCAGGGAAAAAAAGTAAGAGAAAATCTTGTGACATGGGGTTAGACAAAAAGTTCATACACATGATATCAAAAGTATGATTCATTTAAAAAAGACAGGTTGGACTTAATCAAAATTCAAATCTTTTGCTCTGTGAAAGACAATGTTAAAAAAATAAAAAAGCAAACTACATGAGGGGAAAGGTTTTGCAAGCTACATATCCAATAAAAGATTTGTATCCAGAATGAATGAAGTCTCAAAACTTAGCAGTAAAACAAACAAATAATCTGTGAAAATTAATAAACCAACCTCATTTAAGGGGGATAAATGGTAATGGGAAAAATACAATTAAAAAATGGACTCAGGAGGCCAGAAGAGAGAACTCTCAGGCATGTCACTCTTCGCACACCACTGGCCCCAACAGGAAGTGACATGCATTTCATCTCCAACAGCAAGTGATACTGGTTTACTACCTCAGCAGGAGGAAGATTCCTCTTTGCCAAGTAACAACTCAGTGAGTGGGAGACTGCCACAACTCAACCAGGGAGAAGTTACTGTACTTTGAACTTTCAGTTTCCTCCAATGGACATTTTGTTTACAACTATTCCTCCCAAGTCCATAAAAGAGTGTTCCTCTCCTTTAGTTTCTCTGAACTTGCAGTGTTTGACCATTAAACTGCATGTCCAAATTTGTAATTCTTTTTTGTTCCCAAATAAACCTGGTTTGCTGGTTGGCTGGTTTTCTATTTGTTTGAGATCAACAAACCCAATTTCAATGGGCAGGAGACCTGAACAGATACTTCACCAAAAAATATATATGGTTGGCAAATAAGTACATATGAAGATGTTAATAGCCATTAAAGAAATAAAAATTGAAACCATAACTTCAAATTTAATTTGAATACAAAGTAGAATAACTTTTTAAACATTGACAACATTAAGTGCTGATGAAGATGCAGAGCAACTGAAACTCTCATGTTGTTGGTGCAAATGCAAAATAAACAACCACTCTTTAAGAAGGCTAGGCAGTGCGATGTTACGATTTATAATAAGAAATACATATAGGTTTGATCTTTGTCCCATGTCTAACACAGATCTCCTAAAAATCCTTGAAGTTGAAGTGATGAGGGCATTGAAGGTGTCCTTTGTTATATGAATGAGGTGAATTTTGGACCCCACTCAAACATGGGGGCTGGCTGCCAAGAGAACCAACCATGTGATTAGAGGATTTAAACTTTCAGTCTCACCCCTCGACATCTTGGGAGGGCAGAGGAGCTGGAGGTTCAATCAATTACCAGTCACATGATTTAATCAATCATGCCCATGTAACAAAGCCTCCATAAAAACCCAAAAGCACAGGGTTCAGAGAGCTTCCAGGCTGGTGAACTGGTGAAGATTTGGGGAGACAGTGGAACATTCAGAGAAAGCATGAAAGTTCTACTCCCTTTCCTTATATCTTACTTCATCCATCTCTTCCATCTGGCTGTTCCTGAGTTATATCCTTTTCAAATAAACCCTTTCTCTAGTGAATAAATGGGTTTCCTGAGTTCTGTGAGCCACTCTAGCAAATTAATCGACCCCAAAGAGAGGATCACTGAAATCTCTGGTCCATAGCCCATCAGTCACAAGTGCAGGTAACAACCTGGACCTGCAATTAGCATCCTGAGGTACAGGGTGTCACTGGAACCTCCAGCTTGTAACTGACTGGTCAGAAGCACAGGTATTAACCTGGCCTGAGATTGGAACCTGAAGTAGAGGGCTGTCTAATGGGACTGAGCCTGTTACCTGTCGAATCTGATGCTATTTCCAGGTAAACAGTCTCAAAATTGAATTCAATTCTAGTACATCCAGTTTGTGTCCCTGAGAATTGCTTGTAGGTGTGGGGAAACTCTTCCTCCCACACACATACATACATTGGAAATTGAGTACAGAACCAAATTAGGCAGTTTCTTATAAAATTAAATGTGCATATACCATACAACCCTGAAGTTCTACTCCTAGGTATATATCTTAGAGAAATAAACAGTGTGTTTACACAGAAACTAGTATATTATATATGTGTGTGTGTGTATATATATATATCCTATTCATAATTGCCCAAAATGGAAATGATCCATATATCCTTTATTGATTGAATAGATATATAAACTGTGGTACATCCATATAGTGGAATATTATTCAGTTATGAGTAGAAATAAACTGTTGATACATAGAACAATTGAGATAAATCTCAAAGGCATTATGTTGACTAAAAGAAAGCAATGTCATCAAAAGATAACACAGTATATAAAACTTTTGAAAAAGCACAATTATAGTTATGGTAAAGAATTCAGTGGGTGCCAGGGCTTATGGGTAGTCAGCAGGAGTGAGGGAGTAAGGGCGTGCCCTCAAAGACAGCACAGAGGAAGTCATTTGGGATAATGGACTGGTTCTTTATCCCAATTGTGGTGGCAGCTACGTACATCTATATATGTGCTAAATGACGTAGAACTGTATACTCCCAAAAAGTCGACTTTGCTTTAGGTTATTTTAAAAAATAAAATAAATATACTGTTTTCTGTTCTTATTTCCACAAAAGAAGATCTGTAAGCCCAAAGGGCACTGAGAGCCATACTCATGTATTCATTCAGCAAATATTTATTGAGAATCTATGATGTGTCCAATATTGTAGGCACCAAGTACATGAATAAACAAAACAAATATCCCAGCCCACATGGAGCTTGCAGTACAGTCACAGCTCTTTATGGTGAATTTTCCAAGACTTGGTCAAATAAATGGGGGCTTAGAGGTAGGAATACATAATCCAGAATTGCCTAAGGAGTACATTAATTCACTCATTCATTCAACAAATCTTTATTGAGCAATTGCAACGGGCCAGGTACAATAGTGAAACAAGTAGACCTGGTCCATACCCTCATGAGACGTTTAGTCTACAAGGGGAAACATACAAATGGGGAATATAAAATTGTTAAAAAGGAAAAGAAGATTGGGGTAAGTCAATGGGAGGCATCGATAGGGATTTTTTTGAAAAGGAAGTTTTAAACTATATTATAAAGGATAAAAAGATAGCAGCAGTTAAAGGCTCTTTCCTATAGATGACACAGCATGAACAAAGACCTTACGGGGAAAGCACTTTGCTGTATTTTAAGAAACTGAAGAAAACCAGAGCAACCAACAGCCGCACGTCAGTGTTTCTTAACTTTGGCTGCACATTAGAATTACTAGGAGGGTTTGGGGGAGTTTGTTTAGTTTAGTTTAGTTTTGTTTTGTTTTGTTTTATTTTGTTTTTAAAATAAAAATGTCCAGGTCCTACCCCCAGAGAATTTGATAATTTGTTCTGGGGCAGAGCCCAGACAAGAGTATGTGTTAAGCTTCACAGAAGAGTCCCTGTACAGGCAAGATGAAGCACTATTTTATTAGGTTTGTTGAATGACAGATACAGGCACATTTATATGTAAATGTGAATAGACTTCTTTCAGAATTTGGTAACATTTTGGTTGATTTTGAGTGGAACTCCATGTTTTCTTTATTTTTTAATTATTTTTTAAATTTCTATTGTATTTTTCCCTTGCCACTTAGCCCCCTTAAACTCCACCCCAGTCGCAATCACCACACTGTTGTCCATGTCCATGGGTCTTAAAAATTTTTTTTAATTAGTTAAGTTGGGTGGTCTGCTTTTATGCTCAAAAGCCATATAATATTAATTAATTTTAATATCTGTGGTACAAAATATAATAGCCAACACTGGCTCTTTTTTCCTCCTATACATGATAATATTTACATTATAAGCAATGGTGAGGAATCTCTAGTGAAAAAGGGACCATGGGATCATCAAATATCTATACTCCAAAGAAGTACACTTACAATAATGGATGAATGTCCTAACAGTAAAGGAGCATGGCACGCATCGGGAATCACAGAATCACTGGCCAAGGCAGAAAATCATCATACGCCAAAGTTAAGGCACGTTCTTACATGGTATATACGTGGTACCATGGGAGCCTCGGGGTGTATATGTTTGACCTCTATATCACTGATACATCTGCAAGCAGTCAAACTTGTTCCCAATTTTTCTTAATAACATTAGATTAAGGGTGACTGCCTGAATTGTCTCACACTCTAGGTAAATGCTTTTCTACACTCAAGTGGCTCAGCCTTGCCAGAGGTCTCAGAGCCTAATCTCTGCATCTATTTTTTGTCCTCAAACCAAAACCTACAGCAACTGTGAAAGCAATAGCTCGCCTTGCAAGAGGCCAGAAGAAAAAGTATTTAATAATATTAAGATATTTAAAATTAGAATTCCAAAAAACATCATTGTTTTCAGTGACTTATTATTTTTCCTAAATTCCACAAAGGTATTTTAAAGGTTGTTATTGTTGATTAATGTTTAAAATATTTTTTTACATAGAAAAGACTGGAGTTTTTTTCTAATCTACTCTGCATTATTTTCTCTTTTGTTCTTACCTCACAGAAAGAATTATTCTTTCTCCTTCCTGTCCTCACCTCTCTCCTCTATCTTGCTTATGATGAGAAATTATCCCAACAATTTCCCTCTTTCTCCTTTTCTTAAAAATCTTTTCTCCTCCACATCTTTCTGCTTTGTTTATGAAGTGAGAGGTAAGTGTCCATCCTAAAAATTACAGACAGCAAACCTTCCCTCAACTCATGAGTCCATCAGGCTTGCTCTTTAAAAATGTCTCCTGCATCTCATATTCAAGAGTATTTCCTACAGGCACTGTGTTCATTTTTTCTTCCTTCCTCCCTCCTGTGGTCATTGCAGTTTGTCTTTTCCCCTCATTTCTTATGTATTCTGTCACAGAGCATCAAAATTCACTTTATTTTCAAAGCAAACTATCTTTCCATCTTTATCCTAGTCTGTCTTTCCAGAGCCTTGCCCAGGTACAGTGAGGTCGATGGACCAGCAGCATATGCACCACATGGAAACTAGAGAATCAAGGTCCATTTCAGACCTGCTGGATCTGTATTTGCATTTTAACTAGATCCCTGGGTGATCTGTGTGCATATGAAGTTTGAGTAGTGCTGCTACAGAATATTTTGTTGATGTGACCACCTCTCTCTACTTGAGACAAATTTCATGACCTCCATTATGTCACACCTCAGGGTTTTTCTCCTACTTTCTCAGATTGCTTATTTGCAAATAACTTTGTTTTTCTCTCATCTGTCTCTTAAATTAAGGTTTTCCTACAACATTTTTTTCATTCTTTTCCTTGGTAAACTCAATCATTCCTGTGACTTTAGTCCCTTCCTCTATTAGGATGACATCCAAGTGTTTCTCCTGAGCTTTAAAATCCATTTTCTTAACTCCACACTAGTCATTTTCTTCTCAATTTCAATAACGCTTTACACTCAGTTTGACCAAAATCACCGGTCAACATTTGTCTGAAACCAGCTCTTTCGTACCTCACCTCTAATAAGGGTAAGACTATTTTCCTGGACCTGAGATAGAAACACTCTTGACCACAATTTTCACATTTTTTAATTATGACATAACTGTTCACTTAACAAATCCTGTTGATTTAACTTTAACATGTCTCTCAAATCTTCTTGATTGCATTCCACTGCCACTGTTCCACCTCACTATTGGCCCTACCCATCTCATCTTTTGGCTAATGCAATGTCCTCCTTGCTGGATTCTAGCCTCAAAAAGGTTGGAATCCAATGATTCTTCAAAGTTACTCAAATATACCTGGTACCATTCTGACTACCTAACTTTTCTTAAGACTTTTCTTTTACCCCCTAAATTTCCATTGTGCTTGCGTTTTGAACTCCAAATTATGTTTGTCCAAAGAACAGACTATCATCCTTGTCCTTTTCTTTTGGGTAAAAAGCCAAGATTTTTTAACCCAAAGAATTTTCATCCTTTCTTGCCTTTTCCAAAGACATGGTTGTGAAATTAACATACATTTCCCCAGATCTTACCAATACAGGATTTAAAGTGGGTTTGTATTAAAAAGAATTTCAGGCAAATTTTAACTGCCCTCAAATGCTCACTCATTTCTTTCTGGGAGTCTGCCATTGTGTCTCACGGGAGCTCATGCTCTACTCACTTGTACTGTCCCACAGTGGCCTCTGTAACAGCTTGAATTACAGAATTGTAATTATATATAGGGTGTGCCTTATTGTCTCACAGGATAGTATGTGCTATAATAGATAGCATTCTTCCTTGTCTTACATAAATTCAGTGAAAAGGTTTTCTCTTTCAGCAGGTTGGAGAGTTTCTATGCAGTTCCTTTCTCCTGGGTTCCCCAGAATGAGATAACTGAGACAGAAAAGCAATCTGATGGACATGCATGTCCCACAAATGCCCATCTCACCTAATACCTAAGTGTCTGTTATTTAGCCAATTATATCTGCTTCACTTCTCCAAGTTTGGCCACTCCAAGAAAACTTGCTGGTCCTGCATGTAATTTTGGTTACTAATCCCACGGCATTTAGAAGCGTGCTTTCTTGATAGTGGTAACAAAATAAAACTCTCTTGAATTAAATTCTCCATCACAAAGCACATATAGATCTTGCCAGAGATCATAGTTAATTCAACATAGGCACATACAAAACAAAATTATCAGACATAACAAATATTTCCCCAGTTTGCTTCCTAAAAAGTAAAACAGCCTAAAAGAGGTAATAACCCAAAAGTTATATCATAGCTCTTTCCTTCAAGCCTTTCATAATTATTTTTGGCCTTAGGCATCTACCTATTTGCAAAGCTGATCACCACTTAAAACATCGACGATGGGATTAAATTCAAAACCTTCATAGGGTGTGTGCACATGTGTGCTGTGTGTGTGAGCGCACATGCATACACATGTGTGTTTAGAAGTGAACATTAAAGTCACTTTTTCCATGATTTGGGGGCTGTAGTAGAGTCAGCAGATTACATCTGGAGCCTATCAATGTGGGACAGCTTGCGGAAGATCATAAACATATTTTTCAGATACAAATGTTGCAGCCACGAACACACACCACGTGGTTACCCTTTCCCTAATGTTTGCTCCTTTAATTGTAAATAGCCAGAAAGCCATCAAGCCAGAGTTTAATAAACTTTTAATTTGAAATGAATTACCACATGTTGTGTTTGTTTACCCATTATTAAATCTCTTAGCAACATATCAGTGGCAGAAACAGCATACTGTATCACAGCCCTGATATATTAGAAAACAAACCCATGGGGGATATTAACTACTAATAATATGTTTAAGAATCCTCCAAGAAAAATAAATATAAACAATGTACTAGATATACATTCAAAGAGATTTTTTTATGTTTTATTTTTACATAAATTTATTCCAAATTGTAGCAAAATGTCCCTGTATAGTCTTTGAGTATGAAGCTTCAGTCTCTGAGCTCAGAGCAGAGCAAATGATAATCGGCTTTTTCCAAACCACTTTCCTAAAGCATGAAATATTCTTCCTCTCATGGTTCTCTTACTGAGCCTGTCAGCATTCGTGTGTCTTAGAGTGTCACCTGTCCTCCTTTTAAGGGAAATGGGAGCTGCATTTTAGAAGCCAAGTTCAGAACACAGTGCAGTAGGTATGGAAAATATAGTCACAGTACCCTGAGGAAAAACTAAAAAGCAAAAATGATCTGGTAAAAAATGGTCTAAGAGTAATTGCTTCTAATCTGCTCAGTTATCTTAAAACTAGGTTAAAATGTCAGTATCACTGAAATAATATTATTAAGTCAGAACCTACTTTCTCAAAGTTAAAAACTCCAAAATAAGACTTCTAGCTCCATGCCTAAATCTAAAACATCAGAGGGAAAAAACAAAAAAAGGAAGGAATAATCAGAAATAAATCCACATTGCAAATGCCCATTCTTTAGTATCTCACACGGTGGCTTCAGAGTTGACAGGAAATTTAAAGTTAATATTTAAACAAAATATAGATTGCAATATTCTCTACTTTTTTGTCTAATGAAATTATAATTATTTATTTCCTTGACTTATGAATTCTGTTTTAGGAAGATGATCTTCCCCTGTTAGAAAGTTTGGATTTTTTTTCCCCCTTCTACATCTCAGATTCCTAGGTTACAGAAATTATATTCTTTTCATGGAATGAGTGCATCTCAGAACCCCCTGATGGAAGGCCTGACTGATCTGATTCAACATAAGGACAGGAATGACACTGGATAAAAATTATTCTCCTGCAGATACAACTGAGTGAGACTTAATCACAACACCCACAATGTCCTCAGCAGAGCTGCCCCATGAAGCAATGTGGAAAGAGGCTGAATCTGACATTGGCTGGCATTTGATGGCACTCTCTGCCCTTTCTCAGACTGCCAGCGCCTTAGGTTCATTGTATCCTCTGATCTCCCCACTTTCCCCTTATTCACATATTGACAACAGCACAACTATTGTTATCCTAGGATATTTGCATCTAAAATAGAAAATTGAAGCCTTAAACCTATTAAATTCCAACAGGGAGAATGCTTTAAACTCAGCTTCAAGGTGTGCATTTGGAGGACTGCTAGCTTTACTCATTATCCTCCAAAACCAGATCACGATGTGGGTCACCTCTTACCTTCTCTGACTACAAGTAAAGCAAATCCAGATTCTCAAGTATGAGAAGCAATACACATTAATCAAGTTGCTTCACAGTGTTGTTTACATTATTTACCTAGCTTCATTACATATCGCCTAACTTATTTTCAAGAATATTTGTTTAAAGCCAGTTGGCATAATTTCATATATGAATTCTGTGTATAAAATTTCAACACAACATTTTCAGGTATATGTGACTCTAAAAGTGACACTTAGTTGTCTGGAGGTAGTAGTATCTTAGTAATCATTAGTTGATGGTACTGGTTTACACAAAGGGAAAGAGGTCAAGTGTGGATGCAGAAGCCCAGGTCTTGTACTAGACCTGCCTCTTAGCGAAGGAAGCAAGGGCTCTAGAAATTGAGTATAGCAATCAGTGGACTTTTACTCGAAACAACAAGGCATAATTTCTAAGAAATTTGGAAAACCCTAGTCACAGCATAAGAAACATTTATCACTGGAGATTGAACATGAAGTTCCGTGCTGACCAGCTGGTAGGCAGAACAAGAACAGAAGGCAGATGTCACCTAAAAAGTCAAATAGTGCAGGTTTTGGGTCTGGCCATTATGGTAGAAACAACATCCTTATACAAAATATTGCTGTTTCCCTAAACTATTCCCTAACCCAGCACTTCTATCAGCCTACATTCTCTCCCTGGTTGAACTTAACCATGGCAGCTAGAGCTCATGTGTGTATACCTCTGTAATAGAAATATTCTCCTTCCCTACTTTCCATCTCCCTCCTGAGCTTCACATACATTTCCCCCAAAGATCCCCTGAATATTTTACTTGGGTGCAATGCAATAACAGTAGGTCCAAAGTCAATCACATGGATTTTTTTCTAATCTTGTCCCTCCCTCTTTTACTCCTTATCACATGCTCTGTGATACTCATATCTATTCATGTTAAAAAATTAGGAATCATCTTTAATTATCTCTTGCCATCCATATCCAGTTAATCAACAGGAACATTCTTATCCTTACATCTATGGTCAGTGGTACTGCACCTGTTTAATATTTTATAAATATATACTCTCTTCTCCAGCTTTAATGCCTCTGATCTAATTCAGGTCCTCATCTGTTGCCTGGACAACTGAAAACTTTTTCTAATTGATCTGTTTCTAAGTATACCCTCCTCAAATAAACTCTCCTAAAAATTATGAGAGGGATCTGCCTAAAATAGAAATTGAAATACATCACTTCCCTTCTTAAAATCCTTCAGTAGCTACTCACTCAATAGCAATTTATCATCACCCGCAATAGAGATTAAAAGATAGTGGATGACATAGTGAGGAAAAATTAGTACTATCTTACAATTTTATACACGGATAAATAATCTATCAACAGTTGAAAAAAATAATTATTTTTGAGGCATGTATAATAACTAAAATAGTTAACCAATCACAGATGCAAACTCTAAATAAAAATTACTATTTATTTCAACAAGAAGAAAAAGGGAACCGTAGTGAAGACAGGCTATATTAAAAATATTATGAAGCACAGATCTTGATCAAAGTTGTCAGTAAATTTATTTTCTATAGAGAATAAAAATATAACTACTTTTTTTTGCCTAATTAAAAAACAAAACAAAACTGAAAGCTTAGCCCATATTAATGTGAGAGCACCTGGAGGGCTTTAATGGGTAGTTAAAGCATACCACAAGTCCCTGCCACAGTCAGGAAGAGAAGTACTGACTAAACTGAGATTTATAAAGATAATTTATATTTAAATATGTAGATGAAAAAATGAAGACTAATGTCTAGAATGATTAAAAATAAAAACTATAGATTATAAAGAGAAGAGGATAAATAGAAATAAAATAAGGAAAATTATTTTGGGTTAAAAGAAATTCAGAAAAAAGTATATTTTGAAAGTAAATAGAAGACAAAATGCAAAATAAAATGGCATCGACCAGTACAAATATAACAGAAAGCAATAATTATAAAAATTAAACTTATCTATTAAAATACATATTATCTAATTTTGAACACAAAAATAAAATCTAAATGTATGCTCCTAACACATACCCAAGAGCACGACAAATGAGTTTTAAGTTTTTAAATATAGCATAGAAAAATAATATATGCCACGAGAACATTTATCAAAAAATAAAGATGGTAGTATTAATACCAAGATAACTAGAATATAAATCCAAAAGCATTTATAGGCATATAGAAGGAAACTATCTCTCAATGAAGGAAATAATAACACCACAAAACTATAACAATTATAAACCCTTGAATTCACTTAACAACACATTTAAAATTTATAAAGCAATATGTGACAGAATTATAGGTAAAAATAAATGGAACCAGTCAAAATTGGTGATTTCACCCGTAACTATCAGGTAAATTAACACTGAAGATAAACGAGTTAAGCTTTCACATCAAGGAGATTTAAAAAAGTAACCCCAAATAAAATGTGAAGAATATAGGAATAAGGAAATAATAAAGCTAAGAGTATAAATACATAGAAAACAAAATATCGATGACGAGCCTTAATACAGGCAAATGAACAGTTGTATATTTTTTTTTAAATGATGAAAGTATAAAACTCAAGGAAGACTGATATAGAAAAGCAAAATGTCATGCACTAATTCATATCAGTAATGAAAAGAGGAATATAACTACAGATTTAGTAGCATTTCAAAATTATAATTATATATATTTACATATCTATTGAATAATACACAAAAAACATTTATTTAATCAATGGAGAAGAACTAGGTTGCTGGGGGTGGCAGCAGTGGGAGGCAGATTTTATTTTGAACAACTGTGAATGTATCACCTAGCCAATAAAAGTATGAAAAAAGGAAATAAATTTTTAAAATGTAATATAACATGATGAGTAAGTTAATACAATTAGTTTTTAAATGAATTAATAGACCAATTAAATAGTCAATGACAATCAAAAATTGAATCAGAAATCAAGTATTTCCCACCACTCATCCCACTACTAAAAACAAACAAACAAACAAACAAACCAAAAATAAAACCAGGACACTTACAAATCAATGAGGACAAAAAAAAAGTGACCCAAAGGAAAAGTGGACACAGCATAAGAGCAGACAATCCACAAAATATAAAACCATGGTCAACAGAAATATATGGAAAAAATGTTCAAACTTACTTGTATTCAAGAAAATTCTGATTAAAATAAATAGATATCATTTCACTATAATTGAACTGGCAAAACTGACATTAACAAGAATTGGTAGAATATGAGCCAAATAAACTCTCCTACATAGCTGTTAGGAGAGTAAACTAACATAGCTACTTTTGATGACAGCCACTGTGCTATAAATTTAAGAAGTGTGTGCCCTATGATTCACTATTCCTTTCCTGAGTCCATATACTCTAGTGAACTTCACACCCATGTGCAGAGGGAGGACAAGTCCAAGAATACTCATTGGACCATTGTTTACAATAGAGTAAAACTGAAAACTATATAAATAATAAGAATAAACAAATTTTGTTACAATTTTTTACAATTTTGTTGCAAAAATTTCTATATAGTAATTATATCAATAAACAGAAATGAATATTTGTGTTGTGTGTATATAAATCTCAAAGATAATGTTGAGAGGAAATAAAGTTGCAAAAGAAGATGGAAAGTGTGACATATTTATATAAACTTTTAATGCAAAGAAAAGCCATGCATTATTTATAATTACAATAATTACATACATATGTAGGAAATGTATTAAGAATCGGTAATATGTCTAAGGGATCTGGGAACACAACATTGCTTCAGTTTACAGAGGGATTTAATTACACCTAAAATGTTACTTTTTAAAAGAAAAGATGTGAAGCAAACATGGCAAAATAGCAAGAATGGACAAAACTAGGTACTAAGTACTAGTATATTTTATACTATTTTATGTACAGTACATTGAAAATGTTTGATAATTTCAAAAAATAAACTGCTTAAAGTGCCTGGGCACATTAAAGATATGCAATGCAGGGAGACAACAAGATGGTGGAGGAGTGAATGGAAGTCACACTGACCTGCTCCCAGAACCAATCTGGAATTACAACTAAATTGTGGAGAAATCATCCAGAACAAACAACTGAACAATAGTGAGAGAGAAGCCTTATAACCTCGGACAGACAGAAGAATCAGTTCAGCACAACCTGATTGGTAAGGAGCGTGGCAAAGATGCGAGAAGACTGGTTGGGCACCTTCACATGGCAGAGCCAGAGGGATATTTAAGCAGCCAGTTGGATCCTCCTGAGAAGAGGAGGGTCTAAACCATAAGCGGTGATCCCCCGCCTACAGCACTAGAGCCCAAAAAATACATAGATAACAGCCAGCTGGGAAAAACCGCAGAGTTGCTCTCTGCCAGAGATGGGCAGCTGGAGACTGAAAGAACCGTTTAAAAAGCCAATTCATAAATTTTCATCTGCAGCCACTTACCCTGGGCTCCGGCAAAGGCAGAGACAGAGCGGGCTAGAGATGCCTGAGGAGAGATGGGGGATGGAGACTTTGGGGAGAGAACTGAGAAGGTAGCCTCTGGAATCCCAGTGCTGAGTCATCCCCCAAGACGCAGCAGCAGCAGCCGTCTTGCTCAGACCAGCTCCCTAAACTATGGCAGCCTGAGAGGAAACAACAGCCCGCCCCGGGAGGGATTCTGCCCCACCCTACGTGCTCAAGCCTGACTGCTGAGTGCACAGTGACTAGATTAACGGCTGAAGGAGATAGTCACAGATAGTAGGTCCCTGCAAGTCTCAAACAGATTGCCTAAAGTCAGACAGGGGTCAACATCTGACATCACCAGGGGTTGATCCAGAATGAAAAAATAGCAGTAAATACTAGAGGCTACCAAGATGAAATCCACTGTGGACTTCTCCATGATTTGCAATATTTTTGCTTTACTAAATAGCTTTTTAACATTCATTTCTTGTCCATCAAATTTGTGCATATTAAGTCACTAGATTTATACTATAGTTTATTTCTCTCCTTTCATATAATAGTCTTAATCTCTTTACACACTTCTTAATGCTGGTTCATTTGCCATTGATAGTAGGTTTGCAGGGGGAGTAACTTTTGAGGATGTGGGCTTGTTTCCTGGGCTTTGTGGTTTTGCTCTGGCAGCACCTGCATAACAACACACAAGATATGGAGGACAGAGTGATCCTCAGCCAACCAGCTAGAGGGATGGACCCACCAAAGAATGACCAAACAACAATCAAAACTCAATTACTTCCAGAGAGTCAACATATATGCCATAAAAGGCATCCTAATAGCATCAAGTTCAGGAGATCAAGGAGACTGATCACTGAATCTCACAGGTCTCCTACCATAGAAGTTCATACCAAAAGTCAGGAAGTCAGAGTAGATCAATTTACGAACCAAAAGCAAAAAAAAAAAAGAGGCTCAAAAATAATGGGAAGACAAAGAAACAACCCTCAATTGAAAGGAAATAGGAATCCCCAGAAAGTGCAAAATAAAATAGAGGAAAGTAAACTATCAGATATTGAGGTCAAAACAATGGTTATAAGGAAGCTCAATGAGCTCAGTGAGAATTAACAAAAACTACAGGGAAACTATGAGGAACTTACTGCAAACTATAGCAGCATGAAAAAGGACATAGAAACTATCAACAAGAGCCAGGAGGATATGAAAATACAATTTCTGTATTGAAGAACACAGTAGGAGGAATCAAAAGCAGGCTAGATGAAGCAGAGGACCTAACCAGTGAGCTAGAGGGCAAGGTAGATAAAACCTCCCAGAAAGAGCAAGAAAATGAAAAAAGACTCAAAAAGAATGAAGAGGGCTTAAGGGAAATGCATGACAACATGAAATGTAATAATATCCATATAATAAGGATACCAGAAGGAGAAGAAGAGGAGCAAGGGATAGAAAATCTATTTGAAAAAGTAATGATGGAAAACTTCCCTAATCTGACAAGAGAAGTCACACAAGTCCAGGAAGTACAGAGGGTCCCAATCAAGAGGAACCCAAAGGGTTCCACTCCAAGACACATCATAATTAAAGCGGCAAATATCAAAGACAAAGAGAGAATCTTACAAGCAGCAAGGGAGAAACAGGAAGTAATATACAAGAGAACTTCAGTAAGGTTAGCAGCTGACTTCTCCATGGAAACACTACAAGCCAGAAGGGAATGGCAAGAAATATTTCGAGTAATGAAAAGCAAAGGCCTGCAACCAAGACTACCCTACCCAGCAAGGCTCTCAATTAAAATGGAAAGCAAAATAAGGAATTTCCAAGACAAAAGGAGGCTAAAAGAATATACATCCACCAAACCAGCATTGCAAGATATGCTAAAGAGACTGCTTTAAGAAGATGAAGAAAAGGAGTGAGAGAGAAAGAGAGAGGAACACAGGTACAAAGGAAAAAAATCAATTAGTACCTATCAATAATAACCTTAAATGTAAATGGATTAAATGCTCCAAAAAAAAGACACAGGGTAGCTGAATGGATAAGAAAAAATGACTTGCACATATGCTGCCTTCAAGAGGCTCATCTCAGAACAAAAGACCTACACAGACTGAAAGGAAAGGGTTGGAAAAAAATACTCCAAGCAAATGGACAGGAAAAAAAAAGCCAGGGTAGTAATATTTATATCAGACAAAAGAGACTTCAAAACAAAAACCATAAAAAGAGACACAGAAGGATACTTCATAATACTCAAAGGAAGAATCCATCAAGAAGACATAAACATTGTAAATCTATATGTACCCGACATAGGAACACCCAAATATATAAGGAAAATCTTGGAGGACTTCAAGAAAGTTATAGGCAACAACACATTTATAGTAGGGGATTTTAACACACCACTCTCAACAATGGATAGATCTTCCAAACAAAATATCAACAAGGATATTGTGGAACCTAATGAAGCATTAGATCAAATGGACTTACTGAGGTATATAGAACCTTTCATCCCAAAGAAGCAAAATACACATTCTTTTCAAATGCACATGGAACAGTGTAAAAGACAGACCACGTGATGGGACACAAAACAAGCCTCAACAAATTTAAGAAAACTGAAATCATAACAAGCCTTTCCTCGGGCCACAAGGGCTTGAAACTAGAAACTGACCTCAAGGAAAAAACTAAAAAACGTTCAAACTTCTGAAAACTGCATAGAATGCTATTAAACAATGAATGAGTCAATAATGAGATCAAGGAAGAAATCAAAAAGTTTCTGGAAACAAGTGAAAATGAAGACGCGATAGTTCAAAACCTATGGGACACGGTGAAGGCAGTCTTCAGAGGGAAGTTCATAGCAATACAGGCCTACCTAAAAAAGATAGAAACATTTCAAATAAACAACCTAATGCTACATCTACAAGAACTGGAGAAACAACAACAAAGTCCAGAGTGAGCAGAAGGAAGGAAATAATCGAGATCAGGGCAGAATTGAATGACATAGAGACTAAAAGAACAATTCAAAGGTTCAACAAATCCAGAAGCTGTTTCCTTGAAAAGATAAACAAAATCAGCAAGCCTTTAAGCAGACTCATCAAGAAAAAAAGGGAGGGGACCCAAATACATAAAATCAGAAATGAAAGAGGAGAAATTACAACCGATACCACAGAAAAACAAGGGATTATAATAAATTACTACAAACAACTATACTCCAAGAAATTTGAAAACCTGGATGAAATGGACAAATTTCTAGAAAAATATAATCTTCCAAAATTGAATGAAGAAGAAGCAGAAAGCCTAAACAGACCCATAACAGCTGGTAAAATTGACCCAGTAATCAGAAAACTTCCAGCACACAAAATCCCTGGACCAGGCAGTTTCACAGGAGAATTTTACAAAACATTTAAGGAAGAGCTAACTTCTACCCTTCTCAGACTATTCCAAAAATCCAAGAAGAGGGAAGACTCCCAAACTCTTTTTATGAAACCAGTGTCATCTTAATCTCAAAACCAGATAAAGACACAATAAAGAAAGAAAACTACAGGCCAATATCACTGATGAACATAGACACTAAAATCCTCAACAAAACATTGGCAAACCAGATCTAGCAATACGTTAAAAAGATCATCCACCAGGATCAAGTGGGATTTATGCCAGGGATGCGAGGATGGTACAATATTTGCAAATCAATAAATGTAATACATCACAAACAAAAGGAAAGATAAACACATGATCATATCAATAGATGCAGAAAAAGCATTTGATAAGGTACAGCACCGATTTATGATAAAAACACTCAGCAAAGTGGGAGTAGAGGGTGCATTCTTCAACATAATAAATGCTATATATGAAAAACCAACAGCTAACATCATATTCAATGGGCAATAACTAAAAACTTTTCCACTAAGATAAGGAACAAGACAAGCATGTCCACTTTCACCACTTCTATTCAACAGTTTATTGGAAGTCCTAGTCACAGCCATCAGACAAGAAAAAGAAATAAAAGTCATCCAAAATGGAAGGGAGAAAGTGAAACTGTCATTGTTTACAGTGATATGATAGTGTACACAGAAAACCCTATAGACTCCACCAAAAAACTACTCTACCTAATAAGTGAATTTGGCAAAACAGTAGAATACAAAGTCAATATTCAAAAGTCAAAGGCATTTTTGTACACCAACAATGAATTATCAGAATCAGAAATAAGGGAAAAAATCCCATTTACCATGGCAGCAAGAAAAATAAAATACCTAGGAATAAACCAGACCAAGGAGGTAAAAGACCTATATTCATAAAACTACAGCACTTAAGAAAGAAATTAAGGAAGACATGAATAAATGAAAGCACATACCATGTTCATGGACTGGAAGAATTAACATCATCAAAATGTCCATACTAGCCAAAGCAATATATAGATTCAGTGCAATCCCTATTAAAATACCAGTGACATATTTCACAGATATAGAACAAACATTTCAAAAATTTATATGGAATCATAAACAGCCTGGAATAGCTATAGCATTTTTGAGTTTGGTTACTTTTTGAGAATATAGTGGAAAGATCACAATACCTGTCATTGAAGTATACCACAAGGCCACTCTAATCAAAATAGTCATACAGGGGGCCCAGAGACATATGAAAGGATACTCAGCATCACTAGCCGTCACAGAGATGCAAATTAAAACCACAGTGAAATACCACTTCACATCAGTCAGAATGGCCATCATAAACAAATCAACAACAGCAAGTGCTGGTGAGGTTGTGGAGAAAAGAAAACCCTAGTACATTGTTAGTGGGTTTGCAGACTGGTGCAGCCACTGTGGAAAACAGTTTGGAATTTCCTCAGAAAACTAAAAATGGATCTGCCTTTTGACCCAGCAATTCCACTGCTGGGATTATACCCTAAGAATCCTAAAACACCAATTCAAAAGAACCTATGTACCCCAATGTTCACAGCAGCACAATTTACAATGGCCAAGTGTTGGAAGCAACCTAAATGCCCATCAGTAAATGAGTGGATCAAAAAATGATGGTACATTTACACAATGGAATACTACACAGCAGAAAGGGAGAAGAAACTCCTACCCTTTGTGACAGCATGGATGGAAGTGGAGAGCATTATGCTAAGTGAAGTAAACCATGTAGTGAAAGACAAATACCATATGATCTCACCTAAGTGGAACCTATTCAACAAAACAAACAAGCAAGCAAAATATAACCAGCGACACTGAAATAAAGAACAAGCTGACAGTAACCAGAGGGCTTTGTAGGGGGGTGGATATTGGAGGAAAAGAATGGGAAGGGTCATCAAAGAACATGTATAAAAGACCCATGAACAAAGCCAAAGATAGTAAGAATCGAGGGTGGTAGGTGGAGGAGGATGGGCCAGGGGAAAGTGGTGGAGGGGAAAGGAGACAACTGTACTTGAACAGCAATTTAAAAAATAATTAATTAATTAATTAAATGCAAGTGATTATTATTATTGGTAATATTTCCAGTGTTAGTGGGATGCTGATAATATTATAATTACTATTATTACTGTTACTACTAACAGTCTATCCCCTATACTTATTACTAATAGCAAATAATTATTTCACAAAAAAATATTACTCCTTGCTCCTGCATGTTGAATATTTCAAAGAACATTACTTGATTAAATAAATCTTTGAAAACAGAGGCTTAGTAAATAAACTGTATTATCTGAGAACTTTTTCTAAGAGTATTTTCTCTTTCATAGCCATTCTTGTGGGCATGCAAGAAAAATTAAAATCTATAACTAAGAGTCAAAAAATGTAAAATAATCCCCCAGAAAACTAAACATATATATATATTTTTTTTATTTACTTATTTTAGAGCAATATGACCTGGGCAAAAAACTTGTTTTCATAAAGTAATTTTATATTTATTTATATGATTAATAGCTATTTAATATGAAAACTAATATTCTTATTTGAATACTTTCTCCTTAAACAACATGGCATAGAAAGAAATGCATTAATAATTAAGATATTACCTAGTTTTATGTAATATAACACAACTTGAAACATTAGTAATAGAACACTGAAAAAAGTCAACTTACCCTGAGGAGAATGTAATGAGGATTTAGCTTTATTATTCATTGATGTACAAATGCTTTTCTTTTTTCCTTTCCATGAAAGTCCAGTTGTATTTTCCACACCTGATTCGGTCCTCTTTTCTTCAGCCATTAAACAAACTGGAAATTCAGGCAGAAGCTGAGTATGTCTTACATGGGCTCTTTGACTGTCCAAACACAGAGGTAGTTTAATTACCTATTAAGAAAAAAGTCTGTTACCTAAACTGTTGAAAATATTACACATACAGGTAATTTTGTCTGGAACAATGATATAATTCACAAAATCCAAAAGACCAATTATGAACTCAATTTACCAAACCTTATTATTTGCTTTTGTTTGGTTACTTTACAAAGAATATACTTTTTTGTATTAAAAGTTTTACATAATTGTTTCAGATATTGCCTCCATTCTATATGTGTTAGTTTTTTCTTTGTTTTACTGTATACTTTAATTTCTTCCTCCAAATAACATCATCTAATATTCACATTGTGGTGAAATTAGCAAATATTCATTCATTATATATTATCTCCCCAAAACATTTTAAGTTCTAAAATAAGTAACAGAAATAAAGAATCTAGTGGTGACTATATGGGTTTTCAGTGCAATTTTTCAACTTTTCCCTGTTTAAAATTTGAATAATGAAGGACTTGGAGGAAATAATCAATGACACAGGAAATGAAATATTCAGAAAAGTAGGAAATCGATAGAAAAATTTTCTGGGAAAAAGTAAAAGGCTATCTTGCTTGCATAATTTTCTCTCATATTTTTTCACACATGCTATGGAGGCTGAATCAGAGTAGTTCCCCAGACTCCTCCTTCACGGCCAGGGTCAGTAGCCTGAGTTTTATCCCTGATAACACTATGGTAGAATACATGAGGTTATGGCTAAGCCACATGCCCTGTTTCTGCCAGCCCCTCTAAGACTAGTTTCCATCCCATAACAGACATGGGGCAGGGGGGAAATCATCAGGATTTATATGACTATATTTGTTTCCTTTAATCTCTCCTAAGGCTGCATTGTAAGTAATACTTTCCTGTTCCAATATCTATTTTTTCTGTCCCTCATTCTAAGTTATTCTTTTTTGAAGTAACTCCAAAAGGAGTACTCAAATTTATATGTATTTGTTCAGAAATATTTGCATTTAGGAAAACTCACATCAGAAAAATCCACATACAGTCATGTGCCACATAACATTTCAGTCAATGCCAGACTATATACAATGAGGGCTGTATGGAAAAAGTCCAGCCATTGTTAATATAACAAGAATAGTTTGCATGAAATCAATGTAACCTGGCAGCCTGGAGTGTGCATGCATAAACAATGATGACTTCAATGTACTAGTCAGTGGGGGCGGTAGACACCGTTAAGTGAGCATGTGTAGTGTGCGGTCATCACATTCAAAAGAACTGAGCAAGTAGAGCAACAAATCTGCATCAAAGTTTGTGTGAAGCTTGAACATTCCTCCACAGAAACTGGATAAATCAGAAAGCCGCAGCTACAGGCAACTGGCGATTGGCAGCTTGCCTGCTCATGCATCACATCTTGTGCAGAGATTTTTGGTGAAATATCAAATCACCCATGTGACTCAGCCAGGGCCCTGCAGCCCAGATTTTGGTGGCCTGCAACTTCTGGCTTTTCCCAGAACTAAAATCACCTTTTAAAGGAAAGAGATTTCAGGCCATTGATGAGATTCAGGAAAATATGACGGAACAGCTGATGGTAATTGGGAGAGCTGTGTGAGGTCCCAAGGTGCCTACTTTGAAGGGGACTGAGACGTCATTGTCCTATGTACAATGTTTCTTGTATCTTGCATCTTCTTCAATAAATGTCTCTTTTTTTCATAGTATATGGCTGGATACCTTCTGGACAGACCTCATGTGACATATGACAATATGTAGATTATAATGGAACTAAAAAATTCCTAACCTTGTTATGTCATAGCTGTTGAAAGGTTGTAGTGTGACACATTACACATTGTTTGTGGTGATGCTGGTGTAAACAAACCTGCCATACTGCCAGTCAGATAAAAGTATAGCACATACAGTTATATAGAGTAAATAAAACTTGATGATGACAATAAATGGACTATGTTGCTGGTTTATATATTTACTATACTATATTTTTATCATTATTTTAGAGTATAACCATTCTATTTATTTAAAAAATTGCTATAAAACAGTATGTAGTGTTATGCCAACAGCAGCCTCAAACATCTTGTGCTTACTATGTTTCTCGACTGCATCATTTTATCTTGTGCTTCATTTCATCTTGTACTGCTCTGTACAGGAACATGCAGTACAGGTTTGCAACCCTGGAGCAAAAGGTTATACCATGAGTCTGTGTGTGTAGTAGGTTGTACCACCTAGGTTTGTGTAAGTATACTCAGTGTTGTCCGAGTAACAAAATCTCCTGACCACAAAATTTTCATAACATATCCCCATTGCTAAATGGCACATAACTGTATTTCAGAATTTCACATAAAAGGAAAATGGGGTTTCAAGATGAGAATTTTTGTTTTCATCCTAATGAAAGAGACTCATCTATATTTCTACTTATTCTGAGTTATAATCAGAAAATAATGTCTTGCATAATTGTACTCTCTTCATTAAGATGACTCACTCACTACCCCCCTTAAACTTACAGAGACAGAAAATTCCTGTTACTCTCTATCATATAAGGAATGCTGTGGGCAACATCTGCATTGGTTAATGACTAAGTGGGCTCTGAAGATAAAACATAATATTACTTTTTTACAAGGTTTTTTTTGTTTTGTTTTTGTTTTTAAGTAGAAAGCCAGAGATAAAAACAGGAAAGTGTTAGTAACATGTTCAAAATCAAGGAGATTTTAGTGAAACAAGTTATCTTAATGTTGTTTGTCAAACAACAACTTTTCTTTGTAAATTTTAAACATCACTTCTTGATTTTATCTCAAATGTAAGATAGATATATATATCTTTATGATCAACACCTGTACTACATAAATTATTTATTACAAAACAAACAGTGTTCATTTTTCACATCATAACTTATAGAACACTTAATTTTAGGTATAATTAGTGAAAAAGTTAGAGAAAACTTACAGATACCTTTCATACTAGCTAATAAACTATACCAAAGTTTATTTTCTTTTATGGTTATATATTCTTTTTCATTTTATTTTGATTTCTTGGTGAAGTACTTAAGTCACTGATTTGTTAAATATTTTTTGTGATTTTCTAGTTTTCTTCAAAATTCGAGTGATTTTTCAATGCTCCTTTAGATTCATATGAGCTGTTTTCTTAATAGCACACCCAGACTGCCCAAATAAGAAATTTAAGCAAAACATTATAACAGAATTACCTAAAAGAAAAAATGCTAGCTAATTAAACATAAAATAAGTAGGAAACAGAAAAACCATCACACAAGAAGAATACCAAACTGCTAATTTTTAGGCCAAAGAAGTGTTTCCTGGTAGATAGATTGAAAAGGGAGAAAGCAGCACAGCATTTTATAATACAACTACCCTGGAAAAATATCTTAATCAGGAAGAACATATTTAGACGTATGGGACAAAAATAGGCTAAAATTGTGTTGGAATTTCTTATACTTAATGTATGCTATCATTTTCTTTTTTGGGTCCTCCATGATATTTGCCTTGAATAAATTTATGCAATGGTATTTCTGCTAAAAGACTTGTTTAAAAAATAAGACTTCAAATATTCTAGAAATAAATGGTATACTCCCAAGTTTTTGTTTGTTTATTTGTTTGTTTTTAGGTAAACAGGAGAGCTTACTTTGAAATATAGGTATGGCAAAGGGAGCTTTGTGATGTTCACTTACATGCTGTAGAAATGGGGGTCATTAATTCTCTTTTGTATGAATACATATCTGTTTCATCAAATAAATGGCAAACAACTGGAAGGCAGAGACCAGATCTTTTATATCTTTTGTATTGTGAGAACAAGCAATGTGCAATATAGAACTAAAAGCTCAATTAAACTTTTTGATTAAAAAAGCGTACCTTAACTCTGGCTTCATTTTGAAGAGACCAGTCTGCTCCAGCGCAAAAGCCTATGAACTGAGAATCAGGGGCCTGAGTGGCCATCTTAGTCCATTCATAACATAGGAGTCTGGGTTAAATTATCTTTAAGATTCCCGCTAACTCTAGGATTTTATTCCTTATTTGTAAACATCAATTTAACCTGCATTGTCATAAATCAGCATTAAGATATAATTACTTTTAAGGGTTTATGATTATTGAACTTTTCAATAGCAGGAAAGAAAGCTAAAGGCTAGAGAGAAGCTTTGGAAAAATTGTAAATTATTTTTCTACTTACTAAATTATATTGCAAACCTGAAAATAGAGATTACACAGCCAGTGGTCCAAATAGAGACAAATCAAATCTTCGATTTTCCTGTAGATGTTGAGTTTCTGGTCATAATGTCCTCGGAGAAGGGGACACTTGAATTTTCCCTCCACTATATCAAAGTTGTTATCACATAAAGGGAAGACTGACCAGCCCACAACACGGTCACAACAAGCATATTTCCCACGAAGGAGAAAGAGTTCAAATAAGAAAGCCATGTCAGGTTTCACATCTTTCTTAGGAGGAAGTACCTAGGAAAGATATTAGACAAGGAGAGATTGGAATGCTTGTATTCAGAAACACATCATATTCAGCGATGCCATAGATAATTTAAAATTAAGTAAAAAGTTGGTTTGTACTTCTATTTTTTGCCCTTAAAAACTCTCCATTGGGTGTATTTATGTAAATAACCTTTCCAACCCAAGGTAAGTAAGCAATCATATCAGAATGAAAATGGGAACCAAACAACAAAAAACAAATTTGATCTTGCCAGTTCAAGACTCTGTACTTTATGATCTTCAGGAATCAAAGTCATAATATGTTAACTAACATGGTATACTGTACTTTCCAGTCCTTTCTGCTTGAACTGGTGCCCCTATGGTGTAACTGTTTCTATATTTTATCATAGCCATTGTTTTACTTGCCTGCCATTCATCTTTGTAGCATTCATGTACTCAGCATAAGTGCTTTGCACAAAATAAATACTTGTTTTAAAAAAATGGTTGTTAGCCCTGGCCAGGTAGCTCAATTGGTTGGAACATTGATGACACACCAAGATTGTAGGTTCCGTCCCGGGTCAGGGCACATATAAGCTAAAACCAATGAATACATAAATAGGTGGAACAACAAATCTCTCTCTCCCCCCCACTCTCTATCTTTATCTCTATGTCTAAAATCAATAAATACGAATTTAAATAAATAAAATTTTTAAATGGTTGACTATCACATTCCAGAGAAAATAATCCTAGGCATAATGATAGTTTGATTTACTATTATAAGATCCACCTCTTCAATGAAAGATAGTGTCCCATTTAATTTTGTGACTATCCTGCTAATTTCAGTTGACACTATAATGCACATCATCATATGAGTGATTTGTCAGTGCTAAATACATATTGTGAGGCATACTGATGGATGCAATGATCAGACTGACCAAGCCATTGCCCAAGTTCCCAGATGCAGAGATGGAGCCTACACTTCATTCCTTAAAAACATTTTTTAGGAAAGTGTAAGACATAAATAGTTTCTTTTTAATAGAGTATAATTGAGGATTTTTTTAATACTATGTGAACAATTATAAATGGGCAAGATAAGGACTTCCTTAAGATTGTTTTATAACAATATATTTAGCCAAAAGTGTGTAGGCATATTTTATATGATTTATGTAAATTTCCAAGACTTAGTTTATGTTTAAAATGAAACAGAAGCATCTGTTGAAAAATGCCATAACCCTGTGGCAGCTGCTATTAAACCATTAACAGGATCAGGTTTCATTTAAACCAGATTTACCATTTTCTACAACAGCCCATGGGAAAGCTAAAAACATTAGGCACAAATTACTTGACAAGAGAGATTCTTAATCAAGCCATACTTTTCATTTGGCTAGTTGGCTGTGAGTAACCTCCGTGAGAAGAAAATAAAAGCTAAATGAGGAAGAAAAATAAAATCAAGAAGCTATTTTGAACCATCATTTAAAATAAAGCTGTGCTGATGTTGTTGCAATAATTTCATCTATTTTTATCCCTACTTTTAGAAGTGAAAACTGATGTTCCTCGCATACTAATCTTCTATTAGTGAAAAGTTCAAAATAGATAAAATAGGAATTTGACCAGTACTGACCCAACTGTATCATTAATTTTCTTATGGTTTTGGGCAAGTTACTTTTCTTTTTGTATCTAAGTTTCCATGTATTCAAGTTTCCCCATCAATTAAAAAAAAACAAGGTTATAATAAGCATCTTTCTCACAGAGTTGATGCAATCATCAACTTGGATAATAAATATAAAAATGTTCATAAACATATGAAACTCATATAACTGTTGTTATTTATTTTAAGCCTGTATCCCAACCACTTCTAAGATAACTTAGATTATAGTTCTTTTTAATAAAGAAGAGAAGATCTTATTAAGGTTTAAGCTCATCTATAAACATGTAAAACACCAGTATCATTTCATGCATGAGAAACAGTTCAAGGCCACAAAAAGAAACCTAGTAACACCATACAGCGTCGTGCCACCTGTAATGATGTAAAAAGGAAGTCAGTGCTCACGCACAAAAGGAACTTCACTTCAACTTATTTTACAAAATAGAGTGGTCACATGAAGCTACCCTGATAATCCCAAATACATAAGTACAAAAACAAGATTAAATTTGGTCATTGCTATTGACTGAAAAGGGAGATAAGAACCATAATTTATCAAATAAAGGAACTTACTTTATCTGACAACAGTTGTTTTATCTTACTTATTCTTATTCTTTCAGTACCCTTTCCCTTGCTGAATATCATAGGAGAGATATTTTTCCCTGTGATGTGTGGCTTGGGACTCACTCTTTTCCTCTCTGGCAAGAAAGGATCACTAAGCTTCATTGTACCTCTTAAGTGACCCTTTCCACACACCTGAATATTTCTACAACAGTCCTATGCTGTGGCATTTCCATGCATACTTTTCAGTAGCTTTGAAAATGAATATGATATATTAAAGGAAATAAATGTATTGGTTTCCAGTCAACTACCAAAGCCATCTTATTATGAGAGTCTTGTTAGCGGGGAGTCCTAATGTCCTTGCAGCCTTTACTTTCTGAGTCCTATGAAGAGCATTCTTTCTGAAGGAAGAGACACTGCAGACCTGCATTTCATTGCATAACTCAGTTGGTGCTCTCCCATATCATAGAAGGTGTATGTGAAAGGATAGCGGGGAACGAGCAGAATCCAAGACGCAAACAAGAACTTTGAAGGCTGAGTTTTGCACGGAGCATTGAAAGAGGGAGCAAAAGTCTTTCCACTTGGAAACCAAATACTTTTAAACTTAAGCAATTCAGAGAGGATTAGGGTAGCCTTACAAAATAAAAATGCATACTGGATAAAGAATTCTTCAGTTTTCTGGTCTCTCTGAATTTTTTTTATAATGATTATTGTTTTATAATCAGAAAGAGTTAATAAAGTGATTTAAAAAACAGAAGGCTTTCAAGATTCTGTTTCTATCTTGGACGTGGCCATGAATTCACCATAACATGAAAAAAAAACCCACCAGTTAAATTTTAAAATTATGTATACTTATTAATCCATTGGGGATTTGAGGACACAAGAAAATTTAGGGGAACCTAAGTCTCAAGGATAAGACCTTCATATATGAACTAGGACAGCTCTAGACAGCTTTGAATCGCAGGAAACAGGTGACAGAATAGACTTGTTATTGGGTGGGAGACTGCCAGTAAAAGGAGAAACTGGCTGAGCTTCTAACAATTTTGGGCTAATACGAAATGCTAGATATACATGAGCCCCAAACACAGAGAAAATCTTTACTGCCAATTCTCAACCTTAGTGCTCCTATCCAGTGCTCAGGAACATGTGAGCAATTAGACCCAGGTTGGGAGTCAAAAAGAGGTCTCCAGTGGCACAGAAATCTTGAGGCATGGTTGGAGAGCAGGGTGGCATCTCAGTTACATGGCGCTTGGATACCAAGCCCAGCTGAAAAGAGGAATCTTTTATACCTCAAAACTTTTGAAAGCAGTAATGAATTAAAACTAACTAAAGCTACCATCTAACCCAGGTTTAGCTTAACTCTAATCAGAAAGATCAGTTTCTTAACCTAGCTGCCTGACAGAGAAAGGCTTTTCTGGGGGTGAGGGCTGAGGGGGGCAGGACACATAAATATTTTCTTTTTCAACCTTTACAACTCATTTATACACAATGCCTGGCATACAATACACAACTATGAGACATCCATAAAAACAGGAAACAGTGATGCATGGACAAAATGAAACAGCCAGGGGAAACGACCGATGATTGAGTTGTAGAATTAACAGACAAAGGCTTTAAACAATCATTACAATTAGGATAAAGAAAAAGAAGAAAACATGAAAATAATCAATGAAATGGATAAAAATTTCAGGAGAAGAAAGGACTTAAAAATGTTTTAGAGCAGAAAAAATTATTCAAAATTAAAAATTGATTCAATGGGCTTAACAGTAGAAATGGACAGAGTAGAAAAGGGAAATTGTTTTCCCAACTGAAGCACCGAGGCAATAAGAATTTTGAAAAGAAAAACAGATTAGAGCATGCAAGACCTCTGGGACAATAATAAATTCTAACGCACATGTAATTGAAGTTCTTAAAGAAGAACAAGACAGTGGTGCAAGAAAAAAGTATTTTAAGAGATAATCACTTAGAATTTTCCAAAATTGATGGAAGACATCAATCCACAAAAACCAAAAAGCTTAGACTCCTTAGAAGAAAAAATAAAAAGGAAACAATAACTAGGTATATTGTTATCAAAACAATAAAAATAAAAGATAAAAAAAAGGGGTCATCTAAGATATCTAATAGAAAAATTCATTAATGGCTGTCAAAGAGTCATACTTTGTCAAGTATCCATACTGCTTTAGCAGAAACTTCTGAATTTAATAAAACATATTTTATACTTGTAGAAACTTCTACTGAATTGGCAAAAAAGTCCATTTAGATTTTTCCATAAAATAAAAGACCCATTTCTTACTTTCACCAGTAACTTTATTGATTTGAATATTTTGAGTACGTCAGCTGTCTCCCGATATTGGCTTCTAGTGGGTAGAGGCCAGGGTGCTGCAAAACATCTTCCAATGCATAACACAGCCCCACAGCAAAGAATTATTTGGCCTAAATGGTAATAGTACCAAGAAGCTTCACAAACCACTTTTGACACATTCAATTAGTCACAGCACCTTCTCCATATACTACACAAATCTTTTTGTGTGTGGTTTAGTTACATTTTTACCCTTCTTGAAATAATGAAACATAATACTCTGAAAACATTGAGTAAGTTCTTCCATCCTCAATATTAAATGGTTGCACAAAAATCCACCAATTTTGATAAGGTTCTTTTTTTTTTAATGCACACTGATGTGACAGATGGCACAATGCAATCTAACAAAATTGTTTTGAATGAAGTTAAAGACAAAGAAGAACTACTAGAGCCATTGTACAGAAAAAACTAAATGAATTTTTTGGTCAACCCAATACTTTTGGTTTTTATCCTGCCTCTTCACTAAACACTCCACTTATACAGCTACTTTTATCTCTGGCAATGAACAAAAAGTTTCTAAAAATTTTGGTTCAGTTTAAGCTCTACTCTTTTGCTCCTTGGTAGGCTATTTCTTACTTAATTAATATCACATTACTACTATAAATTTACCATATAAATTGCAATGCAGTTGTACCACAATATAATCTTCTTTTTATTTCTTAAATATATATATATATTTGAATATATATTAATAATCATAATACATATAAATACATTTAAATACTGTGGTAAAAATTATTTTTTCAAACGTCTACCCACCCTATACACACATAGTCAATACTATGATAGACTCTTTGTCAGAAAATCCCTCTTCTTCCCCTAAGTTTTGCTTATTATAACTAAAGTTTCTGGGGATCTTTTCCTTGGACATTATCTTTAAGGTGATGCTTTCCAATCTACATGTTCTCAAGCAGAAGCACAGGCACAGATACTGTTGGGCCTGGACATAGACTGGGGACTTACAAGTTTTCAAAGCAATTACTAAGAGACTCTAAGGGTTTTGAAGTACTTAGTATTTAAAGTAAATAACAAAAATAATATAAAAGTTGCAAATATACAGTGGTCTCAGAAAAGAGCATTTAAAAAATTTTGTTGAAAAATAAAGATTATCTAATAAAAATACTGGTGTTACATACAACTCAACTTTTGAGAAACAGTGTTATTTTCAGCCCCTTGCTCAGACATCTTTTCTGTAATATACAAGACAGTTGTTCATTCTTTACCTGAATCCTACATTGATGGTGAAGTTTACCAATTTATAAGGTAAATCAATCCATGTGAGAACAGTTCTATTAGAAAGCTCCACTCCCTCCTCAACAGCTACAGTATCATCAATATTACTCATCAATATTTCCAGCTCTTCACTTTTTAAACAGGTTGTAGGGGTGCATTTTCAAGCGCCTGTAGTCAAGTGGCCCATGACTAGTTCTGGCCAATAATTGGCAAGTGGATAGAATGTGTCTATTCTGGGCCACAGCCTTTGTTGTTAGTTGTACACACACACCCCCACCCCCGGCTTTTCTTCTCCTTGCCACAATGACAAATAACACTCTAGATGGCAATCTTTCAACCAGTCTTTAACTTAGCATGGGAATGGATAGAGCGGTGCATCTCTCTGTCCTGATGTGAAAATGCAGTTTGAGTGGAAAATAAACTTCTATTGACACAGAGATATTGGGGTTCTTTGTTACTGTATAATAACTGAGCTCATGTTGGTCAATTCACCAGCTCTGCACTGTACTTACTCAGGTACAGTCTTAACTGTTCTATGGTTGTGATTATTATGCCACGATAGTGTCTGTGCTGTAGGCCCAACTCACAAAATATAAAGTCAAGGACCTAGTGCTGTTTTTTTTGGTTTTTTTTTTAGGGTAATGATAAAGCCAATAGTAGGGAGAAACATGAAAATACTCATATATATCCACTTAAGTAGAAAGTAGAATACCCGATAATGCTTATGTTGTTTGTGGTAAGTCTACAATAGTGATGTTTGGACATTTCTTTGGTTGTAATTCTTCCAAATGAACCTTAAATGGTTCTCCTGAACTAATAGATAGGTCATTTCAATCTTAGTTGTTCAAGTAAACCTGCTTAATCTATATATCCCAGTGGTTAAAAACATGGGATTTGGCATCAAACAAAGTCAAATCTCAGTTTACCACTTAAGTAAGTAACCTACCATCTCTTACCTTTAGTTTCAAAATGCTGGTGGTGATAGTGGAAGGTGAGGATAAGAGATGACAGTGACGTTAAAAGGAAAGTAGCAAGGAGGGAAAATGGAAAGTGAACTAAATGGTTTCTTCCAGGTTTAACATTCTATAGGGAATAAGGGTAGTCAAGAAGGTAAATAAATATATTTAATTTGCATTAAGAAGAGCAAAATAATCTTTTTCTTAAAATGGACAAATTAATGGAAATTAGTGCCACAGCACAGGGTAATCTAGGTTATCCAGTGAGAGTTTTATAGTACCATTATTTTCCTATCCATTCCCTCAGCCAAGATAAATAAATTGGCAAATTAGCTCTAAACCCCAGTCTTTCCACTGTGGGAATAAAAGAACGTAATTATTCTTGGAAACTTATCTTGGCCTAGGGATCAAGAACAGAGGGTGGTAACAGCTACAGCTATCACAGCTTCTGAATAGAAAAAGAGAAAATCTTACTTCCAGCACCATTAGAACCAGTGCTCTCATGTGCAAATGTAGTAGTTCCAGTTTCCTGTTTTAGTTTTTTTAGTTCCTTAATCCTAAAAGTTAGCATAATATCAACAGTTAACATTTATTGAAAGCTTATTAAATGCAAGGCATTTTTAAAATCACTAATCCTTATCAACTTGATTGCCACATTAATCTCATGACGTAGTTTCTACCCTGCGGAGGTCGTGATAAAAAAAAATATTAAGAAAAGAATTTGTGTCTCTCAGATCAGCCACAATCTCCACAGGGTTAACTCCATTTTATAAATAACATAACTGAGATAAAGAGGCCTGTCCCAATGTCACACAGAACATAGATGCAGAAGGTAGAATGGAACTTGATTTTCAGCAGTCTGCTCTGGAGACACTCATTCCATGCTTCCTGGAGGTGCAATACCAGACAGCCTACCTTGGATTCATGGTGAAAAGACTCAAGGAAATTCATCTTTACCCTTTTTAAGGCTCTTCATGATTCCTACAAACTAAGGAGCCCGGGCTCCTCTTCCTCGTGTTTTTCTGTATTGGATCTATTCTCTCTTAAATTCCTCACTTTGAGTTTAGACATCAAATAAAAAAAAACAATCAAACCCCATTATCCAGAATCCTTTAAGAACGAGTTTTGCTGGAGGGCTAGATTCCCCAGATAGCTTACAAATTAGTAATTCTAAACAAAAACCTTCCTGAAATTAGGATACAGTTTTGTGGTTTTTCAGACCAAAAGTCTCCATAATTTTATGATTTCTCAAGAGCTAATTTAATCATTTGAGAAACATCAGCAATTATACAATGATGTCCTCAAGGCCTTAGACTATCTGCAAAATTTAGTTTATATAAGAATGACTTAAGGGTATTTATTCAACTACAGATTTCCAAGCTTCACTCTCATCCTCAAATCAGTAAGTCTGGGTGAGGCCTGGGAATCTGAATTTGAACAAACATGGGTAATGGTGATTCATGTGATTCTTCAGAACACACTTTGAAAATCAAAGTCTAGGAGGGTAACTTCTGGTAAAGATGGCAGAGTAGATAAATGTGGTGGATGCCACCTTTCACAGCCATATCAAAATAACAACTAAACTACAGTACAACCATCATTCAGAGCCACCTGAAACCTAGAACTGAAGTCCTACAACTAAGGATATAAAGAAGAAGCCACATCGAGACTGGTAGGAGGGACAGAAATGCGAATAGGCTGTTTCCTACCCCCTCATGGGATAGATAAACATCAGGAGGGACATATCAGGTTGGATATCCCCCCTGAAGAGGGGGCTATTCCAGCCCCACACCAGGATCCCAGCCCAAGGTTCTAGTGCCAGGAAGAGAAGTCCCCATAACTTCTAGTGTAAAAACTGACAGGGATTGTGGTTGAGTGAGAGAAAGGGCTGCTGGAGTACCAAGCAATTCCACTTATTTTTTCTTTTATTTTTTTCCATCACCATTTATCCCCCATATTCTCTCTTCCACCTCCCTCCACCCTTCTCCCCCTACTGTCACAGTTCCTCAGATAGAGCCCTGCATACATACTTACTCGGACTCACTCCTTCTGAGCTCCTGCATTTGGGCAACAGCTTGAAAGACACCACAGACATATAGGGAGAAACTAATTGTCTGGCATCAGGGAGAGAGCTGGAGGGTCAGCTTTCTCCCAGACAGAAGTGCTGGCAGAGGCATAGTTCCTTTTTTGAGTCCTTCTTCCGCAGATCTGGCAGGCGGGTGCTACACCTGAGTCTCCATCAACCAAGCTATCTCTGTTCACCTAGTCCTGGAAATCCCCTGAGACCCCACCCCACCCAGTTTGTGGGCCCACCCAAGCTATTTTCAGTGGTTTTTCCATATGAATGATTCATTTTGGCTCATGCTTCAGACTTCCCTAAAATCTCTTAAGCAGTACCTGGACTCAGCATACCTCATACCTCTCACTCAGTGGCCACAGACACTGCAATAGTGGCAGTGAGCCTTGGTTCAAAGTTTAGCTTTGGTTCAAAGTTTGGCCTCTCCTGGATACCTCCAAACCCAGAAAAAGTAGCACCCATCTGCAGATCACTTTGTAGTTCATGCCAGTGACACCAGGCAGAACACAGGTAGCAGTAGACCACAGCCTGCACCTTCTGGGAGGCCCCAGAGCCAGTGCATCTGGTGGACAGCTTCAGATCACATCAAAGAACCACCCAACCACCCCCATGAGTGGCATGCTCAAGGGAAAAACTCAGGTGGCACCAGGTCCACAGTGAAGTAAGTCCTGCTCCATGAGGTGGGACCCTGCACAGCTTATCCTCCACAGTTGTCACAACCAGTTCTTACAGCTGATAGACCTGGGGAGAGAGTAAATACCTCACATTGACATGCCTTCAACAGTCAAGGTTGAACTACAACAGGAGGGTATATACCATCCACATGGTGGGGTGAACCTGGAATGTCCAGCTTGGGTCAAGAGGAAAGCTGTGCCACTGGACCCTACAGGACATTTACTACATTAAGCCCCTCTACAAAGCCTGGCAGACATAGCAGTTCTACCTCCTACATAGAAACAAACACAGGGAGGCTGCCAAAATGCAGAGACAAAGAAATATGTCCCAAATAAAAGAACAGAAAAAAACTCCAGAAAAAGAACTAAACAAAATGGAGACAAGCAACCTACTAAATACAGAGTTCAAAGCACTGGTTATAAGGATGTTCCATGACCTTAGGGGAAGAGTAGATGAACTTAAAGAGAATTTTTTTAAATACATTTTATTGATTATGCTATTACAGATGTCCCACTTTTTTATCCCTTTTATTCCCCTCCGCCCTGTATCCCCCCAACCAGTATCTCCCTCACCACCTTAGTTCATGTCCATAGGTCATACATGTAAGTTCTTTGGTTTCCCCACTTCTTATACTATTCTTAACTTTGCCCTGTTTATTTTCTACCTACCATTTATGCTTCCTATTCCCTGTACCTTTTCCCCCCATTCTCCCCTCTCCTCCCTCCCCTTCTCCACTGATAACCCTTCACATGATTTGCATTTCTGTTTCTGTTCCTGTTCTAGCTGTTTGCTAAGTTGTTTTTGTTTTTGTTTTTTATTAGGTTCAGTTGTTGATAGTTGTGAGTTTGTTGTCATTTTACTGTTCATATTTTTTATCATCTTCTCTTTCTTAGATAAGTCCCTTTAACATTACATATAATAAGGGCTCAGTGATGATAAGTTCCTTTAACTTTACCTTATCTTGGAAGCACTTTATCTGCTCTTCATTCTAAATGATATCTTTGCCAGAGAGAGTAATCTTGGATGCAGGTCCTTGCCTTTCATGACTTTGAATACTCCTTTCTAGCCCCTTCTTGCCTATAAGGTTTCTTTGGAGAAATCAGCTGATAGCATTATGGGAACTCCTTTGTAGGTAACTGTCTCCTTTTCTCTTGCTACTTTTAAGGTTCTCTCCTTATCTTTAAGCTTCGGTAATGCAATTATGATGTGACTTCATGTGTGCTTCCCTGGGTCCAACTTCTTTGGGACTCTCTGAGTTTCCTGGACTTCCTGGAAGTCTATTTTCTTCACCAGATCGGGGAAATTTTCCTTCATTATTTGTTCGAATAAGTTTTCAATGTCTTTCTCTTCCTCTTCTGCATCTGGTACCCCTATGATTCAGATGTTGGAATGTTCGAAGTTGTTTCAGAGGTTCCTAAGCCACTCCTCATTTTTTTGAATTCTTATTTCTTCATTCTGTTCCGGTTGAATGTTTGTTTCTTCCTTCTGCTCCAAATTATTGATTTGAGTCCTGGTTTCCTTCCCTTTATTGTTGGTTCCCTGTATATTTTGCTTTATTTTACTTTGCATAGCCTTCACTTTTTGCTCTATTTTATGACGATACTCAGCCATTTTTGTAAGAATCCTGATTACCAGTGTTTTGAACTCTGTATCTGTTAGGTTGGCTATGTCTTCATTGCTTAGTTCTATTTTTGGAGCTTTGATCTGTTATTCCATTTGGGCCATTTTTTTTTTCATGCCTGTGTCCCTATTATGTTGTGAGGGGCAGAACCTTAGATATTCATCAGGGTGGAGCAACCCACATCACTGCACTGTGGTGCTGTATGTCGGGGAGGGGTCTGAGAGGGAACAAAGCTGCTTGCTTGGCTCTGGGCAGGCTTTCAGTCACTTCCCCGCTACCCACAAGCAAATTTTGCTCTTCTGGTGCTGATTTCCAGGTGGGTGGTTTTGTGTACATTCTAGGACCCTGTGGGTCTCTCCAACAAAATCTCCTGTGAGGCTGGGGGTTTCTTCTGCCACCACAATTCCTACAGGTTTTTATAGCCAGGGAAATAAAGCCTCAAAACTACATGCTGGAACCCTGGGTTGTGTGGTCTCTCTCACTCCCCAGTTGTTCTTCCTCATTCATCAGCACACAAATGTGGGACTGCTCAGTCTTCCAGCCACTGCCTCACCTACCCAGTCCACCAACCGCAGCCTTGCCGCATGTCCTCTCTGCCCAGGCTGCCTGTCCCCACCCCTCCTACCAGTCCAAATGAATTTTTCTTCTTTAACTCTTTGGTTGTCAGACTTCCATAGGGTTTGATTTTTCTGGCAGTTCTGGTTATTTTTTGTTTTTAAATTTGTTCTTTTCTTTCTTTTGTTTGTGTGAGGAGGCAAATTGTATCTTCCTATGCCTCCATCTTGGCCAGAAGCTCCAGATGAATTTAATGAGAACTTCAACAGCATAAAGAAGGACATGGAAACCATAAAAAAGAAGCAGTCAGAAATAAAGAATACATCAATTAAAATGAAGAATAATTTACAGGGAATCAATAGTAAGGTAGATTAAGCCAAGAATCAAAACATCAATTTGGAATATAAAAACAAAAAACAAAAAATAGCTAATCAGAACAACAAGAAGAAAAAAGAATCAAAAAAAAAAAATGAGGATAGTATAAGAAGCCTCTGAGACAACTTCAAGCATACAAACATCTGCATCATGGAGGTGTCAGAAGAAGAGAGAGAACAAGAAATTGAAAACCTATATGAAAAAATAATGACAGAAAACTTCCCTAACCTGATGGATAAAATAGACATATGAGTCTAGGAAGCACAGAGATTGCCAAGCAAGATGAACCCAAAGAGAACCACGCCAAGATATATCATAATTAAAATGGCCAAGGTTAAAGACAAAGAGAGAACCTTAAAAGTGTCAAAGAAAAGCATTTACCTACAAGGAAGCTCCCATGAGACTGTCTGCTGATTCCTCAGCAGAAACTTTGCAGACCGGAAGAGAGTAACAAGAAATATTAACAGTGATGAAAAGTAAAGATCTATAAGCAAGATTACTCTAACCAGAAAAGCTATCATTTAGAATTAAAGGACATATAAAGAGCTTCCAGATAAGCAGCTAAAGGGTTTGTCACTGCCAAACAAGTATCACAAGAAATGTCAAAGGGTCTTCTTCAAAAAGAAGGAAAAAATGATCAAAATATGAACAATAAAATCTCAATAAATACATATTTATCAACAAATGAATCTAAAATCAAAATAAAAAAAGAAGCAGAACAGAAACAGAGTCACAGATAAAGAGAACATTTTGATAGTTACCAGATGGGAGTGTGGTTGGGGGCTTAGGTAAAAAGGTGAAAGAGACTAAGTACAACTGGGTAGTTATAAAATAGTCATGGGTAAAAAAGATGAAGAGATTAAGAAGTAAAAATTGCCAGTTCTAAAAGAGTCACAGGTTATAAAGTACAGTACAGGGAATATAGTCAATAACATTGTAGTAACTATGTGTGGTTTCAGATAGGTACACATTCAGATTTATCAGGATAATCTGTTATATAATGTCTAATCACTGGGGTATATACCTGAAACTAATATAATATTGTATGTCACCTATAATTTAAAAATAAAAAAGGGAAAAAAAGAAGTGATGGGGCAATTTTTGGAAAAATAAGAAGTATACACTGAACTCAAAAAACAGAAAGAATAAAATCAACATCCAATATGGATATAAAGATAAGACAGACTTGCGTGTCATTGATCATCTGTCCAATTGATTTCCACAGATTAGAGCAACATTTATGTCTAAAATCCAACTGATTTATAACTGAATAATTACTGACTAAAAAAATGACCTTTCCACCATTTTCTATCAAATATGACAGAAATCAAGAGAAAACATGTGGCATGTCATTGCATTATATCACGACTCCATTACTTGACCTCAATCTCAATATGTCATAATTCATCTCTTCACATGCTACTCAAATGTTCAACTAAGAATATTTCACTCTAGGGAGAGGTAAATCTAATTGAATATTTTAATTTAGAAAATTTAGTTCTGGGATTTCTCCCCCAACCTCCCTTTTCTTTGACTGAAAACAAAAAGTTGAATTTTCTTTTCAGTTTCTCCTTGTTAAGCAAAGATAGATCTTTCTCTTCATTGTCCCTGAGAGTTGAACACATTGGAGAAAAATTGGGCACAGCCCATTACTTTTACGGACCCCAGTGACTGAGCCTCAATGCACAAAAAGATGGCATTTCTGAACATCTGTAACATGATTAGATCAAAGAGCAACAAATTAAACACAAATGGTTTTATAAGAACAGGCAAATATATCATTGGAAAAGGAGAAAAAAATTGGTAATAAATGCTAACCAACATTTCCCTTTGGGAAAGCCACATTTTACCAAAGGTATGTAGCGGTAACATTAATACCTGGGCAACATCAATCAGTCATTCATTTACACACATTTGTTAAATGCTCATTTTGTACTTAAGTACCATTTTGAGCACTGCAGATAAAATGATTGATAAGACAAATAAACTTCTTATTCTTATTGAGCTATCATCTGGTAGGGAAAGGATAAGCAAGGAATAATAAGACAATATCAATAATTATAAAAGCTCTAATTACTATTGATGTTTAAATAATAATGATAAAACAGTGATGTGCTAGAAAATGACCAGAGGAGGGGCTATTCTGTTCAGTAAATCTTGTCTAAGAAAGTGACACTTAACCTGGGACTGGCTGTGTCAAGGTTTAAAAAGGAGCCCTACTAGGCAGGAAGCCACAACAGCTACAGGGGCCCTGCGGCAAAAATGAGCATGATAACAGAAAGGGAGGGTGGAATGAAATACACAAGCAGAAAACTGATAAGAAATAAAATAAGCGAGGGAGATAGAAGCCAGATCACATAATATTTGAAGGCCTAGGTAAAGAATTTGAATTTTATTCTAAATACAGTGGAGAGCCACACTGGGTGACCTTAAGTAGAGGCTTGCAATGATCTGATTTACAATTTTCTGAACTGGACTTTATTGGTCCTTAAGATTAGTGATGTTTTTGCTTAAATGTAAATCTCTTTCCAGTCACCACCATAATTTAAGAACCCCATCAATTTCAAGTCATTGCCTATTGCTTGGTACATGTATGAGTCAGACGAATAGAAAAAGACAGCCCTATGCTTTGCAACCAACAGGCCATGTGACCTTGGAGAAATTTTTTACCCTACTCAGCCCTTAGTGACTTTACTCGGTGTTCATATGAGAATTAATGTCTTAAAAATAATTGTAAAGCATTTTGTATAGATGTTGAAACAGTAAAACAAATCCCCTCTGAATGTGAGTTCAAATATAGAAGCAAGTTCCTTCTCTTTAGAGAATTCAAAATGCTTTGATTGTTGAACTGCATGCAACGTGAACAAGAACTACTATTGTGTAACTAGGGTATTCTTAGCTCTGCATACGTCAGATGTGAACAAATGTAGAGAACATCCACAAGGGCAAAGAGGGATTTATAGCATTTTGAAAACATTTTCAGTAAAATAAAAAATCCAAGTCTGCATAAAATGCTAAAATTTTAAAAAGTTGAAAACATTTTTCAACTAAAAAAGCAGTCATCAGCTAGCTATCTATTTGAAAACTGCATTGTGACTCTTTGGAGGTTAATTCCTTTAAAAACATTTCTGGAGACAGACACATTTCTAGGTGCTAGCTATACAGCAGTGGACAAATTAGACCCAAGTCCCTACTCCCAAGAAGTTTACATTCTACTGCTGCCAGCTATTCTTAACTGACCACCAGCCAATATTACAGAATATTAAAACCTCATTCTCAAACATCAGTTTACTACATGATGAGATCCTGTCCTTTTAGAGGACAGAAGGAAGAGACTAAAAAGAGAAAGAAGGATTTGGTTTTAGAAGTAGAAATAAATCTGGTAAAAATATGAAAGTCTAGTCAAGATGGAGGTGTAGGTAAACATGGCTCACCTCCTTGCACAACTGCATCAAAAATACAACCACACCATAGAAAAAACATCATTTAGAATAGTCAGAAATTGAGCTAGATGAAGTCCTACAACTATAGAATTAAAAAAGACACTGCATTGTGACTGGAAGGAGGGGCAGAGATGTGGAATGGGCTGATCCCATACCCATGTGTGGCAGATAAAAATCAGGAGGAATATCTAAGGAGAGAAGGGTCCCAGCCCTATAACACCCCCTAACCAGTGACAGAAAGAGAAGTTGCCATAACTTCTAGCTATAAAAGCCAGCAGGGACTGAGGTTGTGGGAGAAGAAACTGCTGGATTACCAAGCAGTTCCTCTTCAAGGGCCTGTGCACAGATTTACTCAGACTCAGTCCCTCTGAACTCCAGTGTAGGCAGCAGATTAAAAGGTATCAGAGAAATATGGGGAGGAACTGAATTGTCCGGCATTATGGCAAGAGCTGGGGGGCAGCTTTCTCCCACAAGGAAGCGCTAGCAGAAGCCACTGTTCCTTTTCTGAGCCGTCCTCCCACAGAGCCACAAAGCTGGCAGGTGGGCACCATATCTGAGACTCCATCAACCTAGCTCACACTGTGTGCCTCACCCTGGTGATTCACTGAGACCCTTCTCCACCCAGTTTTCAGGCCCACTCAAGTTGATTCTAGTGGCTTTTCCATATGAATGGCTTCCCTTGGACTATGCTTCAGATTTTCCTAAATTATCTCAAACAAGCAGTATCTGGTTTCAGTAAGCCCTGTGCTTATCACTAAGTTGCCCCAGGACTGGCACTAGCAGCAGCCAACCTTAGTTCACAGCTTGACCTTGCCTGGACACCTCCAAACCCAGCAAAAGGAGCAACCACCTGCAGATCACTTTGTAGCTTATGGTGTGTAACCCCAGACAGAACACGAGTGGTGGCTTACCTTGGATGTGCCAACAGTAATCAAGGCTCAACTGCAACTGGAAGGTATGCACAGCCCACACAGGGGCATACCTTGAATACCAAGATTGGGTACTGGGGAAGTCTGTATCACTGAACCCTACAGGACACCTACTTCATTAGATCACTCTACTAAGCCTGGGAGACATAGCAGCTCTACATAATTTATAGAAACAAGTATAGGGAGGCAGTCAAAATGAAGAGACAAAGAAACATGGCCCAAATGAAAGAGCAGAACAAAACTCAACAAAAAGAACCAAACAAAACAGAGACAAGCAAGCTACTAGATGCAAAGCTCAAAAACTGGTTATAAGGATGCTCAGTGAACTTAGTGAGAACTTCAACAGCACAAAAAAATGGCAAGGAAACAATAAAAAAGAACCAGTCAGAAATTCAGAATACACTAAAATAAAGAACAATTTACAAGGAATCAGCATTAGAGTGGATGAAGCTGAGAATCAAATCAGCAATCTGGAATATAAGAAAGCAAAATACACCCAATCAGAACAGGAAGAAGAAAAAAGAATCCAAAAAAATGAGTATAGTGTAAGGAGCCTCTGGATCAACATCACAGGTACCAAATTTGTATCGTGGGGGTGCTAGAAGGAGAAAAGAAAGAGAAATGGGAAACCTATTTGAAAAAGTAATGACAGAAACTTCCCTAAGTTGGTGAAGGAAATAGAAGCACAGAGAACCCTAAGTAAAATGAACCCCAAGAAGCCCACCCCAAGGCACATAATTAAAATGCCAAAGGTTAAAGACAAAGAGAGAATCTAAAAAGCAGCAAGAGTAAAACAGTTACCTACATGGAGCCCCCATAAGACGGTCAGCTGATTTCTCAATAAAAACTTTGCATGCTAGAAGGGATTGGCAAGAAATACTGTAAGTAATGAAAAGCAAGGACCCACAACCAAGATTATTCTACTCAGCAAAGCTATCCTTTAGAATCGAAGGACAGATAAAGAGCTTCTCAGAAAAGAAAAAGTTAAAGGAGTACATCATCACCACACCAATATTATATGAAATATTAAAGGGCCTTCTTTAAGAAGAAGAAAATCAAAAATATGAACAATGAAATGGCAACAAGTACATATCTATCAACAATTGAATCTAAAAAGAACAAAAACAAATAAGAACAGAACAAGAACACAATCTTAGATACACAGAACATTTTGACGGTAGCTGGACTGGAAGTTGGTTGGGGGAGGGGCAAAAAAGGAGACGTGATTAAGAAGTACAAATTGGTAGTTACAGAGTAGTCATGGGGATGTAAAGTACAGCTCAGGAAATAAAGTAGCCAAAGAACACATATGCATGACCCACGGAGATGGACAACATGTGCAGACTGCCTGAGGGCGTGTGGTGAGGGCTCAGTGGTGGGGAGCAAAGTGTGGGGGGGGATTGGGGCAATTCTAATAGCATAATAGATAAAATATAATTAGAATAAATAAAATTTATAATTAAAATATAAAAGAAAATAGGGATTTATGAGTGATTTACAAATATTGAATATTGGCATAAACAGCCATGCTGACTCCTTTAAGGTGGATTGTGAAATTTGATATTGAACTATGGGATTCACATTTGACTTGGAATCTCAGCTTCAAACACCTGGGTGAGTCCTCATCTCTAAATCTTTGGTTTCTCTCATATGCTAAATGTATTTAATGATGGCTTGGGCTGTGTGATATTTGCATTGATAGTGTATATTAAGTGCATAGTGATGTAATTGGCACACCAAGGGGTTTAACCCACAGGTTGCATGTGGCCCAGGATGGCTATGAATGAGGCCCAATGCAAAATAATAGATTTACTTAAAATCTGTTTTTTGGCTCATCAGGTTTCATTAGTGTTTTTGTATTTAATGTGTGGTCCAAGACAACTCTTCTTCCAGTTGTGGCCCAGAGACGCCAAAAGGTTGGACACCCAATTCTTAATACACATCACTCTTTCTCTCTGCCGGAGAAAATATGACATGGTGATAAAGTGACTTTTTTGCACTTGTGTCCTTGAAATCCCTAACACCACCCAGCAGCGAGGGGTAGAAGCAAAATAGCATCAAACATATTAAGTGAAAACTGATCTTTCTTAGAGAATCAAGAATGGATTAACTATCACTTCTTGAAGAAATGTTTAGAAGGGCTAGAGAAATCTAAGAGTATCTTAGGTGTCTAATATAGGGTTATAATAATAAAAATAATTATAGTTCTAGTTATTTTCTATGTTAAGCAATTAATACATCACAATATTTAATGCTCATGAAATCCCATCTTACAGATGAGGGACTGAGACCAGGAGAGATTTTTCTAAAGTTATGAATGCTGGGGAGTAATAGAACCAGAACACCACTGAAAGCAGAATGCCCAGTAACACCTGTGCCATTCGGGGAAAACCATTTGCAACCAAGATTCTCACAAGTCCAGGGAACCCCTTCACCAGCAGAAGAGACCCTTTCAAGAGGTGACAAAAAGGGCCTTCCTCAAATTGATATAATAGAAAACTTTCTAAAGCTGCATGATTTAATATACTCCAGGGCTATCCATTACTAATGGTAATAATCAATAATCAATAAAAGTAATCATGCTCAGGCTCTATTTTCCCTAAGACCACTCCTTCCTGTGAGTTATTAAAATCATTTCAATTCTTTGATATTAAATGTCACATAGAAAATAACCACTTGTAAAATGTTGAGAACACCATCTTTAAAGAATTAATACTTTAGGTCATTTTAATCAGTTTCTGATATATGCAGTTTTCTGAAAGCACTTCAGGGAAGAACACTGTGGCCATGACTAATAATGACAAGAATGTGAACTATATTCTTCATATGCATATTGGAATCAGAGTATTACTGAAATAATTTACCATCTTAACTATTTAGGAAGCTTTAAATAAAAAATAAATTTGCCTAGTTCACTGAAATTGAGCATCCCCTTTTCAAGCATAAAACTTCAAACTTATTAATTTCATGGTAATATTTTAAAATGAGCGCTAGTACTAGCTAAATGACTGTATGATAAGTGTCTTAAAATTTCAAGGAAAGGCACTAAATTTTTCACAGTATTTGTGTTTCATTCTCAGTGTAATAAAAATATGCCACCCTTTTAATAATGAATAACAGATTCTCAGTTTGATTTATATGCATGGATTAAATGTCATATTTGAAAAGTTGCTATTTTATTCATATTGGATTTCCCTTCAGTAAAACAAAAATGGTGCCCATCTACTATTGTGATAATGATACCTTGCCACACTGGTGTATAAATAACTAGTTGATATACTCCTTAAAATTCTGTAGATACATGAAATAGTCTGCTGGCACAGCGAGTTAAGTGAGGCTTTCCCCAGATCTTCTGAGGTGCCTGTCTGCCCTCCGTACAATGTGGCTCCATCAAGGAACAGGGGAGCCAGACCTTATGTGAATGATGCCAGGTTTACATATTGAATTCTGAAAGGCTGAAGCCTATTGTTGCTGATTCTTTCCCACTGGAGAAAAAGTACAATTCGTTACCACCAATTCTTCATGAGCCCTTGTATGAGCTTTCTAGGGCTGTCATAACAAAGTACCACAAACTGGGTGGCGTAAACAACAGAAAATTATTTTCTTATAGTTCTGAAGGCTGGAAGCCCAAGATCAAGGTCTCATTATGGTTGCTGTCTTTTGAAGCTTCCCTCCTTGGTTTGCCTCCTTCTGTCCTCATATGGTCTTGCCTCCTTTTGTATCCCCTCTGTGTATGTTTTAATCATCTCCTCTTACAACAGCAGTCATATTGGATTAGGGCCCACCCTAATGTCCTCATTTTAACTTAATTACCTCTTTAAAAACCCCACCTCCAAATACAGTCACATTTTGAGGTACTAGGATTTAGAAATTTAGCATACGAATTTGGGGGTACACAATTCAGTCTATAAGATCCCCCATCTATTCATTCCCACCTCCTACATCTACTTCTTTATATGCACAAAGCATAACTAAAGAACAAGTCATTTCACAGAAGAACCAAGTGGCTTTTGGGTAATCCAAACCCGAATTTAGAAATAAAATGATTTTTTTTTTAAAGCACACAGGTTCAATTTGCAGAAACCACCAAAGCGATTTAAGGAGATGGCCCTGATTTGATTTCTCCAGTTCTCAATATGGTATTTGGTCATATAAAGGGATAAATAAATTCTTCAATTATCTATTGCTCTAGAAAAAGTCACCCCAAAAGTTTTGGCTTGAAACAACATTTTACTGTATCTCCCAATTATGTGGATCAGGGAATTAGGCATGACTCAGCAGAATGGCTCAGCTACTCCACAGAGCACCAGCTGGAGCCAACTTACTGCTGTTTAGCTGGCTTCTGAGCTGACCTGGAGTGTTCAAGACGGCTTCACCTACACCTTAGCAAGAACAAATGGAAGGCTAGGCTCAGCTCAGGCACCCCCCCCCTCTCTCTTTCTCTCTCTCTCTCTTTCTCTCTCTCTCTCTCTCTCTCTCTGTGCTATAATCACATGGCCTCCCCGTCCAGTGTCTCCAGCAGGGTAGTTGGACTTTTTTCATGGAAACTTAGGACTCTAAGAGCAAGATTTCCAATATAACAGGATATGAAGCTGTCAGTCTTTTAAAACCTGAACTTAACACCCAGCAGAAATTGTAACATCATTTCCATTGTATTTGATTGGTCAAATAATCACAGACTCCTCCCCTCTTATATTTAAGAGGAGGAAATATAGGCTTCACTTATCAGTGAGAGGGGCAGCAAAGAATTTATGACCACCTTTAACCTACTACAGTAGGTTATTGGTAACGTAATGAATGAACAATAATATGCAAAATATATCGTGTAATACAAATAAAATTAATTATTTTGCCATGAACATTGCAGTGACCTTTGACTAATCTAGTAACGTCCATCTGAATTAATACTAATCATGAAAGATTTCCAGTAACTCAAACAAGCTGACATAAATGCAGGAACTATACTTGCCAAGTTTTCATATTTTTTGACTTTTCTACTGTAAATATTTTTCTTAAGTTTGAAGCGCTTGCTCACTCATTTATTTATTTAACCTATTTCTCGTTTGCCCAGTAGATGAATAACTTAACCAACTTAGGGTAGATAACAATGACTAATAAAAGAAAGATCAGTGTATGTGCAGTTAATGTGGTTCCAGAACAGGAGTGCTTGCTTTTAGAGAGCTAGACAATTTATATTTATTTATATATTTTTTATTTTACTTATTTATATATATGTAATTATCTTATTTTCTTAATAAAGAGTTTCTAATTGTCTTATATCATCAGAAAAAAGCAACACAGCTATTTTCATTAGACATGCAAAAATCATCTGGAGAAATTTTTACTTGGTGTTTAAAATAATCAAGTTTGAAATTAACTTCAAAACGGTGCTATTGGAGAGGTCCCTATACATGCCTAAGTACTCTGGAAATGTCAAAGGACATACCAGAAGGCTTTCCTCCACTTTTCCACTTGAGAATAAGTTTGCACATGCCTCAAAGAAGTGAGTTTATAAGCTTGCTTTTCTGTTTATAAAATATATACCTAAAATATTGTTTTTGTAGATTGAAGAGAAGAGACTAAAAAAGCAAGAAGTTATAAAACAATACAATATTGATATTTATTTTCTTTTTCATTACCAGTGATGAGTCTCCCATTTATGAGTAAAGTTAAAATAATATCTTCTGAATTGTTTTGTTTCTGCTGGATCAAATCTATTTCTATTTTAGAAACCATTGATACCAAGGTTTGGGTCTTAAGATTACTTTAATAATTCCTTGTACTCAATTTTGGTAAACTAAATTTACTTTAAATTTGTTGCACCTGTATAACTAGAGTTTCATATTCCATTCTTAGTTTTAATTTAGAAGCAACTATTGAGTACCTATATGTATAAGTACTATTTGCTCTGAATAACACACCAATACATATGGTTTGGTCTCTGCTTTCAAACACCTGAAATTTTTTTGGAGCCAATTAACGTGGATACACAATTGCAAAAGTGACTGACTTTGGAATTTAAAAGACAGGTAAGAGTTAACATGGAGACAAAGACCTGATGGCACACCAGAACTGGGAGGATATATAGAACTCACATACAGCTTGAGCTAAAAGGGTAGTTGGGTGTACAGAGGGAGGTTGGTTCCACCTGAGGAGGGAAAACACTGTGGAAAGAGGCTGAGGCTACATTATAAATGTCTTTGAGTCCATGGAAAGGAGTTTGATTTATCCTAAGAGCAATGGGAAAATGCCACCAAATGATTTTAAAAGGGAAATAATAAAGTGATGTGATGGAAAGACTCTTAGTTTATGATGACTATGGGGACATTGGTGATGCCCCTGGGGTTAGTATAAATTTATTTTTGGAGTTATAAAATTAGAAAAGATTGAGTATCCAGAATTATAGAACAGAGGTTTTAATCCCAACATTTCCCTAATAAGCTATGCAATCATGGGTCACTTGCATTTTTTCCCCAAAATTCAGTTTCCATTTATTATATAAAAATATTAATATCTATCACACTCACTTCACTTTTTAATATATTTTATTGACTATTCTATTACAGCTGTCCCAGTTTTTCCTCCTTTTCCTCCCTCTGTCCAGTACTCTCATTCCCTCCAGCATTCTCCCCTTCAGTTCATGTCCATGAGCCATGCATATAAGTTCTTTGGCGACTCCATTTCCTATACCATTCTTAACTGCCCCTGCTCCCCATCTATTTTGTACCTACTAATTTTGACTTCTTAATTCCTGCACCTTTTCCCTCATTCTCCCCTTCCTAGCTGATAACCATCCAAATCACCTCCATATCTACATTCTGTTCCTGTACTGCTTGCTTGTTTAGTTAGTTTTCTAGATTCAGTTGTTGATAGTTGTGAATTTGTTGTCATTTTAATGTCCATAGTTTTGATTTTCTTCTTTTTCTTATATAATTCCCTTTACTATTTCATATAATAATGGCTTGGTGATAATTACCTCTTTAGTTTCACCTTGTCTGGGAAGCACTTCATCTGCCCTTCCAATCTAAATGATAACTTTGCTGGATAGAGTAATCTAGGTTGTAGGTTCTTGCTTTTCATCGCTTTGAATACTTCTTGCCAGCCCCTTCTAGTCTGCAAAATTTCTTTCGAGAAAGCAACTGAAAGTCTTATGGGAAGTTCATTGTAGGTAACTATCTGTTTCTTTCTTGTTGCTTTTAATATTCTCCATTTATCTTTAATCTCTGGTATTTTAATTATAATATGTCTTGACGTGGTCCTCTTTGGGTTCATCTTGTTTAGGACTCTCTGTGCTTCCTGGACTTGTATGTCTATTTCCTTCACCAAATTAGGGATGTTTTCTTTCATTATTTTTTCAAATAAGTTTTCAATTCCTTACTCTTCCTTTTCTTCTTCTGACACCCTTATGATTCTGATGTTGGTAAGTTTAGAGATGTCTGAGAGGCTCCTTAGCCTATCCTCATTTTTAAAAATTATTTTTGCTTCTTGCTGTTCTGATTGAACTTTTTTCTTCCTTGTGTTCCAAATTGTTGATTTGATTATTGGCTTCATCCCCTCCATTTTTGGTTCCCTATAGGTTTTTATTTATTTCACTTAATGTAACTTTCATTTCTGCCTATGTCTTTTTTATGTTGTTGCAGTACCCAGTGATTTCTTTGATCATCCTGATAACCAGTGTTTTGAGCTCTGTATCTGATAGGTTACTTATCTCCATTTTGTTTAGTTCTTTTTCTGGAGTTTTGTTCTGTTCTTTCATTTTGGCCATCTATCTTTGTCTCCTTGATTTGGCAGCCTACCTGTGTTTGTTTCTTTGTATTAGGTAGAGCTGCTTTGACTCCCTGTCTTAGTAGGATGGCCTGTTATAGAAAAGTGCACCTGTAATTTGTACGGGGCAGAGCCTTAGGTAATCACCAGGGTAGGGTAACCCATGTTACTACTCTGGGCTCCGTCCGTGTTGGGGAGGATGCAGAGAAGGGACAGTGCTGCTGCCTGGCCTCTGGAGATTTGCCTGAGAGGATGTTACCTCCTGGCACTTTCCCTGTTGCCAGTCACTTCACTTTCTCCCTGTATGCCACTGATACCCTTCCAGCTGTTGCCCTGGTGCTGAATCACAGAGAGGGTGAATCCATGTAAGTCCTAAGACCTTTGGGGGCCCTTTAAGAAGAGTTTCATGAGAATACTGCTGCTTCTTCCACCACCTCAACCCACACTGGCTTTTATAGTCAGAAGTTATGGGGACTTAACTTCATGGTGCTGGAACCCTAGGCTGGGTTGTCTGGTCTGGGGCTGGAATCTCTTGCTCCCCAGGTACCACTCCCAATATTTATCTACCACACGTGAATATGGGACTGCTTGTTCCACTTCTCCACACCTCTCCACACCTCTTTACTTCTCTGTGCCTCTCTGCATCTCCACCCTTCCTATGTGTCTGGCTGAATGTGGCTCCTTTAAGTCCTTGGTTGTTGGACTTCCATACAGCTTGATTTTCTGATGAAACTGGGTGATACTTGTTTTGTAGTCTAGTTGTAATTTTTGATGTAGTTGTGCAAGGAGGTGAAGGTTATTTACCTATGCTTCCATCTTGACCAGAAATTCACACCCATTCCTTTTGAGGTTAGGTGTCATAATATTGGTAAAAGCAGCAAACTCTATTTTGGTCTACACTCTATTGGTTTTAGAAAGGAAGAACTTAAGATATAAAGATACATATAAATAATGTTTCTAGATACTTATATTTTTTCCTTTCAAACAATATAATCATGGGCATGTTACAAACAGAAATAGGAACAATATGTTTTAGTTAACTAAAACTTCATTTAAAGTATATATATATGATTTTATATATTGTTTATTTTTTAAACCTGGTTTATTCTTAATTTAAAAGTATTTTAGTCTTTGCAGCATGTGGGAAACTGCGTGACACTCTAACATTTACTCTGGATCACTTCCCTATTGGTGGTAACATAATAACATCAATGAGAAGGATTCTTGCCATGACTATGGTTGAGATAACATAGGTACAGGGAGATTGGGTAGCTGTTCTCAGTTACTTTGTTAACTAGACTTTGAACCAGAATTCAAGTCAAGGTGAAGAGCACATACTTATCCACCATCCTACCATGTCTTGTCTTCCAGGATTTATTCTCTATATTTAAATCTGCATAGAGAAACTTTCTATGATAGCATTTACAAAAGATGTTATTAGTAATTAAAATGTATTTTATTTCCCTTATACAAAAAATGTCTTAGTCACAAATAAGTGAAGAGCAGATTAAAGGAATCCTCAAGATTGCCACAATTTAGTGTAAGGCAAATCATTTTTTGCCGTTAAACTGGTCTTCATAAATGTTTTTCATTCACACACTGACATGTGACCTGAAAAACCAGATGTACTTATATAAAATGTGGTTAAGTACCATCAAGGTAAAGTGATTTTTTTTTTTTTAGTGACAGAGATACTTAATCCAAGACATGACTTTATTTTCTTTGTGGCATAGGGAAATGGGAAAATGAGAAATTTAAGCCTAAACTGAAGGAGACCATGGCGTTAGTGGAATCATTAGAGAAATTGTTCCAGAATGCTACATCCTTCCAGAAACAATAGCCCTGTAATGTCAGCTAATTTGGAGTCAGCAGGGTTACCTGCTCTACATGGAGAGGCCTGGTCATGTGTATTAGATCCGCCTGAGGCTAGGCCCAACTTGAGCACATGGCCTTTCAGAATTTTTTTTTAAATTCATTAATCAATGTTCTTTGCTTGAATTTTGCTGGTTTTGCTTCTTTAACTTATTATTTTTGTCTTGTTTTTAAGTTAGTTGATTCATGTACCCATTGAAAATGAGAATTGTAAATGTGGCGGTTCTATCTAATAATTAACAGAATTTTCTTTAGCTCAGATACCATTACCAAAGTTCAATAATGATATTTTAAGATGTTGCCCAAAAAGAATGGTCAGAGAAGACAGTTATAAGACAATAATCATTACAATTCTTTATTTATGATTTTATATATTTTTTAAAGTACTTTTTCACTTCTAGTCTTCTATAAGCTCTAAACATTCCATCTTTAGTTGTTCCTATTAATGTATTAGAAACCAAGTACAGCTGAAGAAGGGGTAAAATCTTTTACAACCTTTCAAAGGATTTGTGTGATTTGCTTATAATATCTTCCTAACTGAATGCTTTTGTGTAGTAATGTCAGCTATAACTTCATATCTTTCTGATTGTAAACAAGATGGATTCTTACACATATCAAAATGGTTTAAATTACTGATTTCCAAACTGTGGTGTACATGTCCTGTAAAAGTGTAGGGGCTTTAGCCGCAATACATAATTTAACTCTGAGTTTTTATTGAGTTAATTAGTTGGAGAACAACCATTTAATTAGGCAAATTATGTGATCATTTATTCTTTCTTTTGATGTTCAAATGCTCTTAATTGTCTAATGTTTTACTGGTGGACATAGACAACAGTGTGGTGATTGCTGGGGGAAGGGGGTTGTAAGGGGACTAAATTATAATGGAAAAAAGTACAATAAAGATAAAATAAATAAAATAAAATAAAATAAAATAAATAGAATTGAATAGAAAAGACATACTTCTAGTCAATATTCCTTTTTAAAATTATAAAACATTTCAAACATAGAAATTTCAAAAGACTATATCATTAGTTCTTCTGTTCTTCCCTATTCTTGAAAGGTATCCTTTGTTAGTTCTTTTGGAAAGTTTCTGTAAAAGGTATATTTGTTATGCATTGAATCGTGTCCCCTAAAAGAAGACATATTGAAATCCTAACCCCCAATACTTGAGAATATGATCTGATTTGAAAATAGAATCTCTGCATATTTAATCGAGTCAAAATGAGGTCACTAGGGTGGACCTTAAATCCAAGTGACTGGTGTCCTAAAAGGAAAAATTTGGATCCAGACACAAACACACCCAGAGGAAAGATGATACAAAGACACACAGGGGAAATGCCATAAGAAGATAAAGAATTGGAGTGATATATCTACAAGCCGAAGAATACCTGTGGTTACTAGAAGCTGGGACAGAAGCACAGATGGCTCTTAGCTTTTTCAGAATATAGTTCTGCCAACATAATTTCAGACTTCTGGCCTCCAGAACTCGTAAACAATGAATTTCTTCACTTTAAGGCACTAAGCTTGTGGTACATTTTTATGACAGCTTTAGGAAACTAATACAATATTCTTAGTTAGAAATGTTTCTATCCAGCACTGGCCGGCTGTTTCAGCTGATTGGAGCATTTTTCTGTACACCAAAAGGTTGCAGTTTTGATTCCAGGTCAGGGCACATACCTAGGTTGCAGGTTGCAGGTTCAGTCCGCAGTTGGGGCGCATACAAGACGTAACCAATCAATGTTTCTCTCTCTCTCTCTTTCTTTCTCTTTCTCTCTCTCTCTTTCTCTCCTCTGCCCCTTTCTAAAATCAACAAAAAACATATCCTCATCCTCTGGTGAGGATTTAAAAAATTATTTCCACCCATTTGGGACATCCCTCTTCCAATGCATGAATGATGGGTTACAGATTTTTTTTTTTAATTAATTTTCTCTGTGATTTTTGAATATATTTTTTGATTGTCTTCAGTCGGTATCTGAAGTTTCACTACAATGTGCCCAAGTGTGGATTGATTTTACTTTATCCTACTCAGAATTTCTGCTCCCATAATCTGAGAATTTGTGTTTTTGGTGAGCCTGGGAAATTAATAGCTATAATATCTTTCTGTAATAGTTATTCCCTTATTCTCCATATTCTCTGCTTCTGGAAATTTTACGAGATGCATGTCAGACTTACTTTTCTGTGTCTTTTCAAATCATTTCACTTTTTTTAAAATCTCTTTCTCTCTTAGTGCTATAGTCTAGGAAATTTCCTCAGATCTGGCTTCCACTTCATTAGCTCTCTGTTCAGAGGATATAATCTGTATACTGAACCTTTTTAAAAATTTTATTTCGACTATTATATTTTTCCATTACAGAAATTTTATTGCATATTGTTAGGAGAAATACAATTTTAAGCAGAGCCTATACAGAAAAAGAGAAAGTTCTTATTATTTCCTTCTACTGGTGGGCAGATATTTTTGTCTAGCCTTTCTTTTAGACTAGTTTTGAATATCCTTGATTAATGCAGAAGATTTTCTTTCAACACTCCATACCTAATGGGCCTAATGCCTCATATTCTCACTGCTCACCGAAATTCAAAACTTTAGATCAACAATATTGATAATCTCTTCTGCTCTCTTCTAAGCAGCCACAGGTCCAGTTTATTCACTCCTCATTTGCTTTTCAATTTCCTCAACATTTCTGGTACCCAAGGAGATTCCTTTCTTTCTAGAGTGTTGATCAATTAATCTGAAAGTGTTTTGCTTTATCCAATCATCTAAGGACATTTCAGTTGTTTCCACACCTTGCTCATTGTGAATAATGCTGCAATGAATATAAAAGTACAGATATCTTAATGAATAAATGTTTTCAAATTTTCCAGGTAGATATCCAGAAGAGGAGTTGATGGGTCATATGATATCTCTATTCTTAATTTTTTGAGGAGGCTCTGATACAGGTAGATCTGGTCAGACAGCTTGACCAGACCCCAGGGAGGGCTGGGACCATAGAGGGAGGCTACCGAAGGCAGCGTCACATTGCCTGGGCAACTAGTCTAGAGAGCATAATAACAGATTGCCTGCCCCTTGGCAGAGGTTTGACAAGATGAAGTCATTATGCTGAGTCTGCACAGGGGGAGCAAGAGCAACAAAGGAAAGAGGTTTCCTACTCCCTTCAGGTCCTGACTGAAGGGAAAACCAGAGGAAACAACAGCACATGTACCTGTGAAGGTCAACATGGCAGCAGGGAGAGGTGCTGACCTGCCAGTCTAGCCTGGGTAAAGGACAGGATGGGCTGGGGCAGCTAAACCCTTCCAGAGTGTGCCAAAGATTTTGCCAGGAGATTTAAACAGAGGGAAGGCAAAGACTGGCCCTTTCTCTTCCTCTGGGATCCACAGCATGGACGTGCAGGCTGGGGCACTCACGGGACCTAGTGGGCCCTGGAAGCCACATGGAAAGACAGTGGGTGCTACACTCCAGGACAAGAAGCAGTGGTATGGCAATGGCAGCATAGGCTGTGTGCTCAGACTCCAGGAAGAAACCTGAAGCCGGAGATCCACCTGCCTAGCAGCCTCCTGCTCGGAAGGACAGACAAGAATGGAGTGGGATTTCTGGGCATGGTTTTGGGTTTCATTCTTTTGGGGAACAGATAGGGTATTTCTGTGTTTTGTTGAAGAGGTTGGTCTGGAGTCGAGGATCCCCCATTCCCCCAAATTATGCAACATTTTAATAAAAACTTCTTTCTTTCCCCACCAACCTTTATCTTCAGAATATGCCTGTGTTTGATGGTGGGCAGCCAAACCCCACTTTTGTTCAGTAACACATCTATACTGTTTTCCATGTACCAGTTTACATCCCCACCCACTGTGAATGAGGATTCTTTCTTCATCACTTCTTCTCCAATACTTATTACTTGTTTTGTTAATAACAGCCTTTGTTGCATGTGTGAGGTGGTATCTAATTGTAGTTTTGATTTGCATTTCCCTAATATCTAGTGAAGTTGAACATCTTCTCATGTATCTGTTGGTCATTTGTATGTTTTCTTTGGACAAATGTCTGTACAGATCCTCTGTCTATTTTTAAATTAGGTTGTTTGTTTAGTGTTGAGTTTTATGAGTTCTTTATATACAGGGTAGGGCAAAAGTAGGTTTACAATTGTAAGTATGCAAAACACACAGTTTGTGCTTGTATTATTATTCATTAATTATTGTATTATTTTTCCATAATACCCACTGTAAACCAACTTATGCCCCACCCTGTATTTTCAATATTAAATGTTTGTTATGTTTTTCCCATTTGGATTTTTGCCCATTTGTTTCATTGGTGGTTTCTTTTGCTGTGCAGAAGCTTTTTTAGTTTGATATAGTTCCATTAATTTATTTTTGCCTTTACTTCCCTGGACTTTAAGGTCAAATTTATAAAATCCTCTCTGAGACCAAGTTCCATTAGTTTAGTACCTATGTTTTCTCCTATATAATTTATTGTTTCAGGTCTTACATTGAGGTCTTTGCTCCATTTTGAGTTATTTTTTGTATATGGTGACAGTGATCTAGTTCCATTCTTTTGTATGTGACTTTCCAATTTTCTCAGCACTATTTATTAAAGAGGGTTTTTTTTCCTTCATTGTATTTTTTGGCTCCTTTGTTAAAATTATTTGACCATATACATGTGGGTTTATCTGGGCTCTCAATTCTGTTCCATTATTCTGTGTGGCTGTGGTACATATAACAATGGAATATGATTCAGCTGTAATAAAGATAAAATACTGCCTTTTATAACAACATGAATAGATCTTGAGAGTATCGTGCTAAGCAAATAAGTCAGACAGAAAAAGATAAGAACTGTATTATTTCATCATATGTGGGATATAAAACTGAAAGTAACAAATGAACAAACAAGGAAAACAAACAAACAATAACTCACACCATAGAAAACAGTATGGTGGGTGGTTACAGGAGGCAAAGGAGGCTAGCAAAGGGCAAACAGGGTCAAATATATGATAACAGAAGAAGATTTGACTTTGGGTGGTGGGCACACAATGCAATATACAGATGATATATTGCATAGAAATGTACATTATCATAGAAATGTACACTTGAAATGTATATAATCTTATTAACCAAAGTCAACTCAATAAATCTAATTAAAAAATAAAAATAAATAAATTTAGCAAATAAAATATAAAAAATAAAAGCCTTTTGCTTATATCTCATCTAGAATATCCAGGTGTTTATAGAAGATAATCTGAAAATGAAATATGCCTTTAACTTCTCATTGTGTCAGGATGGTAAACTAAGAGAATCTGAACATTTAACTTAGTTTATTGTCCTGCCAGAACTGGAAGTCAAAAGATATTTTTCACATGTTTCTTCCTCCAAATCCCAATTTATTTACTGTCAATGAATATCATCTACAAGAAAAACCATCTTTTCTATTTAAAATATTACCAGGATAAATGTCAAAAGACAAACGATTCCAAATTTCTCTACCAAGGAATTATTAAAAATCTTCAAGCAAGGTATTCAAAATTATTGAGCTTAAATTTAGAATGTATAATTTAATTTAATATCATTCTTACAGTAACTCAAATAAGGAGTTGTTATTACCTCATTTTACATGAGGAGACAGAAGCTCAGGCTTGTCAGTTAACTCATCATATTTGACCACCATACAATACAGAAAAAACAATGTTAAGATGTGATATTATTTGAAACAAAATCTAAGTAAGAGTATTCAAATGTGGAATTATGCGTATCCGGAGTGAGAGATCTTTAGACTCACGCATACATTTGCTGCCTCCCACAGGGAGCCTTCTGAAATCTTATAAACAATGTTTTAACCTTAGCCTTCGAGTGTTTGCCTCCTGGCTCAACCCATCACCAAAGGGAAGCCACCTTTGACCCTTATTCCAAGATTCTATAGCACTTTAACCTTACAGGTGTATAATTCAAATATTTCCTCAGCAGACTCAGTGCTTCTCCTGTAATTAGGATTTGCCATTTCATGTGGGCACTATCTTTTCGGTTCCTCCTTTCTGCATGGGAATGTATACCATCTCTTCCCAGTTGTACTTTGAAGATGCCCTGCACTCTCAAACTACTCTATGAAGCCTATTTTTCCTACTCATGGGGTAAGAATAGAGAGGACCCTGTCTTCAATTTGTATTTTAAAAGTAGTGATGTATATTTCTTTCTTTTTTACAGCTGAGTAGTATTCCATTGTGTAAATGTTCCCCAGCTTTTTATCCACTCATCTACTGATGCGCACTTGCCTACCTCCAAATCTTGGCTATTGCAAATAATGCTGCAATAAACATAGGGGAACACACAATCTTTCAAATTAGTGTTTCAGTTTTCTCTGGATACATTCCCAGAAGAGGAATTGCTGGGTTATAAGGCAGTTCCACTTCTAAGTTTTAAGGAACTCCATACTGTTTTCCACAGTGGCGGTACCAGTCTGCATTCCCACCAACAGTGCAGGAGGGTTCTCTTTTCTCCACATCTTCACTAGCACTTATTGTTTTTTTGATTTATTGATGATATGCATTCTGACAGGTATGAGATTATCTCTAATTGTGGTTTTAATTTGCTTTTCTCTGATAATTAGTGCCATCAAGCATCTTTTCATATGTCTATTGGCCATCTGTATGTCCTCTTTGGAGAAGTATCTATTCAGGTCCTCTACCCATTTCTTAATTGGATTGTCTATTTTATTTGGTGTTGACTTTTATAAGTTCCTTATAAAATTTGGATATTAACCCCTTATCAGGTGTATTGGCAAATACGTTCTCCCATATGATGGGTTGTCTTTTCATTTTTTTGATGGCTTCCTTTGTTGTTCAAAACTGGAGAGTGTTATGCTAAGAAATAACCAGTTAGAGAAAGATAAGTACCATATGATTTACTCATATGTGGAATCTATGAAAAAATAAACTAACAAACAAACTCATAGATATAGAGAACAGACTGACAGCTGCCTGAGAGAAAGGAGGGGAAGAGCTGGGTTAAAAAGGTAAAGGGATTAAGCAAAGAATAAAACACCCACACATACAGACAATGGTATGGTGATTATAAGAGGAAGAGGGGGTGGGGAAGATAGAAAAGGGTAAAAGGGGAATAAATGAGAAATGATAAAATAAATGATAAAAGGAGATTTGACTTGGGGTGGTGAACACACAATGCAATGTACCAATGATGCACTATAGAATTATATACCTGAAACCTATACAATTTTATTAGCAAATGTCACCCAATAAACTCAATTAAAAAAAATAAACTGTATCTAAAAAAATAAATTAAATAAATAAAAATATTGGTATATATATATATTTATCTTGAAACTCTTCATAGCAATTATATACACAATATGCATATATGTTTTTGTGTGTCTATTCCTATTATTAAAAATGTGCATTACTTGAAAGCTCACTGTTTTAACTGTCAGTCTCCCACACACTGCTAGCTGAGTGACTGGCAGGTAGAATTGTGTGGTTAGTGAAAAAACTTGCTGTTATTGGGTAGAACCCAATGGAATGAACAAGACGTTGAGTAACAGCATTTTTATTCTAGAATCAAACAGCCTCAGATGACTTCTCTTTCCTGTCAAGTTCTGGAGGTTTTGGTGCTTTTCTTGTTTTTGTTTTTGGTCTAATTTTTTTTCTTTTCTTATATACACTGAATGTGAAATAGCGTGGTATATTTCTTTGGGGACTCAGGATTTTGCTAGGAGATACCCAGGGATGGATGTAATTCAGCGACATTTTGTCAGGCTGTTAAAGAGTAAATTTTCCTTGACTGTGGCAGGAGGTAATTATTTTTGTTTGTTTGCTTCTGACACAGGGGAAGAAAATTTGGGGTTGTTATTTCAACTATTCCAAGATACTTTTTGTTCTGTTTGGCAGGAAGGGAAAAAAAAACATTTTGCACTTGGAGGAATAACCAGCCTCTGCTCTCCCCTACAGACTTGGTGCACTTTTTAACACGGTGAACAGTTTTGCAACCACAGTCTCTTAATGATTTTTTCCTTCTCCCTGAATGGATCTTTTCGTCTTCTTGGCATTGATCAGCAGCACATTCTGTTAGGAATATTCAGCAGCAAATGCATGGAATATCCTCAAAGCAAACACAGCCATAGATGTGGCTTCTGCACTCAGAGTTCACACTCTGATGGGGGGAGACAGTGATGCACATCCAAACCAATAATAACAGCAATAAAAATACTTATCTTTCCATGTAAATCAGTTGTTTATGCAGTTGGTTCTAGAAAGCAAGTTCTTTGAATAATATTTTTGTAGCCTCGCTCCCATACTTTAAATTTTTCGGTACAGTATTTAATTATAATGCACCAAGGAATGTATTGCCTATTTAGTACTGATTGGGCCCTTTTTAAAATTATTAACTAAAATCTTAGCTAGCACCACATTCCTGAAATTTCTCTGAGGTAAATGGTGAGAACAAAGAACTCAGCTCAGGGGTTGCACTGTGCCTGCTGCCCCCTTGGTACCTGTCCTCGAAGTCTGGCTTTGTAGAGGCAATGGGTTCCCCAGGGGAAAAGTCCTCTCCATCCCCACCCCCTAACTAACACCTCTCACATGTATCTCGCACTTCTTAACAAGACCTTTGGGATAACTCATTAGAGAAAAAAAAAATTGTTAACCTACATTGTTCTCAAGAAAGGTTAATTCAAAAGTTATCTGAAATATGAGCATTTTTCATATATATTAAAATGAAAGTCCACTGGGTAAGAATGTATGGGCTTCACTAGCAAAGAGACAGAATAATTATAACAGTACTAATAAAAGAAGCTTCTGAATTCTTACTACGTATTGGCACTGTGTATTCCCGCAAATACTATCTCAGTCATTCCTTACAATGCCACCAGCAGGCAGCTGTTATTATTCCCGTTTCACAGACGAGCCAGCTGAGGCTTGGTTCCTCAGTAATTCTCGTCAGCCCAGGATGCCTTTTCCTTTAGGAAGATTTTTGTTTTTTCCCATAGGGATAGTTCAAGCCTCTGTTTCAGAACTCCTTCTGGTGTCACCAACACCACCATCACTACCAATTCAAACAACTATGTCTAATGCTGGCAGTGGGTACAGTGTGGGGTTACTTAGGGTTAAGCTGCACCCTTCCCTAAATATCTGTTTAGTATATGGCTACCAGCAATAGGTTGTTTTGTTTTGTTTTTTTAACCCTTATCAGCTTCCAAAACCCATGGAATTGGGAAAAAAAAGAAAAGTATCACTGTCCTCCAAAGTTCTTAGATATCTAAAAATAAAGGTGGCAAAAAATAGAGATTAAAAATCTATTTTCTCTTTTCAGATACTAGAGGTAAGTAACAACATCCTAAGTTTGTAGTTTTTAAACCTATATGTTACAAAGTTGTTCATTTTTACAGCTACACTTTCCATTTTAATTTTAATTGGTCATTCAGTGGCCAGAATAAATGTCACATCAGTAGGCAGGTATCTGAAGAATACATTCATGTAAATAATATATTCCCACTCTTAATGAAATACCACTACTAAAATTAATTAAAAAGGTACCTTTTAACACAGGCCTAAGGGAAATGGGGAAGGAAAGCACACTCTTACCTATAGTAGAGAGAAATTATTTTCTTCTTAAAAAATCACTTTGTGATACCTATGTTGACTCTTACAATGTTTGTTTTAGTCATTCAAATTGATAGCATGAAAGGCAATTCTATATTTGTGAGCAGCCTGTGCTAAAACCCAGCACCCAATGCGCCAGCATGCAAGAGGTTCTGGGATTGACCACGCCCCTTTCTTTATCTTCCCTGGGCTGGAGTTCTCCCTCTCTGCTTCCACAGGTAACTTGATGACCTCTCCTACCTCTGCTTCTTATCCCTGCATCCACGACAACTCTCTAATCTTACTGCTTCTTCTCTCTCCCTCAACACAGTCTCTTCCCCAATCCCTTTCTATGGTAAGCACACTCCCCTATATTCATAATACATTTTCTGAACAATCCCTCCAGCATCTACTCTTACCTAAAGCTTACTTCTCCCCTAACATCAGTGTCCCTATACACAGGCAAAATACACACAAAAATATGCAAGTCACAATACATGTAACATACAAAATACATAAATTAGTGACTTCTTAGCATATCAATCCTGAAAAGGTGAAAAACTATACCAAAAATCCATAATATATGTTTTTCATGTATAAGGGTAGCATTTCTATTTTACAGAGGACTTAGGGTTTCTACATAAGGACTGCAACACCATGGTTGGCACAGAGGGGTAGTTATTGGGCATTTGCTGAAGGAAGGAAGGAAATTATGCATACTATACAAAGTTGAATCTCTAAAGGTACATGGATAGAGATGAAAAGGCAGATAGAGAGAGCAGGGAAACTAAATAAAAACTCATATATGACCAAAAGACCAGCTTACCACACAAAGGTTTTCATGGAAATACAGCCCCACATCGTAGAAGTTTCCATCATGCTTCACTGGGCAGGTTCTAGTCTTTAGCTGCACCGTTTGCCACCACTGCAAGACACTGCCGCCTGGTTGACTAAGCAGGGACACTTTGATGAGGTAAGAGCCTTGGGGAGCCTTGTTCTTCAAGCCCCTTATGCATTTCATCTGTATTCGAAGAGGCTGAGGCGACTGAGACTGTTCAACCTAAAGAAAAGATGGGGTTCTTGAATTACACAGGAACTGGGTAAAACCACACAATTAGCCACAATGCTCTTCTCAGAGGGAAAAAGTAGACAATTATTTTTACTCAACCTATAATTGTAAAGTATTAGCAATGATAACAGAGGAGGACCCACGATGTATAATTAGGGGGTCAAAAGGCAAGCCTGCCAATTATGTGAGGGAAAGTTTAGCCAATTTTTAAGCATGGTATGTTAATGATCTGTGACATCAGAAACCATTCATCTGTTATAATAAGAAAGAATTAACAGGAAACCAACACTCCTGGAAACCACACAGCATGCCTAAGATATCTGGGATGGGTAAACATGGGCAGTAAGCTTCAAATTCCGAGTCTGAAAGGTGACAGCCCTTGCCTCTAACGTTAATCACAGACCAAATGCTACGTTGATGAGTGCAGTGCAAAACAGGTCAGACTAACACCTCACAGGATCAAATACTTTGATTTCACTTAAGAGTGAAGCCAACCTGCCCCACAGCTTCCAAGGAAAGTCAGGAAAATAAAGTGGGGTGGAGAACACTGGTGTGTGCTTTCACCTAAAACTCAGTCTAAATTACATCTAACTGAAGAACAGGACTCAAGAATATCTTACAGGACATTTGAACTTCATTGCTTACTTTGAGCAAGAGAAATAGTCCATCTTCATTTTTTAATGCGTGCTAAAAAGTTTATACAAACTGATAAGATTTTTAATGGACTATTGTTTCAGATTAAACACAAATTAAACTGGGATTATTAATAACTCAAATGTCACTAGGTCATGTTATCTATACTCGCAGTCCCTAATAGTCTTCAGAATAATTTGACTTTGAAGAATCCTCTGTTACATTGTGCTTTAAGCAAAAATAATGTCATTTTTGGAAGCAGGTTACTCTCTTGGCTACCCAAGTTGTAGCACCACTCATTAATCCACAGTCAACGGTAAGCACTTCTTAATCCTGCCTAAGACTTTATTTCGTGAAAGATAATATACATTTCCATATAGACAGTACACTTCTGGAATCAAATCACAATTAAATAAACAGTGAAAGTTGTTAAAATTCCTTTGTTTTTTCATACGTCATACTTAAAAACTAATCAGAGTAACAATTATTGTTGGTTTAATTAGAAAATCTTAATTAACAATAAAGACTTAACCTTAATATTTTGGTTTCCAAAAATATTTTTAAAATTAACACCATGTGAATAAATAAGACAATCTCTTTAAACCTCAAGGCAGGATTACTGATGCAGGCAGACTGAGTTATTAAACACATTTTAAATTAAACGCCTCTATGAATTTTATACTGAAATATATTGTGATAGTTTTGCATGCCAAATGTGACATTTTGTATTTTAGATTCATCTTCTGTAGTAATTTTAGAAATGTCACACAAACAAAGATTTTGTCATTTACCAATGGAATTATTATGCATGGCCGCTTAGCCATCTCTTTGCTGGCTCTTGTGGTTGTTTCAAGTCAGCAAGCCATAAAAAATCTTTATCTCTCTGAAACACAGCAATTTGGAAGATAATCGAATAGTGACTAGGGGGCACAAATGCCAGTCTGAGGAATTATACTACAATCTTTCTTGCATTTACAACCTTCCTCAAAGCGAGTGTCAGACAAGTAGGAAAAGGAGATAGAAGATTCATCAAATCTCAAGCGTTGTCTCATTTGCATGGTGGCAGACAGGCCTATTGTCTAGTGAGAACCCAGCCTGGTACAATGGGCAGTTTTGAGAAATTCCAATGGCTTTACAATTGAGAGTTTTAGCCATTCCACTTGAGCATAGAATTCTCCTCAAAAATATTTTAAGACCTGCTAAAAATCTGTTTCTTCAAAAGGCTCTGCAGGAAGAAAAGCACAACAGGCAAGTGAGTCAATACAATTGACCTCATCATTTAACATCTTACATCAGAGAAAAAGAAATTCACAAGAGTCCCACCTTCCAGCAAGGTCCTGCTGCTCCCTTTGATTCATGAGTTCCTTCTATGACAGCACCAAGCTTGGCTGCGCTGTCTTCTTGACGAACATTTCTGTCTGCAATTAATAGTTTACTTGGAGCTCTGCAGCAGTTATAAGAAGAAGGGAGGTAAAAGAAAGAGAAATTAACAATGGGGTATAATGAAGAGGTTTGCCTTTGGAACTACAACACAATTTGATGTTTTCCTTAAACATGTTGTCAGATTCTCTGGGAATTAGATAAACACCACATTACAGATGCTGCAGTTGATTAAAATTTGGAGGTGAGCAGTTTTTGAAATGTAACCCTATAAAATATAGGACTCACTATATTAGCTACCAATCTCACAACAGTTAAAGTATGGCTTGTTTCAGAAATTACCGGAAGATCAAATATTTATTAAGACTTGCTGCCACTTCATTTTCTACAGCTGCCCTTCAATCCTATAAACTGTTAGGGAAACACTAAAGAAAAAATATCATTTAAGTAGACAAACAACTGATATAATGAAAGCTTTTCCTCTTTTAATGCAATGGCCAGAGATCAGGATCTACTTCTACCTTTACAGTGTTCCTCAGCCTTCTTCTTCTTCTTCTTCTTCTTCTTCTTTTTTTTTTTTTTGCTTTACTTGAGGTTTATTGGTTTATTTGTATTTATTTTTGTTTGTTTTTTAGCCTCACAAGGCCTAAAAGCATTCGCCTGCTTTACCAAATTCATTTGAATTAAGAAGGATCTTTTACTTCACTTCTCCTGACTGAAGCTTAATTCCATGAGCAGGGCCATCTGTGACAATGACTGTACCCCCACCAGAGGAATAGCCTTTTTGGATCTCACAGCTGATTTAGTTTCCTGTAATAGAAATGATTTCCCTTAATTCGGTTAGAGCTACATTGACACAAGGGTTCATTAGGACACCCATTTGCTAGCAATTCAATTTCAAATTAAATACACTTTGTTGTAAATTTTATTACTTTTAAACTACTGTATCTATTGTCTTTAATGGCCCTATTATACAGTTATGAAGGTAAACAGATTTCATTAGTAAACATAAACATGTTATGTTAACCACAATGAGATGGTTTCCTCAGTTTCTATCTTTGTTCCCTTGGTAAGATTGTGAGGTACTCATGAAATATCCTAAAAATTTAATAATTAAGTGCTCCATTCATCCTACAGGGAGCTGGGACAAACAAGATCTTTCGTTGCAATACGAGTTTTTTGTAATTAAAAGTTTTCTGAAAATATCTTCATTAGTCAAAAGGAACGGAAATATTGTTGGATATTTACGTTAGTTCCAATTTTCACTGTTGTAAGTTAGTCAATAATTAGCTCTCTTGCCTATAATGTCCTGTGCACTGCCCTGGCCATTTTCCTGGTATAAAGTCCTATCATTAAAAATGTTAGGCATGGGAGACGTGCTATTCTACATTTCCCTAATCTCGAGTTTGAGCATTGGAATGACACCTCAGCAATATATAACCCTGTCCAAATAACCCACTCTCTCAGGCACTGAATAATCTTCATGGAGAGACAGGTTCCACTCCAACTAATCCCTTACTTTCACTGCTGGTAGGGTTACAAGTTAAGTAAAATGATGAGGAATAGAGAACACTGATGTACAACAGGGTTTCTCAACCTCTGCACTATTGACATTTAGAATCACGTAATTTTTTTGTAGGGGCTGGTCTCTTTTTTGCAGAGGGTCTCCTCTGCCCACTAGATGCCAATAACAGATCTTCTATTGTGTCTCTCCCAGTCAGGGTACTCAAAATGTCTTCAGACATTGTCAAAAAAAACCCTAGAAAAAATTGATCCCTGTTGAGAAATACTGATAGACATTAACTAGTATTTATTGAGTGCTTGGCATACTCAGCAACTTTTAAATACCTTAGGTTTATTATTTCATTTAACCCTTAAAATAATACAACAAGGTATTATTCTTGCTTAACTGAAGAGAAACTGAGTCTAAGGCATGTTCAAACATCTTGTTCGAGCTCACATGGTCATAAAGAGTAAATAAAGCCTGAATTTCAAGTTTAGACCATCTAACTTGAGAATCCTTCTGCATCTGTACCAATACTACTGCCTCTGCCATACTGGGATGGAGGCACAGTGACTACCACAGCCAGATCTTGGAAGTTCCTACACTAGACCAAGAATTTAGGGTTTGTTTTTTGTTTTTTTTCAGATATAAATACATGATTTCCAGCTATACTCCCATTACTATAATGTCCCATCCTCAAACTCTCATATGAGGCCTGTCCAGAAAAACTCCAACCATTATTATTATGAAAATAACAGTTTACCTGACATCAATATAACCTGGCAGCCAAGGAGAGTGACTGGGATGTGCATGCGTGAACAGTGATGACTTCACTGTACTAGTCAGTGGGGGCAATAGATGTTGTTGAGTGAGTATGTGTACTGTGTGGCTGTCGCATTCAAAACAACTGAGCAAATAGATCAATGAATCTGCATCAGATTTTGCATTAAGCTTGAACATTCCTGCATGGAAACTATTTGGATGATTCAGGAGGCCACAGCTATGAGCAACTGGTGATTGTCAGCTTCATCATGACAATGTGCCTGCTTATGCATCATGTCTCTTGTAAAGTTTTTTGGAGAAACATCAATTCACCCAGGTGACTCAGTCCCTCTAAAGCCCAGATTTGGCATCTTGCAACTTCTGGCTTTTCCCAAAACTTAAATAAAATCACCTTTGAAAGGGAAGAGATTTCAGACTGTCAATGAGATTCAGGAAAATATGACAGAGCAGCTGATGGTGATTGGGAAAATTGTGTGAGGTCCCAGGGTGCCTATTTTGAAGGGGAATGAGGTGTCACTATCCTATGAACAATGTTTCTTGTATCTTTTTTTCTTTTTCAATAAATGTCTCTATGTTTCATATTACAAGGCTGGATACTTTCTGGACAGACTTGGTAAATGCATGAAGGGAGGGAAATAAATCCCAGGAGGAAATGAGGTCCTGTTTCCCACAGACATGACCCTTGAAATAAATCAAGCTAGGGAGTGACTGTCACCTATAACTGGCTCATATTTAATCCATAGCAAACAAACAAAATAAAATAATATACATTAAATCAACCATTAAGGAACCTACTTCTGAAATGTTTTGTCAGTCTTTAAACATGACATAGGAATATACTGATTGAGTTCTTCCCCTTCAAATTTCAAACCCTGCATGAAAAAAAAAAAAAACAGAAATGAAATAAAGTCGATTCAAAACACACATGAAATGTCTTCGTAAAAGTCAGTTTTTCTAAAACCAGGATATACTAACTTTTAAAAATAAAGTTTCTAGAAAACAAATGAGAACACAGAAATTATCCTTAGCAGCCACATGATTATAAAATCTGACTTTTCTCACTCAGCTTACTTTTTGACAAGAAAGATAGAGAAAATAGTAAACACCATTTAAAAAGAAAGAGAGGACTTCCAGCCAAGATGGAGGCATAGGTAGATACACTTTGTCTCCTCACACAACATAAAGAAGGAAAACAATAAATTTAAAAACAAAAAATAACCAGAACTGCCAGAAAATTGAACTGTATGGAAGTCTGACAACCAAGGAGTTAAAGAAGAAACATTCATTCAGACAGGTAGGCAGGGTGGATGTGGACAGCCCGGGTTGAGAGGATGGTGAATTATGGGGGAAAAGATACAGGGAATAAGAAGCATAAATGGTAGACACAAAACATACATGGGGAGGTTAACAAAAGTCTAGGAAAGGGAGAGGCCAAAGAACTTATGTATGTGACCTACAGACATGAACTAAGAGGGGGAAAGATGGTGGTGGGGGTGCAGGGTGGAGGGGAATAAAGGGGAGGGAAAAAATGGGACAATTGTAATAGATAATCAATAAAATATATTTTAAAAAAGAAAGAGAAATATTTAATTGATGCCAATACAGTTTTTTTTTTTGCCTCTTTTTCCCTCTCTACCCCACCCCACCCCCACATACATGCAACACATTCATACATAGCACACAATGGTACAGTTTAACAAAATGTAAATGGACATATGGCTGGATGTGTTAGATCCTAAAAATGTTAATAATAATTGTGAACATATATAATTAATCATCCATCCAGGATATATTGGGAGTGAAGGGAGAAATTTAATTATTCTAGAACAACAGTATAACCCAGGATGATCCCATGCAAACTATAATGTATAGTAACCTTATTAATAATACTCCTCCAGATGTTATGAAAAGGTATAACATAAGCAAGTATCAGTGTATTTAGTGAAGGTGAATAAGAGAGAGAGAGAGACAGACAGAGAGAGAGGCAGAGAGAGAACTGAGTTTGGAAGCTGCAGTTCTTCATAACCTACTCTTGGAATAACATATCATCATTTCTGCAGCACGATACTGGTCACACAGATCAACTGTGGTGCAGTGGGGGATGGAAACTACACAAAGCTTTGAATAACAGGAGGCCAGGATCATGGGTCCATAGCAATTATGAAATCAGACAAGCAAATGTTGGCAGTTCCTTGATTAAGTTTCAGGGTCTGAGAATAACCCTCCAAGGCTCTCCACGCTGTCATCTGGACTCTTGGCTCCACACTCTGAATCTTCCTTCCTTTTTAATGAAAAGTAGCAAATATTTGCATCTAAGCAGTTTTCCCATCCTGCTGCCTGGCAGTAGAATTTGGGACCCCAAAGGCCTTTTTTCATTTTGTTCTTTCATTCTATCTCTTCTGGTCCAAGTAGGTGATGTTTTGCTTTTATTATTCCATTTAAGGCTTTGTAGGTATTCTCTGAATATTATTTCAGGCCACTTCATTAGACAAAAATCAAGCCCAAAAATCTCTCCCAGATATGACCTTTGGTATCACTGACAGGATGAGGGATCATGAACTCCAAGCTCCCTAGAAAACCTATGGTGATTCAGAGGATCTGGGAGGCAAGCTCTTCACCTCTTTAGCATACCTTTTGTCTGAGTGGATATTGTGAAGCATTACCTTTGATATTGTTGAAGGCTTTATGAAAGATTTGGTTGCCATACTCTTGGTTTCAACCTTGAGCCATATTTTCCTGGCATCTGATCTTTGTTCAGAAGCCATTTCTTCATTTTAGCACAGTCTACCATCTTGGAAGGTTGAGAATTTTCAGCACCATCAAGTCATGGTTCACTTTGTTTAATAGTCCTTCCTTTAATTTACCTCTTTCCCCTCACATTTTACACTAAGCAAGAAGAAGGAACCAGGAAGCACTCACAGTCCTTAGCTGGACCACACAATTCATTAGGTACGTTTTTTACTTTCCACATTACTATAGGTAATAGTGTTGCTAAACTCTCTGACACTCTCTAATATTTACCTCCCTCCAGTTTCTAATATGATTTTCCATATTTTCCTATAAGTCCTTACTTCACATCCTTCTCAAAGATCATGAGGTTTCCAGTAACATCTTCAAGCTCCTTCAGCCTTGACCAACGCTCTCCTCAAAGTCCACTACACAGTGTCAATGCCACTTTCACATTTTTGTTTCATTATGGCAACACTCCACTTCCAGGTACCAAAATCTGTTTTAGTTCTCTACAAATTATCCAAAAACTTAATCAACTTAAAACAGCAAACATTTGCTATCTCACCCAGTTTTGGAGGATCAAAAGCCCAGATGCCAGTTAGCTGGGTTTTCCCAGCTCAGGGACTCCCACTAGGCTGCAGGCATGCTGTCAGGTAGTACCACAGTCATGTCAATGATCGACTGAGGCTGGAAGATCTGTTCCCAGGCTCAGCCACAGGTTCGTCAGCAGGCCTCGGTTTCCTGCTAACTGCTGGCCAGAAGCTGTGGTTTCTCACCGTGTGGACCTCTCCATAGGCTGCTCACACAGGACAGCTTGCTTATCCCAGGGTGAGAGATAAAATATTTTAATTAGAAAGCCTCCACATGTACCCACGAAAAAATATAGAAAATTCAAAAGATATATTGACATAGAGGGGAAAACTTGCCAGGTTATGAAAGCAATAGATGTCATGTTATATTGTGCTTGGCTTGGCTAAATAAATTTCTTAATAAGACTCTGCTAAAAGTGCCTCTAAAACAGGTGTGAGATCAAATGAAAGTCTGATTCTACTCAGTAGATATTTTCAAGTTTATCACATACTAATCAGAGTAAGATTTCATAGCAACAATGCAAATCATAGTACCCATACCATTCTAGCTATTATACTTCATTTGTTCTCTCTGTAAGTATTAATTGTGGGTTTGCCAGACACTGTGCTAGAAACCAGGAATACAGGGGTATACAAAAAAGCTGACTATACCTGACATTAAAAACCCTCCTTCTGGTGGATGTGATAAATAAACAAACTCGAGACATGAACAAGACAATGGCAAGTACACTAATCACAATGGAGGAAACAATCCAAGAAACACTGTAGAGAATAATTTTAGGGACAGGTTTATGGGGAAGGTGGTAAGAGAAGATAGTGAATTTTAAAATGAGAGCCAAGGAAAAGAACAGCGTGGCCATGCAGGGAGTGGTAGGAATGGATTTTTCCAGGTAGAGAACAGCATGTACTCTTGAAGTAAGACTTTTGCATATGAAGGAAAAAACGCCTGAAAGAAGAGCACCGTGACTTAAGTATTGCCATCAGGCTAGAATATTGGGAAGTTGGTTTGGAAATATAAGCAAGAGCCTGATCCCACTGGACCTGCAGGTAATGTTAACAAAACTACATGTTACATGCAACCGGGGAGCCTTGAAAGGGTTTAAGAAAATGAGTGATGTCATCTGATTTATATGTAACTGGTGATGACATGTTGAAAACATTAAATGCATGTTTATTTATTCCTTTCTCTTTTAAATCATGTTTGTCAGCCAAATCCAGCTATTATAGCTCCAGATAATCAGATAAGGGAATTGCCTTCTGAGTGTGGAGGACATTAAGAAGAGGTCACAACCAGAAAGAAAGAGGAAGTGGGGAACCTTCCCACTTTTGTTTCCAGTGGCTTGAAAATGAGAGGGTAAAAGTAAGAGAAGGAAGCAGTCAATTGTATACATATCATAGCTTTTTCTCCCCACCCCAACCGTTCCTCTCCAAAGCAGAAATCCTGTAGGAGTTGCAGAAGTTTGAGGAGGAATTCAGGAACAGAGGGGTTATGTCAGATTTCCACACAAAACTCTGAGGAGAGACCGTGCTCCACATTACCCCATGTACCAACAGGGTGGGTGTGATGTTACCAATTAGAGTAAAAATTGGGGCTTTGTTACAGTTAATCACAGCAAAAGCCCAAGTTCAGTATCTGTATCAGGGAGGATCCCAGTAGAAACTGGAATCCTCAAAAGTGGATGATTTTCGGAGGAAGATTTACTCACAAAAGAATTATTACAAAGCTGTGCATTTAGGGGTAGGTTGTTTCTACCAGTAGGTTTAAAGACTTGAGACAGAGTAGTCACTGGACCTTGGAAAGAGAAACAGTCCTATAGAGTCTTCAGCCTTGAGTAGGACAGAGACTGTGGGTGGAGGGAAAGCAGCAGCTCAAAGCAGCAGCCTTTACCTCACTGGGAGGAGGATTTGTCATATGACTTCTCTCTTCCCTCCTTCCTAAGCCTTATCAAGGCTCTCTTTTCTTAAAAAGCAACCAGTAGCCAGAGGACACAGGAGCGCTATTGATGTGTCTTCACAGTGGATGTGGGCTAGTAAGCTTACAGAGGAGCAAACAGGGCATGTAGAGCAAGCTGAAGTGTAAACCACTTGACTGAACTATAAAGTTTTACTGATTAATCAGATGGGGAAGATGAGGGAAAATAAAGAATCAAAGACAAATTTCAAGTTTCTGGCCTACATATGTTGGTGAACTGTGGTACCATTTACTGAGATAGGAAAGATAGGGTAGGTCATGCAAACAGGATTATGAAGAGTGAAATTTAAGCTTTCATGTGGGACATGCTAAATCTGAGCCGTTTTTGTGACACCCAATGGCAATGGTAAGTAGGTGTGAGGCCCATGAGCCTGACAGTAAGAGATCAGAGCTTCTGGCTGTCACCACCAAGATGGAAATTCGCTGATGGAAATTAAGGAAGGTGCCCTGAGAGGCACCTCTAGGCATTTTTGTAAGCATTATGCCATTTAATCCTACAATGGCCTTACAATGAATATGTTGTTAGTGTCATATTTATTTTACAGATGGGTAAATTGAGGCCTAGAGAGTTGGAAGGTGTGGCCCAAGATTACAGTATGAGGTAGAGTCTGAAGCCAGCTCTCTGTGGTTCCAAAGACCAGTTCTTAACCTGTGTTACTGGTGCTTCGTGTGATCACATTGCCTCCCTATAGGTTCCATTCATAGGTGACAGTTTTCTCACTCACTTGACCCCACATATTTTCTCTTACTAGCTCATAACTAGTATCTTTGTGACAATAATGAAGTCTTACATCCATGGATTTATATGGGGATGAATAGAAAGAGTTAAACAGTAAAAACTCATTAAATCTTATGAGTTCTTTTTGTGCCAGCAATTTTCTAAAAAATGATCAAACACCACAAGCATGGTTAGTAAAGATAAAGAATTTCCTCACAAAGCCAGGTATTTTCAAATTCTCTAAGGATCTAAGAAGCATCAGTGTTTTATTAATAGTTACTAAACTAATTAAAATGTATCTCTTTAGTAAAAAAAGATTTCATCACAAAACTTTATTATGCAACAATTATTGTATACAGATTTATTCATATTTCTTCTCTTATGTAAAAATTATTCTTTTGTATAAAATTTATTTCAAACTATTTTGCAACTCAGATTCCCCATCATATTTTATCAGCTTAAATAAATGATAGTTTGCTACAACTGGGGATTACACATGGAACAATTCTTAGTAAATATTGTTGATAAACCAGATTTTAACATAGTGATGATCTATTTATTCATCTGACATCTAAACAAAATTCATAATATTCCTAACTACTTATCACTAAAAATTCAAATACTGATTTTCTAAAAGTATCCCTTTGATTTTCCTATCCTGAACCACGTTTTCTAAGAGAAATATGAAAAAATTACACAAAGAAGGCAAGATAGTTCTAAATGTTTCCTTAACTATCTCTTTTGACAAGTAATAAAAAAGTCACCAAACCAATTTGATTCTGCAGATGGTATAGGTGCCTATTGTTAATTTTTTCTACAATTGAATGTTTTGTTTGAATGCTATTACTCAAACTGTATGGTCTTCTCTTCTATGGTAATGGCTAGTATAGGAAAGAGAGAAGAAATAAAGTCTATGATTCAATTTTAGCTAATATTTTTTGAGTACCTATAATGTGGAAGACACTAACTTAAGGAATTTGTATGTGACAATCCACTAAACCCTCACATTAAATATTTCAGATAGATACCATTATTATCCCCATGTTACAAGTTGGAAAAATGAGTAATAGCAAGGTTATATCAAGCCTAAAAAGTTGGCTTCCTTAACACACATTCCTAATCCCTACACTAATGAATTCTGAGTTTTATATTGTATGTTTATATATTAGATCATTTGAACTAACTCTGTTTATTCAAAAACAATGGTTAGTAGGCAAACATATCATATGAGAAATCACTGCCACACTGCAATTACATAATTATAAATAATAATTACCTAATCTATGTGGAAAATCATGTTTGCACTGCAATGCCATATATCAAATTTATAAACCTCAGCATATATTAAAATAATAATGTTAAAATTGCCTTTAAATTTAATGTCAACTTTTTTTCTTCTAAAAACTAAAAATTTGCATTAGCCATGCCATACAATATAAGTAATAAATTTAAGTAAAATCTTGCATGAAAATATACGATCTTCTATGTTTCTATGTAGAAGTGCTCTGTCCTTGGTGATTTTGCTATTTTAATTTTCTCTCAGCTTTCATAAAAATTATATACACAGGTACCAGTAATGTGGACAAATGTCAGTTATTAACATATTTATCAAGAACATGCATGTATGATTTAGTAATTCTACTATGATGATTGAAAATATAAATATGTCACTGAAATGAGAAGACAAAGTCTAAAATCATAAGTAAGACAAGAATTAACCTTGGAAGGGTACAATCTTATTAAAACAACTCACTTTAAAAATGGTCAAAGAACTTGAAAAGACACTTCTCCAAGGAGGGCATACAGAGAGCCTATAGACATATGAAAGGATGATCAGCATCACTAGCCATCAGAGAGATGCAAATTAAAACCACAATGAGATATCACTTCACACGAGTCAGAATGGCCATCATAAACAAATCAACGAACAAGCGCTGGCGAAGTGCGGAGAAAAGGGAACCCTAGTACACTATTGGTGACAATGCAGACTGGTGCAGCCACTGTGGAAAACAGTATGGATTTCCCTCAAAATACTAAAAATGAAACTGCCTTTTGATCCAGCAATTCCACTGCTGGAACTATACACTAAGAATCCTGAAACACCATTCAAAAAACCCTATGCACCCCGATGTTCATAACAGCACAATCTACAATAGCCAGGTGCTGAAAACAGCCTATGTGCCCATCAGTAAACGAAAGGATCCCAAAACTGTGGTACACTTACACAATGGAATACTACACAGCAGAAAGAAAGAAGGAGCTCCTACTCTTTGCGACAGCATTGATGGATCTGGAGAGCATTATGCTAAGTGAAATAAGCCAGGTGGTGAAAGACAGATACCATATAATCTCACCTACAAGTGGAACCTAATCAACAAAACAAACAAGCAAGCAAAATATAACCAGGGACATGGAAATAAAGAAAAAACTGACAGTGACCAGAGAAGACAGTGGAGGAAAGAAGGGGAAGGGTCAAGTAAAGGAACATGTATTAAGGACCCATAGACAAAAACAATGGAATGGGGAGAATTGAATGTGAGGGGTGGGGGTGGGTAGGGCAGGGGAAAGTAATAGGGGGAAAATGGGGACAACGGTAACTGAACAACAATAAAAATTTTTTTTAATAAAAAAATAATTCACTGCATATATAGTATTCATAAAATGACTTGGATCAAAGGATTAACCTTGGATCGATAGGCACCAAGCTAGAAAATAATATGCAGTGCCTTGGAAAAACTTAGTTTAATCCTACCAGAGGAAATCTATAAAAACGTTCAGGCACTTTAAACTCTATATTATGTTTCTCAAACACCAGAGTAAGGAGTGAAAGACACTATGGTCAATAAAGAAACCCCCCAAATTATTTCTCCATGTATAGCTCATCTTCAAGGGGCTTGACAACTGGGACAGGAAATATCAGCCACATAAGAACCACAATCAATGGTATTTTAGTTTTTCACCTTTTATATCTTCTACTTTAGAAGAAAGAAAACATCAAAAAGAAACAAAATTAATAAAAAAAAAACATGGTCCCCAAATATAGAAGTGAAGGTATCGTTCAAATTTTTATTATGAAACTATGAACATTATCTTAAATTTGTTTTTTTCACTCTATACTACTTTCCACTCAAAGCTAATGGGAGTCACATCTCAGGTCCTTATAAGAATGGGTTTTCTTTTAACATGTAGGGGGATATGGAAAAAAGAAATGAGTTAAGAAGGATGTTATGTAATTCTATGAAAAATAAAATCAAACACGAAACAAATATTTGGTGTGATCCAGAGTAGCAGAGATATAGGGCCTGAGGAATAATGAGCACACACCTCTTTATTGTACAAACCCATGACATAACTGAAAAACTCCCTGAACATACTTAATTTTTAAGCAACTTTAATAACTGCTTTGTGCAGCTATCCCTTGGAGTCTTGAGGATAAAAGTATGTTTCTGATATTAAGCATAAAATAATGCTTTGTGTCCTTCGACAAGAAGAAAGTGTTTACCAATAATCTAGTACCATGAAAACTGTTCCTGCATGTATCCTATATTTTTAGTAAAACTATCTTAGGATAAGAAAATAACTATAGTTGGTCAAGGAAAGTTCCACTTTACCCAAGTATTATGCCAAAAAAATTAGATAAAATAGTAGGATATAAATACATAATTTTGTGATCCTTAATAAAGTTATTGCTTCAGGGAAAGATTACCAATTGATATAATAACCCTAAAAAGTAAATAATCAATGAGGAAGTGAATATCATTTGATACTGAAGTAATATGACACAGATTTATTTTACTTTACTCTCAAGGGGAAAACAGTAGATGCACCAAGTTACCAGCACCTTAAACCAGTGATTTTTCAACCTCTTTCATCTCATGTCACACATAAACTAAATACTAAAATTCTGCAGCACACCAAAAAATATATTTTTGCTGATCTAATGAAAAATAGGTATAATTTTGATTCATTCACACTGGATGGTTATTGTTGTGTTGGCTGCTGTCATTTTTCATTTGACAAATTAAGGGAAAAGAGGTCAGTACCCCTGACTAAATAGTCAGGTATTATATATGTTTTAAAAATTCTTGTGGCATGCTGGTTGAAAATCGCTGCCCTAAATCAATGATCAACTTTAGCATCATAAATTTTGCAGCAATTGATATTATTTATCTCTTGGTGTATCAAAATATGGAGTATACAATATTGCTTCTGATGTATTCCAGTCAAAGATATTTTTCTTGAATCCCATCAGCACTTTTAGATCAACCTCCACATTGGAAATGCAGCGAATGAGAGGGCAGGCTAACATCACCAGGAGGAAGCAATAGAACATATTTATCTCTAGAATGTCTATGATACATGTGACCCAGTCAGTTGTCAGGCTTGACTTACAGGACAGAAAACCAGATGCAGTGTATGGTTCTGAATGGGTTGTAGTTTGGTCAACCACCTAGTAAAGGATAGTTAAAGAATAATTAGTGAAACTGAAGTATAGACTGGATATTAGATAAAATTAAGGAATTATGATGAATTTTACTAACTATGTTGATGATTTTGGTTATGTTCTTATTTTTTAATGGCATAATGAAGTTTATTTATTTATTTTTTAGTTGGTGCTGCATGTCTCTTCCAAAAATAACATAATCATTTATGAGCTCCCTTTCTTCTGAGGCATGTTCACTGAGAAGTCCAGTAGTTTCTTATTAAGCTGCCATAAAAAAATAGCCATTAGTGCCCTGGTCAGTTTGGCTCAGTTGGTTCGAGCATCATCTGGTAGACTGCAACCACACTGACCTCCTTCACAGGACGCTGCTAGAACTAGCCAGGAGACTTGGAACCATAAGAAAAAGTTTACATATTTCATTTCTGACTCAAAGTTTTAAAATATTTTTTTTAAAAAGTTTGAGGTTCTCAGAGTAGAATGTTGGACTCAAGAGTCCCAAACAGTATCACTTCATAATTATTACCCTAAGCTCAATATCTTCACACTAAGCATAATTCCTTAAAGACATAATTCCTTTTTTCCTATTTCCCTAACATAATCCTGCTGCATTAGTTCTCTTTATTGAATTGCCCCAAGAGAGGAAAAAGGTGGCTGGAGAAACTGTTAGTGTACTTAAGAATATATTTTTAAGTATGAATTTCAAAAGGGAAGGGTTAAATATCAGTCTCCTATGTATGCTCTCCAATTAAACCTTCTTCATAGATATTACATTCTTATGAAAGAAATGGAAAATTAAACAGAAGTAAAATCATTGTCATTGTGGTCACAATAATATATTAAAAGTTCTTTTTAAAAAAAGATTTTATTTATTTTATTTTTAGACAGAGGAGAAGGGAGAGAGAAAGAGAAGGAGAGAAACATCAATGTGTGGTTGCCTCTCGTGCACCCACACTGGGGACCCGGCCCAGAACCCAGGCTTGTGCCTTGACTGAGGAATCAAACCAACGACCCCTTAGTTTGCAAGCTGATGCTAAATCCCCTGAGCCACACCAGCCGGGGCTAAAATCTCTTTATCACCCTAGCAAATGTGTTATATCTGCGAAGCCTTATTGAACAGTAAAGTGAGACTTAGTCATAGCTAATAATTTTTTACCTAAATTTTTTTAAAAATCAAAGATTCAATGCTTCAGTTTCCTTTCACAAAACATCTATGAAGTTGTGAGAAATCTTTTACAGGAGATATATTTCTAAAAACATTGAAAGGATTTTAAATTTGAATTATTCACTATATTGTTTAAATTTTCTTTGTACACATTTAACAAATCTCAAAGCTGGTGATGTAAATTTAAATTCACACTAATTGCCTTAGGAGTATTGGAACTAAGTGGATAACAACAACAGGAAAAAAATACATTTTAAATATCAAAAAGCCATTTACCAAATGGTTTTCCCCACTACACAAAAAGTATATTTTCTGAAATAAAGCTACTAAATATAAACTAGAAAGAGAGTGTTGTGGGATGGGGCTTTTTTAATATTTATAAATTTTTTTCTCTAGGATTATGATATTTGTCAGAATTTTCAAACACATGGGTTATTTTATAGTAACTTTAACTGTCTTCCCCTTCCCACTAAGATTATTTATCTCAAGACTTCCTTAATACTTTATATTACTTTCATTAATGATTCTTTCAAGAGAATCTTGATACTCATTGGGGATAAATGGGCTGATAGACCAATATGCACAGCCTGCCTACTTAGGGTTTTGCCGCAGAACAAGGAAAATCCTTCAAAAGCTTCAAAGGTGAAGAGGTGTTAAGTGAAATAGCAGAACCAAAATGTGGAACAAGACAAACAGAGGAGTGAAAACACATTCTTTGAAATCATAGATGGAGATTCCTTATAAATTATTTTATAGAACCAGGTAAAATCTTAAAGGGACCCTCTAGCATTTACACCAAATAAATGAGAATCACTTTAAATAATAATCACATGTTATGTATACACATACACACATACATGTTCTGGTCTTTCAAAGCTTTTAGTTCACACAAAATGACTTTTACATTGTAGGTGCTTAATAAGTGTTCTTTAACATTAAGATAACATGTATTTCTAAGTCCTCATTACATAAGAGATATAAAAAAAGCCCTTGCCCATAAGACAGTTGTGCTTAAGTTGGTGATAAAATACATTTGAATAATACAACAAGGTATAGGATCAAATGGGACTTCCTGACTTGTAAATGTACTGGATCGTTATTATATGATTTAATAGTTAATGTTTTTATTTTAATAGAAATTATTGGATTTCTATTAAATTTCACATAATGAAATGTGGTAAGTTATCTGATAAGAATCATCGCCCCCATTTTATTGAAAATGAATACCATGAGAGCTTAACTGAGTCTGAGACTCAAAATGTCATAAGATTCAGAGTCTATATGAATCCATTACTCTCTGGCTGGAAACCCATATTTATCCACTGTACCATAATGCTTCCCTCAAAAAAATATTACCTGAGCAAGGAACACCTGTGAGAAGCCAGTGAAGGTTTTTGGCAGAGGACGTGAAATTAGTAGAGTTACACCTTCTGGAATGGACTGGAACACAAATTCTGGAATGGACTGGAGCAAAGGGAGAACACAAGCAGGGAGGGTGGCTGAGATTCTGTAAAGTAGGGTATGATTGACACTTGTTACCTGCCGGGCATTGAAGTTCTTTAGTAAGAGACATTTTGATAATATTTGCACAACTGTTCAGCAAGGAGGCACATTTTTTATATTTAAAAGAATGTATTTATGTCAAAATGTATTTAATCACATAGGGAAACACCCTGAAATGATCATATATTTATGTATCTCTTTTAGAGTTAAGATTTTTAGAAAAACAGTGTCTTCTGAGGTAATTTCACGGGGCTTCCAAAATGCATATACATGGGCTTCAGATTGGAATCTGTCTTTTTTTCCTCCACAACCTGTCCATTTTTTCTTATTCTTAAAATTCCTGCTTCTGCATTTCTAACTCCCATCATTCAGCAGCCAGTCCTTTAAAATTATATATTAATGACAAAAATGACACCTCAAATCATTTAGAATTTTATAGGTAGCTATGATCATGCAGCTAAAGGATGAGAAATAACATTTTAGGGAGATGGAAGAAAGAGAAGTCAAAGAATAGGACCATGCCCCACAATGAAAGCTGAAAAGCTGTTTTAATGACAGCTGAAATATATATTTTTAATTCTTACAAAAAATAATATGGCTATTACTGTTCCTGGAATTTAAGTATAATATTTGTGGGGGACAGTTCCCTCCCCCACAGAACCTCTGTGCTCAGGAAGCTGAGGCCAGTTCCAGCCTGAGGCAACTCATCCAGGACTGAGCCAATCAGCCTAATCTCAGGCTGGAGCCCAGGGAGGAGTTCAGAGGTTAAACACCCAAACCATGGTGTCCAGTCAGGTGAAAGTACAGGGCAACTGAAACATGAATAAGAAAAACCATCACATATGGATTTTAGGAGCCTAAAATCATTCATTTATTTATTTATTTATTCATTTACAATTTCAGGATCTGTTCACCATCTGACAATGTACTGAATGTTAAAGAGCGTTGGACCTTGAAGCAAATAAATAGACTAAAGCTGGCCCTGAGGGGCATTACAAAAGGTCTTGAATGGCTCTAATATTGTGATTTCTCATGACTTAACTGCAGTGGGTCAATTATAAGAGGGGCCATCTACTCTACATGAAAATAAATCCATATTCTATGCTGCCACACGCCACGGTTCTACAGCTCCGGCTCTATTTTATTTCTCCTTTCTTTTTTTATTACACCCTAGGTTCCAGATGCTTAATTCTAAGCTTTATCTATTCATTTCATAAAAAGGAAATATCTTCCAAAATGTGTTACATATTTTGGATTCCGAAAAATATTTGAGAAGCTATTTTTAGTTTCCTCTCCTTAACTGGTATATTTCTCCAGGCTGTTGAATAGGTTTTCTTTCAATGACTGTAATTGTGAATAGCCACTCATTAGCTTACAGCATGGTCTAATGTTTTCCTATCAACCCTCACATTTCCTTAAATCTTACATACCTAGGCATGTGTATTAGAATAACCTAAACTGAAAGCATTAAAACAAAATTATCATGCAAGATGCACTTCAATCCATTCTTTTAGTTTTAATTCTCTATGTGATAATTTGATTTAGAACCATAGAATTATAGGAAATTGAATGTCCATATTTGTGTGTTTTTTCAGGAATAATTAATTCAACTTATCATTGTTTTGGGACACTGAGTGTATTAACATTTAAAACAGTAATTCAGATTCTCCCACTTCATTAATCTTCATTTGTTAAACATTCAGAAATGTCACTTTATAGACATTTGAGTTATCAAATATTCTAGTATTCTGCTGTATCTCAATATGAATTTGTTTCATCACTTACCTTTCTCTAGCAACTAACTGAGATTAGTTACATTGCTTCACAGTGTGGGCACTATACCTAGATCAATTAGAATTGTTCAAATTCTGGTCTACTCTTCTTAGCTGTTACCTTAGACAATTACTTAACATCTATGCATCTTTGTCTCCTCATTTGTAAAGTAGAAGTGCTAATATTTATCTATCTTATAATGTGAACAATACATCAGTCAAGACATAAAATACTTAGGTCATAACACTCACTAAATAGTAAGTAGCCATGTCTGATATAATTATTATTATCTGTAGCACCATAGAATATCAGATTCGGTGTATATATACATATATATGTACATATATGGATATTTGCATGTATATACATATATAAAAGACTATATATATATACACATATATATAAAGACTATATATACACATATACGAGCTACTTTTGTTACTTTACCATTTATTTTCCTTATGTTACCTAGTAAGATGAGTACAGGGGAATGAATGAATGAGTGAATGAATGAATGAAAGAAACCTTTACTACTAACCACAGTGCTCTCTGAACATCTTACCATTCTAACCCACTTACCCATTTTGGGCTATTTCCATCTGAGGGACAACTGTGTTCAGAGTCTGGTGTTATTTTTAGTTTGAGAAATGGCAAATTGTTGAGAAAACAGATCTGAGTAGGACTTCTTATGGATCTATCAAGTTTAAATAAGGAAAAAGGAAAAACTGCCTGGCTTTACAAAATTTGTATTTCCCAAAGCAACAGTTCTTTTCAGAACTCATTGTCAAGGTGGTCCCAGCCATTCCTCCAGAGTAGTTGGGGTATTTTATTTCTCAGAGGTAATCTTTATCTCATGCTTAAAATGACCCAGATACTCTAGTAAATGTTTATCTGAATTATTTCATTTATTATTTTGTTTTAACATAAACTTCACACCAACCTATGAGAGGTGAGCACTCTTATTATTCCTATTGTATAGACTGAAAACAAACAAAGAAACAAAAAACAAAGCATAGAAAAAAACAACTTGCCTGAGGTCAGGAAATAGTAGAGCTAGAATCAAACTCCAGTCTGTCCCAGAGACTGTGCCCTAACCTCCACAACCAAACATCATTCTAAGAACTCCCTCTAAGGGAGAGGTAAATGAGTCCCAAACCTAGGTTATAAAAATGAAAATCATATGATGGTAACTTACTTATATGTAGCATTTTAAATTATTCAAATACACTTTCAGATACTTTAAGATTATCTTTCACAACGTTTTGAGGAAAGACAAGTATCATTCTTATTGTTTTACAGAACTTGAGCTACAGAAAGGTCAAACAACTTGCTTAAGATCACACAAGTGGAACAAGAGATATCAGTTTTCCCAGTCAAGTACATTATTTTGTAATTTGGTGATTTTTTTCTTATGTTTTTATATGGCAGAGAGCCCATGTGTCTGGCTTATAGTTTTGAAAACAATAGCCTAAATGTCTTTAATTGTTTTACCTAAAGATGTTGTGCTTTCCTATTTTCCTGGTTAACTCACATCTGCCTTTAATCTAGAATACAGACAGCCTCCAGACATGAGCCATTCTCTTCCAGGAACCAAGCCTGGGATGCCTCAGTTATCATTGCCTCAGGTGGTGCACTACAGATGGACAAAGAGGAAGATTGGGACAACAATAATATCCAAGAAAACAGACCACACCAGAACTACTGTTTGCAACTCACAAGGTCAATAATTGCTTTGCTTTGATTACTCTGTTTCATCAATGTGTCAACATATAAAAGAAAGCTAAATTTAAAGAGTTGTAAAAGTACTTATCTCATCATCTACTATGTCCTTGACTTTTCTCTCAACTCTTTTAATTCCTGCATTCTCTTTACATACAAGGTCTCCAGGTGTTAATTGGACCTAGACTGTCTAAACCCTTCTGGATAGCACTGAAATCAGGAAAACTTCCCCATGCTGCCTGAACTACATTCATGATAGACTATGAGATTTCTTCCTGTTTGTACCCAACCTTCGCTGTATAGCTAAGCTTTTAAAATGTCTTCAACTACTTTTCTCTAATACTTCCACAACGGAAACAGAAAATAGAAATAGAAAAATTATGTCCCTAACATCTTCTACCCCTTATCATTGTCTCTCCAAATGTGTTTCCAGCCTTCAATGATTTCCTTCCAAATAAGAAAAAGTATCTTTAATAAATAATAAATAAGCCAACCCCACAGGCTTTTTATATGTCACAACCAGTTCCTGGTTTAGTACAACATAACATGGTTTAAATTCACACCTTTTTCTTTTTACATTTTTTGTTTTGAACATTTATTGTATACCAAACATTTACTAGATGCTGAGATAATAGGTAGAAAAGGCGGTCCCCCTTATAGGAGTATATTATTTTGGGGCGTCTAATCTGTAAACAAACAGGTAATTAATTGCTAGAATGGAGATGTTGAAAGCTTAGTTTCAAACTGAAGGAAAGGACCACTTGAGTTTCACAGGGAGCGGTCAACAAGGCAGATGCCTCAAAATAGGGAAGTAACGTGTCAATGGCAAGGAGCTCTATTCCTGGAACTATAAAAGATTTGATCATGGCTAGAATATGAAGGGCAAAGGGCAGAAAAGTAGGAGGTCAAGTTGGAAAAGTTGACAAGGATCAGAGAACAAAAGGTCTTGAATATATTTCAATGTAATTTTGAGTTTTACCTTTCATTCTTTCAAAGCTATTGAGTGTCTCTATGTACTAAGTATTACAGATGAATGGAAAAACTTACAGGTTTTAAAAAGGGGGGGCCACCTGATCATACTAGAAAGAATTTCTGGCAGCAGTATGGAGGACTGATCAAACTGCAGAAAGAAGGGTAAAAAAGGTACAGTCACAGTGACAGGTGGTAGGTACTATAACTGTAGGGATGTGACAATGGGGTTGGAGAGGAGGAGCAAGATTAGAGAAATGCTTGGGAGGTAAATGAATAGGATGGGTAATTTATTTGATTAAGGAGAAGATAGGAATTGAGGATGACTTCCAGGTTTCTAATCTGGATAACCACACAGAGGATAGTGTAATTTCAATGAAATAAATAATTCATGAAGAGGAGGTTTGAGGCAGGAGAGGGTAAAGAAACAGCATCATCCAATGGTCTGTCTTGAAGGCAGTTTAGTATACAGCTCTGGAAAGCAGGAAAGAGATCTGGGCTGGAGATATAAATTGCATCTTCAGTTAAAAGCAGAAGCTGCTGAAAATATGAATGAGATGACCCACTGCATGAAAAGAATCTAAATAAGAAAGACCTCCAGGAAAAACAACATTTTAAAGATGAACTGAAAAGAACTTAAAGGTATAAGAGAGGTCATAAAATCAAGCAATATGGGGGTTTCAGGAAAGTAGAAATTTCTAATATTTTAGATGCAATGGGTCAAATAAAATACAAATTGAAAAGTGATTGATTTGGTAATTGTAGGTCACAGAAACAGGAATAGTCTTGGTGGTGGCTATATTAGAAACCAAATATTATTGGGTTGAGAAAAGACTGAGGGAAAATAAATGGAGAAACCATGAGGATATTATTCTTATAGATTGGGTCTGAGGAGAATAAATATTTATGGCCAGTAAGAAAAAACACTGTATGGTCAAGATATTGTGTTAGTTTGTCATTAAACTGAGTGTGAGTTGAAATAATAGTTTGGAAAAGAGAAAATCAACGGAAAAGGAGAGTTTGAATATACAGCCAAGATAGGCTTTTCCTTCTACTTAAGACATAAAAAGTCACCAGAAAATGTCCCTCCCACCCTAAAAATAAAACAAACTTGGATAACCTACAAGATCATAGGTTTCTAAAGCCCATTTGAGAGCTGAGCTCACAAACAAATACAATCAAATAAAATCTAGAAAAATTATGATTCTGTCCTAGGAGAAAAGAGACCCATGTCTGCTTTTATCTTCAGCAGAGCAATGGGAAGAGACAGAAGCTGCCATAAACATGGGTAAGAAAGATACAACTATTTCTCTAATTTTCTAAGACCAGGAGTGGGCTGGCATAAATATTTAGAAGC
>PVJD01000028.1:751898-804398 GCA_004026545.1 Mormoops blainvillei
CTGAATACTGAGGGCAGAGCAGGAGAATGAGAAAAACTACAAACTATTCTGGATCATAGATTGAATTGTTAGGGAAACAGGTAAAAATGCTTGGAGAAACCATTTGCCCCACATTGCAAATATACAGAGGCTACTGAATGATGAGGGTGGAAAAACAGGCAAACCCTCCAGGCACTCAGGTCACAAGTCCCATTTAAGGGAAGTTCTAATCTCTTCATTGAATAATTTGAGGCCTGTGGTGAGCTGAATCTACCTTATGCAACCACAAAACCCAGAAAGACCTGATTAAGTGTTTATAGATTGAGTCAACTCCAACACCAATAAAGTGACAGAAAAGGGACATGCATTTCCTTAGGATAAATATTATTTTAGTCTACTGTTCTTTTTCACAGAATTCCAGCATTTAATTTAAAAAACAACAAATGTACAGAAACAGAAGAATGTTACCTATTATCCAGAGGGGAAGTAGTCAATGTAATCAGGCTCAGAAATGGACAAGATGATGAAATTATGGTATGGGGATTTAAAACAACTATAAAAAATAAGTTAAAGGGTCCTATTAAAAACAATAAGCAACCATCACAAGCAGATGATTGATAACTACAAAGAAGAGTCAAAAAGACATTCCAAATATAGAAGAATAAGATATCAATAATTTAAAAACCTCTTTCAATGGACTTTATAGACTGGATAGAGCTGAGAGCTAAGGGGGAAAAAGTCAGTAAAATTGAAGACAAGGTAATATAAATGCAAACTAAAATGCAAAGAGAAAGAAAAGTACAAAAATAAATAAATAAAATCAGCATATGAGATCTGTGAAACACTCTCAAGTGGTCTAACATACATAGAGTCCCAGCAGGATAAGAGAGAAAGAATGGGACAGAAGAAATATTTGAAGACATAATGGCTAATAATTTGCATAATTAACAAAAGACAAAAACTAAGAAGTTCAGCAAATGTCACACAGTAAATTCACACACAAACAAACTAATGTGCATCCCAATCAAAATGATAAAAATCAAATAAAGAGAAAAAACATGAAAATACCCAGAAAACCAGCTGACTATAGTTGATTCTTGTTGTTTGTGGTAGTTATGTTCCATATAGTCAGTGCAAACACTGAGGTAGTGAATACTGAACTATTGTTCCTAGAGGATATACACAGTGAGGTTCCTACAAGCCTGTGGTCACATTTTCACCAATTGAAACGCTATTTGTGCTACATATGTTCATTGCTAGCACCCTTATAAAACGAACCAGTCTCATCAGCATTGAAAACTTGCTCTTCCACATAACATTTTCCTCTATAACACTTAGCTGATATTTCTAAAATTCTTCCACAGTCTCCTGATCTGCACAACCTGCCTTACCTGCATGTGTAACATTTTTTAAGTTCTATCATTTAAAACATGAGAGTTAGCCTTAATTGAAAAGGGTTTAACAGTTACCTGAACCTAGAAAATATGACCATAAATTTCCATGGCTTTTAGTATCACAATAATACTGTCTATTGCACTTTTTAAATTGATCATTATCTTATGAATCCACAAATTTAGCTACTTTTCCACTTCTTTTCTATAGCTTCATTAAGTATTACAGAATCCTTTGGGAGAAGTCTCATATAGGGTAAATAAAATTTCCTTTTTCTGGATTTACTGTACTGTTGATTCATTAATATTGAATTTACAGCCAATGGCACTATAACCCATGCCTGAGTGATGCTTATCTGATACACATTATTTCCTCCATCAGACACATCACAGCCTTCTTGTGCTCAGAAATGCCAGACAGAATTAAGTACACTTGGGGGCCATTTGAAACAGTGAATTATCAATAAAAAGCTAAAAAAAAATCAAAGATCACAACACTAAATACATCCCAAAAAGAGCCCTTGTTTACAATATGAGAGCTGAAACAAGAAGATAAGGAGTTGTCCTGACCACTGCTGGTAATCTGCACATCAGGGAACTCCATTCTTTTGCCACTCTGCACGTATCCATGAATTACAACACAAGTGCCACAATTATTCACATAGGAGAGACAAATAGAATTTAGCAAGTATGTGAATTTGCAAATACAGAATCTGTGAATAATGAAAATCAACTGGATTTCATATAAGGAAGCAACAGTAAGAATTACAGCCAACTTTACAAATGAGACCATGAAGGCAATAACACTATAAAATAGCATATTTAAAGTACAAAAAACAACTACTAGTATAGAATTTTATATTGAATAAAAAATCCTTTAAAATAAAGACAAAATAAAGATATTTTAACTAAATAAAAGCTTAAAGAATTCATCTATAGTATCCATAGACTATAAGAAATGCTAAATGAAGTTCTTTAAATAGAAATGAAATCAGATGAAAATGCACTTTTGAAATAAAAAAAGGACACCAGAAATAATATAATAGAAAATATAAAGGACATTTATAATGAATTAGCATTTATATTTTTAAAGATATGCATCTTAATTTCTATAAGAGCCTATTGAATGAAATAAAATTATAATAATATATTGGAGTTTGTAGCATTTATAGAAGTAATATATGTAGTGTCAAGAGCACAAGCACGGAGATTCACAATAGGAAATATATTATTGTGAAGTTATTAAGAATTTGTGAAGCAATAAAATATTTTTGAAGGCATACTGAAAAATTAAAGATGTATATAATGACCTCTAGAACACCATTTAAAAGATCTCAAGGAGACATGATAAAAACATCAACAGCATAGGTAAAATGAATACAAAAAACCCACTTCATCCACCACAAAACCCCCAAAAAAGGCAAAAAAAAAAAGAGAGAGAAACAGAGAAACAAATCACAGACAAGACAAATAAAAATATAAAAACAAGATAATATATTTAAACCCACACATATTAGTGATTTTATTAGGTGTAAATGGCTTAAATATCTATACAAAGACAGAGATTGACAGACTACATAAAAAACCAAGACTAAACTATGTGTTATTAATAAGAAATATACCTTTAACACAAAATATTAAAAGTGAAAAAATGAAAAATATAAACCATAAAAACATTAAACCTGAGGAATGAGATGTGGCTATTTTAACATAAGACAAAGTAGACCTCAAGATTCAGAATACAACCAGAAATAAAGAACATTTCATAATGATTAAAGGGAAGAAACAGTAACCTTAATGGTATTTGCATATAATAATAAAGCTTCCAATCACAGCTGACAGAACAACAGTTTACAAAACTAAAGGGAGAAATAGAAAAATCCACAATCAGGGGAATTTAATACCTTTCAATAATTTATAGAAAAAGGCAAAAAAATAACCCAGTAAAAATGTAAAAATTTTAACAGTGCTATAAAACAACTTGAAATTTGCCATTTATAGAATGCCACATTCAAAACAACATAACATATTGTCTGCTCAAGTGTACATGGAAAATTCAATAAGATAGATCATTTTCTGAAGCTTAAAATAATTTACAATACATTTCAAGGGATTAACATGATATTTTCTCTGGTCACAATTGTATTAAGTTTGAAATCAACAAGATAGCTAGAAAAATTGCCCAAATATTTTGAAATTAAACATTATGCTTCTAAAAAAGTATAGGTCAAAGAAAATACTTAAAATTATGTTGAAATAAATAATAAAGAATAAATGTCCAAATTCATGGATTGCAGTAAAGAATTATATAGAAGAAAATCATATCTTTTAAAATCTGCATTGTGGGGGAAAGGTATAAACCATAAAATTGCTGATGTATGCTTTCACTTTAAATCTAAAAAAATAAAAACCAAACTAACCCCAAAGCAAGCTAATATAGATATAATAGAGTTTGAGTCCTTTTTTGATGTTTGACTGTTGACAGCTTTCAAGCCACACCCCTTTCTCCTTCCCTCCTACCCTACCTGTGGACGAACCAATCAGAAAGTCCAGGTACTCCTGACCTTGGTGCCAGTGGGAAATGGAAACCATGACAGCACCTGCTTCATGTGGAAACTTCTCCCTAGTCCCACCACCCAATAAAAACCAAGCAGTTTCATCTCCCAGTTCTCTCAAGCCATTTTTGGACCCACTTGTGAGCCTGTCTTACTCTCCCCAGTAAACCTAATTATGTGAGTAAAAATCCTTTTCATACCCCCTTGGGGGATATATGTGACACTGTAAATCTCAATATATGAGATAAATTTGGGGTGGGAGAGGGGTCTATTGCACATCTGTAGGGTGATACAATGGACAATAATGAAGATAATGTAAGAAACTAATTAATTAGAACAAATAATATGCAAAACTAAAAAAGACATCCTTGAAAACATTATGAAGATAAGAAAAACATAATGAACACTTGGTTCAGAATGGTATTTGAGGGAAATGCGGAATTTAGAGAGTAAGGAAAGAACTAGAATCCAGAGTAAGGGAGGATGAATTCATTTCAGGATCAGAGATGCTTCTTCCACTGAAAAAGTTCCTTTGTTCTTCCTTTTTCTCCATAAACGTTTTACACTATAATACACACTTTAGTCAAAATAATTTAAGCAAATTATTCAGTGCTTTCTATATGTAATCAAATTATTTAAATTCACAGATCATAACTATAAAAGGAGTCAAGCTCCCTCTGAACAAAGTACCCTGCAACCATGCCACCACTATTTATTCTTTTTTATTTTTTAATTATCTTTTATTGGTTATGGTATTACAGATATCCCAATTTTTCCCCTCTGTCCCACTTCACCCAGCACCCCCCACTGCCTCTGGCAATCTAGACACCGTTGTCCATGTGCATGGATCATGCATATATGTTCTTTGGCTAATCCCTTCACCTTCTTTCAACCAGTCCCCACCTTCCCACCAGCCCTCTTTCAGCTGTCCGTCTGTTCCATGTTTCTATGCCTCTGATTCTATTTTGCTCATTAGTTTAATTTGTTCATTAGATTCCACATATAAGTGAGATCATATGGTATTTGTCTTTCACTGATGGCTTATTTCATTTAGCATGATAGTCGCCAGGTCTATTCATGCTGTATCAAAAGGTAAGAGTCCCTTCTTTCTTCCTGCTGCATAGTGTTCCATTGTGTAGCTGTTCCATAGCACTTTATCCACTCATCTATTAACGGACACTTGGGCTGTTTCCAGATACTGGCTATTGTACATAGCACTGCTCTGAACATGGGAGTGCATAGATTCTTTTGAATTGGTGTTTTGGGCTTGTTAGGGTATTTTCCCAGAAGTGCAATCACTGGGTTAAAAAGCAATTCCTTTTTTAATTTTTTGAAGAAACACCATACTGTTTTCCACAGTGGCTGCATCATTCTACCTTCCCACGAACACTCTGCATTCCCGCCTAGTATTACACTAGGGTTCTCTTTTCTCCACATCCTTGCCAGCACTTGCTATTTGTTGATTTATTGATGATGGCCATTCTGACCAGTGTGAGGTGATATCTCTTTGTTTTAATTTGCATCTATCTAATGACTAATGATATTGAGAATTTTTTCATATGTCTTTTGTATGTCCTCCTTGGAGAAATGTCTATTCAGGTCCTTTACCCATTTTTAATTGGATTGTTTGTCATCCTGGTGTTGAGTCATATAAGTTCTATATATTTTGAAAATTAAAACTTTATCAGTAGTATCACTGGGAAACATATTTTCCCATACAATGGATTCCCTTTATATTTTGATGATGGTTTCTTTAGCTGTGCAGGAGCTTTTTAATTTGTTTATTTTTCCTTTGTTTCCCTTGTCCTAGGAAGTATATCAGCAAAAACATTGCTATGCAACATATTTGAAGTTGTATTGCCTAAGTTTTCCTCTAGGATTTTTATGATAATATGACTTACATTTAACTCTTTTATCCATATTGAGTTTATTCTGATGCATGGTGTAATTTGGTGGTCTGGTTTAAAATTTTTTTTTTTTTTTGCATATACCGGTCCAGTTTTCCCAATATCACTTATTGAACAGACTGTCTTTATTCCATTATATACTCTTGCCTCCTTGTGCAATATTAATCAACCATAATGGTGTGGGTTGATTTCTGGGCTCTCTGCTCTGTTCCACTGAATATATATATATATATATATATATATATATATATATATACACACACACACACATATATATTTGTTCTTATGCCAGTATCAGGCTCTTGATTTCAGTGGCCTTATAGTATAGTTTGATATCAGGTGTGTTGTGATACCTTTAACTTTGTTCTTCTTTCTCATGATTGTTGAGGCTATTCAGGGTCTTTTTTGCTTCCATACAAATTTTTGGCATATTTATTCCAGATCTGTGAAATATACCATTGGTATTTTTATAGGAATTGCATTGAATCTATAGACTACTTTAGGTAGTGTAGCAATTTGAATTATGTTAATTTTTCCAATCCATGAACGTGGTATATGCTTCTACTTGTTTGTATGTTCCTCAATTTCTTTTTCAGTGTCCTATAGGTTTCCTAGTATGAGTCTTTTACAGCCTTGGTTAAATTTATTCTCAGGTACTGTATTTTTTTGTTGCAAAGGTAATTGGCGTTGTTTTCTTAGATTCTCTTTCTGATAGTTAATTATTGGTGTATAAAAATGCCATCAATTTCTGAGTATTGATTTTGTATCCTGCTACTTTGCCAAACTTGTTTATTAGGTCTAGTAGCTTTTTGTTGGAGTCTATAGAGTTTTCTATGTACAATATCATGCTGTCTGCAAATATGACAGTTTTACTTCCTCCTTTCCAGTTTGGATGCCTTTTATTTCTACTTCTTGTCTGATTGCTGTGGCTAGGATTTCCAGTACTATGTTGAGTAAGAGTGGTGAAAGCAGACTTCCCTGTGTTCTTTCTGATCTTAAGGAAATGAATGCTTTTAGTTTTTGCCCATAGAGTATGATGCTCATTGTAAGTTCTTTGTATGTGACCTTTATTATGTTGAGGTATGATCTCTCTATTCTGACTTTGCTGAGAGTTTTTTATCATAAATGGGTGCTGAATTTTATCAAATGCTTTTTCTGCATCTATTGATATGATCAAGTGATTTTATCCTTCATTTTGTTTATGTGATGTATCATATTTATTGATTTGCAAATGTTGTGGCAACCTTGTATCCTCAGGATAAATCTCACTTGATCATGGTGTATGATCTTTTTAATGTATTGCTAGATCTGGTTTGCTAATATTTTGTTGAGGATTTTAACATCTATGTTCATTAGGGATATTAGCATATAGTTTTCTTTCTTTGTTGTATTTTTATCTGGTTTTGGAATTAGGATAATACTAGCCTCATAAAAAGAGCTTGGAAGTCTTCCCTCCTCTTGAATTGTTTGAAATAGTTTGAGAAGAGGTGTTAGTTCCTCAAATGGTAAAATTCACTTGTGAAGTCATCTGTCCAGAAAATTTGTTTGTTGGGAGTGTTTTGATTACTGATTTAATTTCATTAGCTGTTAAGGGTCCATTCGGGTGTTCTGCTTCTTTCTGATTCAGTTTTGGAAGATTATATGTTTCTAGAAATTTATCCATTTCACCCTGGTTGTCCACTTTCTGGGCATATAGCTGTTCATAATATTTTCTTACAATCCTTTATATTTCTCTGATATCAGTTGTTACGTCTCCTCTTTTATTTCTTAGGGTCATCTATCTTTGTTTCTTGTTGAGCCTGGTTAAAGGTTCATCAATTTTGTTTCTTTTTCAGGGAATGAGCTCCTGGACTCAGTGGTCACCTTTTAGTCTCTATGTCACTTATTTCCACACTGATCTTGATTATTTCCTTCCTTCTTCTTGCTCTAGGTCTTGTTGTTTTTCTAGGTCATGTAGTATAGGTACATGGTTAGATTGTTTACTTGAGATGTTTCTTGCTTTTTTATGTAGGTCTCTGATGCTATGATCTTGCCTCTCAGAACTGCTTTTGCTGTGTCCCATACCTTTTGAATTGTTGTGTCTTCATTTTCACTTCTTTCCAGGTAATTTTTGAATTCTTCCTTTATGTCATTGGTGACTCATTCATTATTTTAGTATCATGTTATTTAGCTTCCATATATTTGAATGTTTTTGAGTTATTTTTATTGAGGTTCTTGCCATTGTGATCTGAGAAAATGATTGATAGGATTTCAATCTGCTTGAATTTTTTAAGACTTATTGTGTGCCCTTACCTACGGTCTATCATTGAGAGTGAACCACGTGCATTTGAGAAGAATGTGTAATCTACCGTTTTGGGGTGAAATGTTATGTAAATATGATTAAATCTACTAGATCTAGTGTGCTGTTTAAGGTCTCTGTTTCCTTGTTGATATTTCTTTTGGTCTGGAAGACCTATCTATTGATACCAGCAGGGTGTTAAAATCCCCTAATAAGATTGTATTGCTGTCAATCTCTTTCTTAAAGTTCACCAAGATTTTGTTTATATATTTAGGGGTTCTTATTGGGTATATTTATATATATGTTTATAGGGGTTATAACCTCTTGTTGGATCAAACCATTTAATATCATGTAGTACTATTCTTTGTCTCTTGTTATGGCCTTTTTTTAAAATTTATTTTTTCAGGTAGAAGTATTGCTTCTAAAATTTATTTATTTTAAAATTTTAAATTTTAAAATTTAAAAAAATATTAAATTTAAAATTTATTTTTTCAGGTAGAAGTATTGCTGGGTAAAAAATACCCAGGTATTTTTCATCTCCATTTGCAGGCAGTATTTTTTCTTTCTCTTCACTTTCAGGCTGTGTAAATCTTTCGTTCTGAGGTGGGTCTTTTGTGGGTTATATTTTCATATTTTCTTATTCATTCTGCTGATTGAGACATTCAATTCATTTACTTTTGAGGTTAATATTTATAGGTACATATTCATTTCCATTTTTTTTTCTTTATACCTATGTTTCTCTATTTCTTCTAATTAAAGTAGTCTATTTAATGTTTCATGCAATGCCAGTTTGGTGGTAATGAACTCCTTCAATCTTTTTTTTCACCTGGGAATCTCTTTATTTCACCTTCAATTTTAAATGATAGCCTCGCTGGTTAGAGTAGTCTTGGTTGCAGTTCCTTGCTTTCATTCCTTTGAATACTTCATGTCAGTCCCTTCTGATTTGAAGAGTTTTTGTTTAGAAATCAGCACAGAGCCATAGTTGAGCTCCCTTGTAGGTAACTAATTCTTTCTCTCTGTCTTTAAGATTTTCTCATTGTCTTTAAACTTTGCCATTTTAATTATAATGTGTTTTGGTGTGGAAGTCTTTCAGTTCATCTTGATTGGGACTCTTTGTGTTTCCTGAACTTGTGTGACTTTTTCCTTTTCCAGGTTAGGGCAGTTTTCTGTCATTATTTCTTCAAACAGGTTTTCTATCACTTGCTCACTTTCTTCTCTTTCTGGTACCCTTATCATGTAGCTATTGATACATTTCATTTGTCTCAAAATTCTCTCAAACTATCCTCAGTATTTTTAAGTCTTTTTTCTTTTTGTTGCTCTGATTGGACATTGTTTTTTCAACCTTTTTTCCAAATTGCTGATTCAGTCCTCTATTTCATCTAGCCAATTTTTAATTCCTTGTAGTGTATTCTTCATTTCAGAAATTGTATAGTTCATTTCCAACTGGTTCTTATTCATAGTTTCTATGTCCTTTTGTTTGCTGGTGTAGCTCCCACTAAGTTCCTTGTAGTTCCCATAAAGTTTCTTGTAGTTCTCACAAGGTCTTTGAGCATGGGCATAACCATTACTTTGAATTCTATGTCTGATAAATTTCTTGCCTTAATTTCATTTAGCTTTTTTCCTAGAGATTCCTCCTTTTCTTTTGGTTGAGGGTTATTTTTTTCCTCTCCCCATTTTAGTTGTTTCTTTGTGTTTATCTCTATGTATTAAATAGACATTCTTTGATTCCCAGTCTTTTTGGAGTGGCCTTATGTGGTAAGAGTCCCGTGGGACCCAGTGGCGCAGTCTCCTTGATCACCTGAGCTGGATGCTCTAGGAATGTCTCGTGTAGGTTATGTGGGCTCTTCTGTTGTACTGGTTCTTGGTTGTTGTCTTGTTCATGGGTGGTCTCTCCCCTTCGTCTGGCTTGCTGACTGAGAGGCTGAACCCCAGCCACATTTTCCAAGCTGTTGTACAGGTGCTAACAGAGCAAAACAAAACAAAAGAAAACCAAAACAAGCCAAAAAAAAAAAATCCCAAACAACAACAAAAACAACAACAAAAGAGAAATAAGAAAAAAAATAAAAAGAATAGTATAAAGAAAAGGAATATGAGAAGACAAAAGGAAAGAAAAAGATTATGAGAAGAAATAAAAACAATAAGAATAAGGAATAGAAAGAGGAAATGGTGAAAAAGTACAAAGAAAGAGGAAGAATGAAAAAATAAGCAAGAAGAAGAAAAAATAGAGTAAGAAAAAGAGAGGATAAAGTAAGAAATATGAAGGAAAAAACAGAAGAAAAATAATAAAGGTACAAAAAAAGAAAAATTAATGAAAAAGAACAAAGTGAAATTCATCTCAGTAGAGTTTAATAACTGCATGCTGAGATCTCCCTTTGGATACTTTTTCTTTTGGTACCCTTATGAAGCTGTATAAGCAATATCAGAGGCTGTCCAAGTCTGGTCATCAGTAGCCTTTTCAAAGCTAGGAGCAATCCACAGTTTGTGGCTGCCTCCACAGGTGAAGGCCCAACCTGTGCTCCAAGGTCAGCTTTTACCAGCACAGGGCTCCAGTGGTGGTTCGGAAAATGTTCCAAGGCACTGCAGGATCTACCTTTGCCTGTCTCTGCCTGCCTGCCTGCTGTCAGTCTTAGTCACTGAAATGGCTGTATCTAAAAGGGTTTCTTGTAAGATTTGGAGGATGAGACCCCTGGATCTCACATGAAGGGGAGGTGTCATTCAGACTTCAGGGAAGATGGTGGATGGTTCCCCCATGCCAGAACCACACATCTGATTATATCCTGGATTATTTTCATAAACTTGGCATGGCAGAGCCCCTAGAAGGCAGGAGGGCCAGGCCTCTGGAGCCCAGAGTTTGGGCCGGCAAAATAACAGAAGGGTGTTTCTATGGGGTATTTCTATTGACTCTCCCGTGTGGGAGAAGCACCAGTTGGGGTTTTGGAAAGTGTAAGGAATGGCTGTGTCCGAAAGCCAATCTGTGACACCTTCTCACAGTACCTATGTTGCTGTCTCCTCAGCAGGGGTTAAGGTGCAGGGTGGAGCAGGCAGGATTCCAGAGGCTGGAGGTCATATCCCAAAGGGCGGGGTAATTTTTTTTACACAGGCTGATTTCCCTGGGAGAGACTTAACTCTTCTCAAGAAAAATGGCTGCTCTCATAGTGGAGGATGATCCCACACAGGGATCCCCCAGCAGCAGCAGTGCCTCCCACTCCAGACTTTCCTCAGGTGAGTCCAGTCCATACCACCCACCCTTCGCCAGAGCCCAAAGTGAGTGGTTGCAAAGGAAAAACTCGCACTTTGGCCCCTTAAAAGAAGTGGTTTTTGTCTCCCGGGGGCTCTGTCTCTTCACAGATAAAAATCTCACCACCTTTCACCGCTGCATGCTGTGTGGGCAGCGGATCCCTGCTCTGGTGTTCCATACTATGGAGCCTGGTCTAGGGTCCAGGCTTCACCCTTCTCAGGGGAAAGTTCCCACAGCAGTGCTATACCTCCATAACCTCAGCCTGCCACCTGTGGGAGCAGGGCCAGTCCCTTTCATGGTCCCGCCCTTCCAACCCATGTTAAAGTGGTTTTTACCTATCATCAGTTTGGAGTCTCCTCTTCAGGTAGTCTTTGATTAGTAATTTCAAGTGCTCATTCCCCTATTTAGCTCTGTTTCCAGTTTGGTTCTCGGAAGAGGTTGGAGAAAGATAGCCCTACTCTGCCGCCATCTTGTGACCCCTCCCAGCTTTAATTACGTCTGACCCACAACTCTTTCTGAATCACCTATACAGCTATTCAAATTATACTCTGGTAATTTTTTACTGAACACTCTGTCCTCCTCTACACTGACAAGGCCCTCTCCCTGACTGAGAGTCAGAAGTAGCCCATTATTAACCGTGCAAGAAAGCCTGTTATTCAGGATGATTAGATAGTAAAGTTGAGAATCATTATTTAGTAGGAATTACAGGCAAAGCATTCCCCTGAGTATCACCTGAGCACAATTTGCATCAGAATCATCTAGAGGACTTATTTAAAATACTTATTCCTGGTTATATTCTACACCCAACAAACCAGAACGTACACATTAACATGTACCTTCAGATGGTTTTAATGTTCACACAAATTTTAGAAATACTGGTATGAAGTATAACCCACAAAGAAGAAAATCATCACAGATCACAAATTTTGGGTTACCTGCTAGTAACGGTTGTGTTTAAATATAAGGTAACATCATTAAAATTCTAGATAAAGGGACCTTAGAGATAATCAAATCCATCCCTCTAAGTGTGCAAACATGAAAACCAATTTCCAGATTGTTTGAGTGTTTTGCCCAAGTAATACAGAGCTAGTTTGAACTTTGGGGCTCAGACTTCCTATGCAGTTGAGGTAAAGTCCTCCCACCTCAACTCATGTCTCCTTTTCAAACCATAGAGTTGATTCCCATCAACTCCAATTAGAATATTTTATTCATGACCTTACGCTGCCACAAATGATAGAACTGAAACTCAATAAAAACTGAATTAACTAAAGAACTGAAAATTAAGTCTCTCTGTGCAACTATAGAAATAGCCAAGCACTGCTGAAAATCATCTGGTCCATCAGAAGAGACTTTTGGCAGCTGAAAGGGAAGATATCATTTCTAGGGAGACTTTTGGCAGCTGAAAGGAAAGATATCAATTCTCTTTCCTTTTTGAACTTCTGTAAAGGTAGCACTATGTATTAATATTCCAAATCATTACTTAACAGGGAATATACATAGCTTTAACCCATAGGCTGCCACATTTTTATTTTCATTTTCAGTCTTTTCACCAAAGGAATGTGTGGGAGATGGCTATTAGAGTAATTTGCTCTGCCTGGGGGCTAATTACTCTATTTGGTTCATTTTTGAAAATATTATGTTACATCCAAAGGCAAAAAATTGATGTAGGCTTGTTTCAGGTTTGCTCATGCAATTTTGTACAGATTAAATTAGTTAATCAGAAATTACGCTAGCTAAAATAGATCTGTTGGTTTCTAAACCTACAGTAGAAAATTGCCTTTTAAAAAATAATTTGAATGGCATGCTGTTTAAATATATTTAGTCAGTTCTCTCACATTTGAGACTTGGGTTTTAATGACCCTGAAAGAAAGCCAGGAAGGATTAAAGAATCCACAGACACAATGATTGGAAAGAGTATTTATGAGAGACCTCCTACAACAAAATGTTATGGAATGGAATGAAAGAAACTCTGAGGAATCAAGAATAAAGGAGCTCTGGGAATTCTGGGTAAAGATGCAGAGAGAATGACAAGCTCTCAGCTTCAGTTTCTTTATCTGCAATATGGGGATCATCACACCTGTCTATCATGGTTTTGTGCAATGAATAAATAAATAAATAAGTGGAATTTACTTCCACAATGCCTGGCACATAGTAGGTATTCAACAAATTTAAGACATAATTCTATCTGGTATGTGTTCTACCTATCATCTATCTGTCATCTATCTATCACTCTATTATCTATCCACCTATTTATTATAACAGAACCACATCACCAGGAAATTGCTATGGTTCACTAGGGCTTGGGTAGATGAGACACCATGGTACTATTTATTTTGTTGTTAGAAATGGCTGGTAGTTTCAAGACCGAGCTTGCAGGTGCCATGAGAAAATTATTCATTACATTATTTCTTTATTTCCAGAAACTAGAAATAGAGATGTTGGAAGAGCGGTTCTCAATTCTTGATGCATACTTGAGCCACTTTAAACATTGATGCCAGGCCCTACTCCCTCACTGCCAGCAGAAAGTCCAACTTAATTAACACCTATATGATTCTAATGTTCTGCCAGAGTTGAGGACTGGTGAGCTAAATGTTCTTAGATGACTGACATTCAAAAATAATCTAATGTGTGGGAATTGCGTTAAAGTATTCCTTTTATATACGTCAAAATATACAAAAGTAGTAGAGAGAATTATATAGTCACATACCCATTATCTAGATGTAGTAATGACTAAATTTAGACACACTTGCTCCATTTGTTTCTTTTATTTATAAATTGCTATGCTGAACAATTTTAAAGTAAATCAAAGATATTTTGTCATTTCACCATTAAATATTTCAGCACATATCTCTTAAAAAGGAAGCACTTTCTTCATAACCACATCAACATGAAACATTTCAAAATTAGCACTGGTTTTTTAAAATAGTTCATTTTTTTATCAGTTTTATGTTTGCAGCAAAATTGAGCAAAAAATACAGAGATTTCCCATGTAACCCCTGTCCCAATGCACTCACAACATTCCCATCAATCAATATTCCACACCAGAATCGTATATTTGTCAAAATCAATGAACCTACATTGACACATCGTTATCATCCAAAGCCCAGAGTTTACATTATGGTTCACTCTTGGTTGTGTACATTCTATGGCTTTAGACAGATTTATAATAGCATGTATCCATCATTACAGTATCATACAGAACAGTTTCACTAGCCTAATGATTCTCTGTGTTCTGCCTATTCCCCTCTCCCTCCAACCTGACCTTGCCTTTTTTGCCTTTTCTTGCCTTTTCCAGATTGTTATATAGTTGAAATCACTATATAGCCTTTTTAGATTGGCTTTTTTTTTCACTTAGTAATATTCTTTCACGTGTCCTTTATGTCTCCTCATGGCTTAATAACTCATGTATTTGTATTGCTAAAAAATTCCATTCTCTGAATATACCCCAGTTTATTTATCCATTCAACTATTAAATGACATCTTATCATTTAACAGTTTTGGAAACTTTGTTCCAAAGTTTTGGAAATTATTAATACTGCTATACACAAGAGTTTGCAAGGTTTTATCAAGGAATGTGATTGCAGAATAATGTGGTAAAAGTATTTCAGATTTGTTAGAAACTGCCAAACTGTCTTCCAAAATGGCTGTATCATTCTGCATTCCTACCCCCAATGAATGAGAGTTACTGTTCCTCTACCACCTCCCCAGTGTTTCGATGTCATCAGTGTTTTGCATGTGACCAGTCTAATAGATGGTAGTGGATCTACTTGTTCTAATTTACATTGCCCTAATGACATATGACATAGAGCATCTTTTAATATGCCTATCATGTTGTTAATTTTCTTGTCAAGTTTAATAGTTCTTTATATATTATGGATACAATTATCAAATATGTCTTTTGCAAACATTTTCTCCTAGTGTATTACTAGTTTCTTCTATTTCATTGACCCTATCTTTCACTAGCTTAAGTTTTTAATTTTAATAAAGCCTATCAATTATTTCTTTCCTGGATTGTTCCTTTGGTATTGTATCTAAAAAGGTATTATTATACTGAAGATTGTCTAGATTTCCTCCTATGTTATATTTAAGTACTTTTATAGTATTTAATTTTACAAATAATCTATGATCCATTTTGTGTTAATTTTTGTAAAGAGTGTAAAGTCTGCATCTAGATTATTTTTCCCCCCTTTGGCATGTTGATGTCCATTTGCTTAGCATGATTTCTTGAAAAAGACTGTCTTTTCCCCATAAAATTTATTTTGCTTCTTTGTTCAAAAAGCAGTTGATTATGTTTGTAAATCTATTTCTGGGCTCTCTGTTCAGTGCCATTGATCTATTTGTCTGCTCTTTTCACCAGTACCACACTACAGTGATTGCTGTAGCAACACCAATTGTTAAATAGCTTCTAATATCATGTTCGTATTCAAATTTCCTCAACTGTCCCAAAAGTATCCTTGGAAAAAAGGTTTTGACTTTAAATATTTTTTTATTTATCTCTTACAGTTAACGTACAATACTATATTAGTTTCGGGTGCACAATGCAGTGATTAGACATTATATAACTTATTAAGTGATCATCCTAATTTCACACCTATCCAACACTATACACAGTTATTACAATGTTATTGACAATATTCCCTAGGCTGTGCTTTACATCCCCATAACTACCCTGTAGCTACAATTTGTAGTTCTTAATCCCTTTCCCTTTTAATACCCCCTCTCCCCTCCCATCTGGCAACCAACGAAATGTTCTGTATCTATGAGTCTGTTTCTGTTCTGTTTGCTTGTTTATTTTTTTCCTCAGATATCTCATAAAAGTGAAATCATATGGCATTTGTCTTTCTCTGACTTATTTTACTCAGTACAATACCATCTAGGTTCATCCATGCTGTGGTAGATAGCAAGATTTCATTCTTTTTTATAACAGTAACATTCCATTGCATATGTGTACCACATCTTCTTTATCCATTCCTCTATTGATGGACACTTAGGTTGCTTCCATATCTTGGTTATTGTAAATAATGCTGTAATGAATGTATGAATATAAATGTCTTTTTAATGTAGTGGTTTAGATTTCTCTGGATAAATACCCAGAAGTAGAAATGCTGGGTCCTTCTTTATCATTTGTTATATAGTCTTTGATTTAAAGCCTATTTTGTCTGGTATAAGTATTGCTACCACAGCTTTTTGTTTGTTTGTTTGTTTTTCATGAAATATCTTTTTCAATCCCTTTACTTTCCACGTGTGTGAATGTTTCAATCTGAAGTGAGTCTCTTATACACAGCATATGTAAATGTCTTGTTTTGTATCCATTTAGCTTGCATTTGTCTTTCAATTGAAGCATTTAATCCATTTGCACTTAAAGTAATTGCTGATAGATATATTTCTATTCTTATCTTATTATTCATGTTTCTTCTTCCTCCTTTCCTCCTCCTCCCCCTCCTCCCACTCTTCATGGTTCTCCTCCTCCTCCTTCTTCTAAGACCCTTTCACATTTCTTATAAAACTGGCTTGGTGGTGATGAACTTCTTTAGCTCTTTCATATCTGAGAAACTCTACCTGTCTTTTGATTCAAAATGATCCCTTTGCTGGGTAAAGTAATCTTGGTTGTAGGTCCTTGCTTTTCATCACTTTGAATATTTCTTGCCAATCACTTCTGGCCTGCAAAGTTTGTTGAGAAATCAACTGACAGTCTCATGGAAGGTCCCTTGTAGATAACTAACCACTTATCTTTTGCTGCTTTTAACATTATCTCTTTGTCTTTAATCTTTCGCAGTTTAATTATGATGTGTCTTAGTGTATGCCTATTTGGGTTCATCTCATTTTTAACTCTCTGCACTTCCCATACTTTTATGTCTATTTCCTTTACCAGGTTAAGGAAGTTTTCCATTATTATTTTTTCACATAGGTTTTCATATCCTTGCTTTCTCTCTCTTCTCCTTCCAGCACATGATGCAAATGTTGGCATACATGGAGTCCCAGAGGCTGCTTATACTATTATTTCTGTGGGTTCTTTTTTCTTTTTGCTGTTCTGATTGGGTGTTTTCTGCTTTCTTATCTTCTAAATCTCTGATTAGATCCTCTGGTTCATCTATTCCACTGTTGATTCCATTTCATTTCAGTTAATGTTCTTCATCTTTCACTGGTTCTTTTTTGTTTTTTAGCTCTGTTTTTATGTTTCCTATGTCTTTGTTTAAGTTCTCCCTAGGTTTCTCTACCCCAAAGTTTATCAAACATCCTTATACTCAGTATTTTAAACTCTGCATCTAGTGGATTGCTTGTCTACACTTTGTTTAGTGCTTTTGCTGGAGTTTTCTTCTGGTCTTTCATTCGGGACATGTTTCTTTGTCTCCTTATTATGGCTGCCTCCCAATGTTTGTTTCCATGTATTAAGTAGAGCTGCTCCATCTCCTACTTTTGGTAGAATGGCCTTATGCACTGTACGGTCTAGTGGCACAGCCTTCTCAACCAACTGAGCTGGGTACTCCAGGTGTGCCCCTGTGTAAACAGTGTGCACCCTCCTTTTGTAGTTGAGCCTTGATTGCTGTTGACACCTCAGCGGGATGGATTTACTCCTAGGCTGATCAGCTATGAATACTGGCTTTGACAACAATGGAAGATCAATTGTGCAAGGGCAGACCCCACAAATCAGGACTTACTTCAGTAGGGCTCTGGTGCCCGCTTAGTCCATTCCTTCAGTGTGTCACTAGTGGAGGTGATTGGGTGTTGCTTCAACATGGTCTGAAGCTGTCCACCAGGTATACTGACTCCGAAGCCTCCCAGGAGGTGCAGGTCAAGATTAGCTGCCACCTGTGCCTTGCCTATTGCCACTCAACATGAGCTACAGAGCATCTGCAGATGGCTGCTACTTGTGCTAGGCATAGAAATGCCCAGGAGAGGCCAAACTTCCAACCAAAACTGGCTATCACTAGTGCCAGGCCTGGGGCCACTTAGCAAGAGGTACAGAGCACACCAAGGTCAGATGCCGTTTGTTTAAGAGATTTTAGGAAAGTCTGAATGAGCCAAGACAAGCCATTTGTATGGAAAAGCCCCTGGAAACAGCTCGGTTGGGCCTGAAATTTGAGTAGAGTGGGGTCTCAGGGAATCACCAGGGTGGAGTAAACAGTTTTAACCACATTGATGGACACTCACATATGATACCCAGTTGCCAGATATGTTGGGGGAAAGCTCAGCAAAGGAACAATGCCCTCTGCCAGCACTTCTGTCTGGGAGAAGGTTGCCCCTCCAGTATTCACCCTGATACCAGACAGTTCAGTTCCTCCCCATATGTCTGTGGTGCCTTTTGGGATGCTGCTCAAAATCACTAAGTCTAGGTTTGTATACAAGCCCTTTAAGAGGAACACCTGGGACTCCAGCCACAATGCATCCCACTCAGCCTCAATCCCCACTAGTTTTTACAGCCAGAAGTTATGGGGACATCTCATCCCATCACTGGAACCCTGGGTTGGATCCTTGATGTGGGTCTGAGATCATCTCACTCCTCAAGTAGGACCTCCAAAGCTGAGACATCCCTCCCAATTTTACCCTGCCACATGTGGGTGTGGGACCAGCCCATTCTGCAACTTCACCCCTCCTACTAGTCTTGATGTAGTTTCTTCTTTATATCCTTAGTTGTAAGCCTTCTGTTCAGCTAGGCTTCAGACCATTCTGAATGACAGTTGTTCTATAGTTTAGTTGCAATTTTGATGTGGCTGAGGGAGGATTCAAGTACCTCATTTACTTATGCTACTATCTTGACCCAAACCTCAGGAAAATTTTTTGTTGGTTTTTTAAAATAATTTATTAATGAGAAAATTTTAAGAACCTAAAAATAAAAGCTAACAATGGAAAAATTACTGTAAATTCCAATTTTTTCTGAAAATATGCCATTATATATAACTGAGATCTAATGATAAATCAAATAAATCCACTCTACCATGCAGTAAGATCTCAGTGAAATAATTTTACCATTCCAGTGGTAATTTTTAAAAAGCAATTCAGTCTTAGTAGTAGCTAATCAGGATCTCATATTTTTGCACCTTCTTATCAATTAATTCTGAAATAAGCCTTGTCACCTCATGTATAATTAGTACATTACAAAAGTATATAGAAGACAAATACCATATGATCTCACTCATATGTAGAATCTAATGAACAAAATAAACTGACAAACAAAATAAAACCAGAGGCATGGATACGTGGAACAGGCTGATCTCAGAGGGGATGGTGGGGTGGGAGGAACTGAAAGAGATTAGCCAAAGTACATATAAGCATATGTGCATAGCCCTTGGACACAGACAACAATTTGGTGAAGGTTGGTGATGGGGTTGGGTGGCAGTATGCATGGGGGAGAGAGGGTCATCTATACTAGTGTCAACAATTAAAAGAAGTATATGGAGAGTAGTAATTCACGTTCTTAGCAAGATACAATTTTTAAGTCATAATATCTCCAAGGTTTCTATGAAAATTAAATGACTTATCACACATAAAATACTTAGAACAATGCCTGGCACTTGGTAATGCGGTAGAAGTATTATCGATAATTACAAGACTGGAAAGGGTCTTAAGTTTGACATGTGTAACTATCTCCTAGAGAGTTTGTGTTAAATTTATGTATTCTGGGGCTCCAATCACAGAGGTTATGGGACAGTTAGTCAGTGTTGGAACCCAGGAATATGCATTCTAATTAGCACCTCAGGCATCCTGAGAGGTTGATGGACCACATTTAAATAATCAGTCACATTAAGTTTCATCTGAAAAACACTAGGTATAATAAAAAGGGAGTCTTGTATCATAAAAACAAAACAGATAGTATGACAAAGGTAAACCCTCACCCAAATAATGAGGAAATCAATGATTGAACAGTCTCAAATGTCTACTATACATAAAACAGTAAAACACTAGAAAATGGAGAATGGGGACAAAGACAAAAAAATATAAAATTTGTGTGTCGGTGTGTGTGTGTGCAAACAAGGCAGTCCCAGCCTTTATAGACTCTGCTGCTCGACAGGGTCCCAAGGCACAAGCCTTTGAAAATTCAGTAACAATAACAAGAGTGAAGGGGCAATGAAAAATAATCATGTGAAAGATAAATGTTTAATCTTCCAATAAACCACACAATGAGGTTTCTCTCGAGACAAGTTTTGAAGAAAATGCTATTTGCCGTCTTCTGAGTGTAATTTCTAATTGGAACTGAGAAGTTGGCTTTTGAAAAATAAATAATAATAAAATTGTAGAGCCTCTGCTTTTAACCTCCATTCACATGCAAATTGCAGTACAGTAGAGCATAGTATCTTTTTATAGAATATTTTTCAAAATCAATAAATGAGATAGACTGATATTTAGTTGACTAAACATATATAGGTATGAATATATATTCATAATGTTTACATCTTTTTCCTATTAATAATTAATTTAAACTTGTTTCATTGAAAATGTACACTATTTGTTCACACAGAAAAAATACAAAACAGGGAAGTCTCAAGGAAATTGCCCAATATTAAGGGATATAAATGGGAAGCTGTGGAGAATTCTCCATCACAAAATGGAGAAATACTTTAAATAAAAACTAAATGAAAAGCATGTCTTTTAATGACATGTTGTTTCCAGGCATTTGTTACATAAACTTCCTCAGTGGTTTCTCGGAAGCTACTGGTTTCTGTTGAACACTGTTTAGTCTTTGCTCTCATTAAATTTGGTTATAGATTATATCCCTGATTTTGTCACCAAAAAATTGAATGACTTTGGAATAGTTTCTTTCAAATGCCTCAGTTTCTCTGCTTACAGACTTAGGGTAGTAATTCTTAATACCTTTATACTTCACTGAAGTATTTCGGAGATTAATGAGTCATGAAAGCTTTGAGCTGCTCTGATCAAAGGCTCTGTATAACTACAAAGAATTGTTATTATTTACCAGTAGCTCCTTTTTATTGTGCCACTAATGAGCATTGTGGTTAGTAATAACTTCTTAGAGAAAAATAGGAGGTGAAAAGTTAAAAAGGCTGTATCTCTCCATGTTCAGATATAATTCTTGTTAATATTAATTGGTGTTACACAGCCATATTGAAAATGGGGCTTTCTGCAGTCTAACAGTTCTTTCTGGACAAGTCTTCATAAATATACCTGCTTAACATCATGAGTTTAGAGGACTGAGCATACTTGGAGCTTTCCTTGGATTTGTGCAGTCTCCATAGAACTCACATTTCAACAGACTTGGTTGATAGGATGCAGCATTAAAATGTGCCCAATATTATTTTCTTGTGTATCTCTTTTTTCTCATTTTATTAATCCTTAAGCAATTTTACTGATCACTGCCTTGCACACACTCACACTGACATACCACACACACATTTTGCCTCATTTTCTTGGAGAATGAGATAAGCCAAATTTTCACTTAGAGAAGGTAAGGGCCAAATCATTGGATTTGCTGTAAATTTTCAATCCAGTAATTATAAATTTATTTTCAGTTTCTTCTCAACTATGTTCCATTGGACCTTTCTATATCCTAACACATTAAACACCCCTAGTGAATGCTCAAAATAGCAAAAGTGGTATATATTCAGCACATGTTTCAAAAGACTTCATCCTTTCCAAATTTATAGATGGCACAGAATCATTATGGTAAAAACCAGACTTTCAGATTTCCTATGATTGAAGGAAAGTTTATAAATATTAGCAATAAAATAAGCAATTTTATTTTACTTTGTCCCTCCTAAAAGTGCATGTCGAGATCTTCTTCCAGTAATATTTAGAAGCACTTTGGATCTCTGATAGGCAAGAAGGAGTACAACTTCTCAGAGCCGTGGCAGTCCAGACATCTCTGAGCAGAGTTCTTCCTCAGCCTCAGGCCTCTTTCCCATTCAAAGCTCTATCCTAAAATAAATGAAGCACTCAGCCACTAGAAGCACTTCAGCTGAAATGTTTGTGAAACAAATACATTCTTCAGTACTCAGGGTAAGTGAATTTTTTATGAGCTAAGATCTATATAGAAAAGTTTTTATGAAAATCTAGTATTTTTAAGGAAGAGTGCTATAGACTGAATTGTGTTCTGAATAAAATCATGTTTGAGCTCTACTATCCAGTGTGACTATAGTTGAAGATGGGGCCTTTGAGAAATAATTGGATTTAGATGAAGTTGTTAGGGTAGGGCCTGCTTGATCAGTGCCTTAATGAAGATTCTCATTCTCTCTCTCTCTCTCTCTCTCTCTCTCTCTCTCTCTCTCTCTCTCTCCCCCCCCTCCCACCCCCCTCCATGTAGAAATACAGGGAGAAGATGACTGTCTTCAAGCCTGGAAGAGGGTGCTCCCCAGAGACCACCCATCGGCACGGGCATTATGGCAGCTGGCATTGAGGAACACAAACAGCAAGGCCAATAAGGCTATGTTGGTTACGCTGTGGCTCATTTTGTTTAGTCTTAACATATGAAAATGCTGACTGGATTCACGACTTTATAAAGACATCTTAGGAGGTGAAATGTTCATATTTTCCTACAACTATTCACTTATATGATGTTATTCATCAAATGTCTGTTTAATAAATATCTAACTAGCAAATATTAAACTCCAGGCTGGGCATTGGGTAGAAAGACACACAAAGGGGACAGAGTTGCTACTCCAAGAGGTGCAGAGCATGATAGGGACGTGCCACTTAACTCAGAGAAGAGAAAAATGAGTGACTGGGCTTCCTAGAAGAAATGAGTAAGATGGGACAAGGGATTGTGGAGAAGAAATGCTTTTTTTTTCCAATGTTAATGTGGTGTATATATATTTAAAGAATGACAGTCCATCTTTTCAAAAGGTGGGAAAGTGTGTAAGGTATGAATTCAGTGGTAGTTAGGGTGAAGATGTTAGCTAAAAATTTTAAATGCTCGGCATGCTCAAAAATAAAGAAATGATTGTTTTATAATTCTTTTTTGAACATTGTTTTACCAACTTTGAGGAATGCCACTGAGTCTTTAAGGTACTGTAAACATGTCTCAGCTTTCTTTTCCTTGCTTCTACCAAATACAAGATAAAATAGTTATCCCTCACCTCATAAAATATGTTGGTCTACATTGTCTACAGAATAATTTAAAGGATGTCAAAAGTTCTTAATTGGTCTGGATAGTCACAGTCTCCAAAATGTAAGGTGTCAGATGAATGATAGCAAATTTTATGTTTAAAAGCCACATTCGCTGAATACTATAAGTGGCCACTAACAATATATTGTTGTGGTTCACATCATCGAAGTTTCAGTATAGACTCAGAAATGTATTAGTTGTAAAATCTTTTCCAAGTTACTCCGCCTTTCTGTGCCTCAGGTTGTTCTTCTATAAAATGGGGATATAAATACTATCTTTTCAAGGCAGCTGTAAAGTTCAATAATGCCAAGTGCTTAGAATAGCATCAAATAGGTATGACAGAAATGTTCGCTATCACATTATTACAGAAGCTTTTTCTGATTTGGATATAGTTTATTTCATTTTCTTACCTAATGGCCCTGGCTAGAACTTCCAGTACCTTATTGAAGAGAAATAACAAGAATGGGTATTCTGGTCTTGTTCCTCATCTTAGAAGGAAGTTTTCAGCTTTTTGCCATTTAGTGTGACGATAGCTGTGGGCTCTCCATAGATGGCCTTTATTATGTTGAGGCATGTTATCTCTATACCTAATTTGTTGAGAGTTTTATATTAAGTGACATAAGCTAGACAGATAAGGACAAACATTGTATGGTAACACATATATGTGGAATCTAAAAAAAAAAGTCAAACTCATAGAAAAAGAATAGAATGGAAATTGTCATTTACTGGGTGGAGGGGGAGTCTGGGGAGATGTTGGTCAAAAATACAAACTTTCAGTAATAATTTGAATAAGTTCTGAAGATACAATATGATATACAACCTGGTGACTGTTGCTAATAATATATTTTGCACTTGCAATTTGCTATGAGAGTAGATCATATGCATTCTCACACACACATTATCACATTGTGCACTGTAAATATATTACAATTTTGTCAGTTATGCCTCAATAAATCTAGAAAAAAAATAAAATGTCTTTTTCTCTATTCTGTGACACCTAAATATTTTTTAAAGTGATTTAGATGATATGCATGAGAACACCAAATCAAAACATTCCACAGTTGCCCTGGCTGGCGTGGTTCAGCGGACTGAGCATGGGACAGTGAAGCAAAGCCTCACTGGTTCCATTCCCAGTCAGGGCACATGCCTAGATTGTGGGCCAGGTCCCCAGCAGGGGGTGTGTGAGAGGCAACCACACATTGATGTTTCTCTCCCTCTCTTTCTCCCTCTCTTCCCTTCTCTCTAAAAACAAATAAATAAAATCTTTTTTAAAAATTCCACAGTAAATTAGAGCTATATTAGGGAAAAGTTGTATCAGAAAACACATATATATCAACAATATCTGAGATAATTTTATCCTACCAGTTATCTGCAGCATGCATTCATTCACTTATTCAAAAAGCATTCAGTGAAGGTAACTTTATGTTTCCTGTCAGTCCCTGTGCTTGATGTTAAAGGTAAAATAATATGGCCCTTCTGTAAAGGAGCCAATATAATAAAACATACAAGAAGTATTTTGACTTGTTTATTGAAGTACTATTATTAGTGTTTAATATGAAATATGGGGGTTCCCTTCTCTTGGAAACAATGTAGCTTCCTCATTTTTCTTTTTTAGCACAAATTTTCAATTGCTGATGTATAATTGAGGGTTGAGTTTCTGAAGGAAGTTTGGTTACACAAGAAGCTTTATAAGGGAATGAGGATAACTGGGCAAAGAAGAAGGTGGAGTTACTAATTCATTTGTCAAACTGATGTTCCTGCTTCATTTTAACTAATTCAAGTGTGTCATTCTCAATATGGTAAAATTGAAAACAAGTGTTAGAGAAAATAGTATGCTATCTCTAAAACAAACAAGGAACCCCTTCATCAATAACTTTATTTCAGGAATGTTGATTTGTTTTACTAAAAGTAACAAGATCTCTGGTCAAAATGCTAATTGACAGCCAGTAGACCTGGCCTTCAACTTCGACGAAACTTGATTATTGGTGGTGGTGGACCATATATAAATGAAAGGTAAAGGGAAATGGCTAGAGAGGTTGTGAACTACTTTACCATAATTTTATTTTTTTTATCTTCATCTGAGAACATTTTTTTCATTGCTTTTAGAGAGGGAGGAAGGGAGAAAGAGAAACACTGATGTGAGAGAGAAACATAGATTGGCTGTGTCCTGTATGTGCCCACACCAAAGATTATATGTACCTGGATCCAGGATCGAACCCACAACCTAGGTATGTGCCCCAACCAGGAATTGAATGCACAACTCTTCAGTTATGGGATGACACTCCAACCAACTGAACCACACTGACCAGGGTCACTTAATTGTAACTTTAAATACGAGTTTATAACAGGAGCTAAAATTTTAATAGAATGACAATCTACTGAAGATTATTCCACTCCCCTACTTTGTCTTTTCCTACATATGATTCTATAAGCACACATAAACCTATACTCCAAATCCTGACAATACATATCCTTCTTCCTTAGCTTAATTCCATGAAGAAGTGGGGTGGCTTGCTATTATATTCTGGCATATATCCTGGCACATGTCCTATTAGTCTCCCGGACCTCCGTAAGAGCACATAAATCATATCCTACAGCTTACTTGAACACTAAAGAAAATGTATCTGCATTTTCAGAATAAAGAATTACTCTTAATCAGAAATAAAGAATTTCTGCACTTCAGATTTGTGTACAATAACAGAACCTCAAATTTCCTGACAGTCTTCTGAATTTACAGTTCTAAGAAAGTGTGTTCATAGAGGTGTTTGAAGTATGACCAGCTCATTCAATGTCAAGATTCATAAAATGTTATCGTTGGATCATGCCTAACCACCAGAGATACATGCTGGGACCATCCTATTTTGCCTAATAGTAGAATTAATTGCTTTACTTGTTCATGGGTTGCTGTTACGTTGTGGACCCACACATTTTTTAATGACATAAATTTTTTTCAGTCAATTCAGTTGCCTAACTATTAGGTTCAATAGCTCCTACTATTGGAAAGGAGGAAAGAAAAGACAGAGACTATTTTGCTCTAATATTAATTTTAAAATGTCATCAACTGCTGCAGGAAAAAAAGGTAGTATGTAAAATAAGTCTCAAAAAAAAAAAGTAACAATTGCCTTGGCTGGTGTGGCTCATTTGGTTGGAGCATCGTCCCATAAACTGAAAGGCCATGGGTTAGATTTCAGGTCAGGGCACACGCCTGGGTTGCATATTCTGTCACCTGTCAAGGTGGGTACAGGAGGCAACTGATCGGTGTTTCTCCCTCACATCGATGTTTCTCTCCCTTTCTCTATCCTTCCCTTCCCCTCTCTAATCAATAAGCATATCGTCAGGTGAGGGTTAAAAAAAAATGTAAAGAAAAACATCATTTTTGTTTCATAAGTAAAAAAGAAAGCTTCTCACTTAGAAGTGTTTATAAAATGTGAACTAACAGTAAGTAATTATGAGTACACTAAAGACTCTCAGAGCAAAGATACATCATTAAAATATGTTTCTACATTCTAGACGGTAACCTGCTTTTTCTTGAGTGACAGTCAGCTTTGGCAAGAATGCCTCCATATGAATCCTTTTGTATCTTGAACATTCTGGGATGTTCAAAAGGTATGCCCAGTAACTAATGAGGAATTTAAAAATAAGTAAAATGGAGGCTAAATAAGAAAACAAATTGAGTGCCATAAATTAGACAGTAAATGTTTCTTATAGACTTAACCAAGCATTAAAACTGAAAAGGATTCCATAAGCCTTTAACTTTGTTAAATTTATATTTCTACTCTGTAGAGCCATCTTTCACATTTGTAATAATATGGAATTTTTCCTGCCTACCTCAGAAAAGGCACTGGGTGTGATTGACACTTAATGAACTATAAACCATGACAGTGCCATTATTGTTTCCCTTGAATTAACATATAGGAAATCACAATTGCTTTTTTTTCCACCAGGAAATAATGTTGTGCCTTGCTCTCTTTCTCTTTATAGTTTTATCATTATGTCTTTTATATTTATATTTAATGTATTATTTAAGGAGTAATAGATGAGATCCTATATTGGTTAAGTGAAAAAAAAAGAAAGAAAGAAAGAAAGAAAGGAAAAAGACTTAACTCATGTAAATGTCTCTAGTGATTTTAAAAACCCATTCTCTCTCCAGAAAGTTTTCTCTCCTAACTACAGAGTAGAATATATGTTTTTGGCTTACAGAAAATATACCGGTTAATCTGTTAAAGTATCTTATGAAATCAATCTTTTATTTATAGAGATTTTATTATGAATTTTACATTTTCTCTCAGGAATCAGGCTTCAGACTTGACTTTTCCTCACACATAATGCTAGATTTAATAGCCGCCAGTATACTGGTAAGCTTTTCAGAATGTTTCCCTGGAAGTGGCTTAATTCGGGCTAACATATTTATTCCACAATTACCTTGAATGCTATATTTTATTTTTTTAATTAAGAATAAAACTTAAAATATTTTTGAGTTATTATAGTATTTACACATGAATCAGTAAAAACAAAACAAACCCCTTAAAGCATAAATTCCTCATTGAATAAACTAAATGTACAGATTGTTTATAATTAAAATTCTGAAGAAAACATAGTTATCTGCAACTGATTAGAACAGGTACATCACTGGATACAGTAAATATTATGAAATGTCCAGGAAAATACTTCCTCTTGGTAGCTAAAAAGTAAAATGAAATTATTATGTTTTTCATTCAATACTTACTTGCAAAATAATATATTGTTTCTCTGGATTTTCTCAGTAATTAAATTTGTTTAAAAATATGCACTTAATTGATTAATTGTATTCCTTACTGGAAAATTCTCAGACCTAACTCATTTTATAATGTTTTTATTACAAGCTTCCCAATGCCAATGAGATATAAAGAGTCTATGGTACATTTACACAATGGAATACTATGCAGCAGAAAGAAAGAAGGAGCTCCTACTCTTCGTGGCTGCATGGATGGATCTGGAGAGCATTATACTAAGTGAAATAAGCCAGGTTGTGGAAAACAAATACCATATAATCTCACCTATAAGTGGAACCTAATCAACAAAACAAACAAGCAAGCAAAATTTAACCAGAGACATTGAAATAAAGAACAAACTGAGAGTAACCAGAGGAGAGGGGTGAGGGGATAACAGGGGTAAAAAGGGGGAAAAAAGATCATCAAGGAACATGTATAAAGGACACAGGGACAAAGCCAAAAGGGGGTAGAATTGAGGGTGGGAGGTGGGGATGGGAGGGGTGCGGGGGAGTGGTGGGGAGGGAATGGAGAAAACTGTACTTGAACAACAATAAAAGTTTTTTTAAATTTATCATTAAAAAAAGAGTCAGCACAAATATTTCTAAATTAGCTTTATATAGCTACACAATTAAATTACCTTATGATAATAATAAAAATTATATTTCACCATTTGCATGCCTGTGAAATGTGATCCTCCCCGTTAAACCCAAGAGTGTATGTCCCTGAAATCTACCATGGTTCTTTGTTCCTCATAATCTCATCCCATCCTGAGCTGCCCTGTTGCTTCAATGGCCTTAGACTGGAAATACCAGCTGTACCATCCTTCTGAAATGGTTACAAATCCCACCTATCCCATGTGGACTAATTCATGTGGACTAATAAGTGGTCATATTAATGAACAGATTGCATGGACTTCTTTATACCTTTGTCATGAGACCTCAGCCAAGTGCAAAGTTATCTTCTAAGTACTTCTGGAAGTCCTTAGTGGGTGACTTACCTAAACTCACCTAGGCGAGCTTACCTAGGGGTGACTCACTCAGGCTGATGTTCCCTGTTGTTTCAGGTGTAAAGGTGTCACTGCTAACATCACTATCACCCCCTTCTAACTACAGGTGCACTCTGTAAGCAATTTTCTCATTAGTTTACATTGGGTCTATGGGAAATAAGTGGTACTGGTCCAGCTGGGCTCTGAAACAACCCCCCCAGCCAACACACACACAGCCTACATGTGCACAAGAACACACAAAGTGGGAAGGCAAACTCTAATTCCTCTATTCTTTCCTGTCTAGAGAGAAACAAAGATTCCCACAATAGGTGTTCTTGGTGCAGCAGAGTGTTGCAAAGTTTACTAAGAGTTCTTTCTCTATGCATATGAGAGGGGTTTTTTTTTTCCTGTTTCTATTTTTTTTTTTTAGGTCCAAGATGCATATCAGCTGTCAGGATTAATAGGTTTGATGAGTTTTCACATAGTAATCTCTGCACCAGACAGTTCCTAGCTCAGTCCCATGGCAGCTTCTTATTAAGGGCCTTTTCATCTCTTTTTGTAATCTAGCTTCCTTTGTCACCCTCACATCCACCACCACCACAAGGTCCTCTAATGGAACAAGAAGGAGTCACCCCTGTCCCCATATAAATTCACTGTTATAGAGAAATAATCGAAGAGAAAGAACTCACGTAACAACACTTGTCCCCTCTGGGGTCCCCCACAATCTCCATTTAAACACCTTGACTTTAATAGGTATGATAGCAACATTATAATAGCAGTAAAAAGCAAGAATAGGTAACAATCTCAACAAATATATTAAATGAGTCATAAGAAAAAGGAAAGATGAACTCTCAGGCACTTGGACACTTCTTATTAATCCTCAACACAGCCATAAGAGCTTCAAATCACTTAGTCCTATTTTATACAGATGTTAGAATTCACATAAATATCAGAGCCAAGGATGAAAGCTATGAGCTCTAAGAACAAATCTGAAGCTTTCGCCTGCATATGATTCTGCCTTGGGTGTTGAGAGAACTTCCTGAAACAGTGAAGGTAAGAACACAATGTGCATTGGCCAGGAAGGGACCATGGAATCTTCCTTCCCATAGTGCCCATACTATTTAATGAGAACCTACTTTGTACTGGATTCTTTATGGACGGCTCCCCTCATCCTCCTAACAATGCACTGAAGTTGACATCACACCCCTTATTTACAAATGAGGAAACTGAGGTCAGAGAAATCAAGTGGCTTGCCTATGATCCCACACTTTACAAGTGCCACAGTCAGGGCTTGAACAGAGTGTTTACTCCAAAGCTCAGCCCCCTTCTCTTGTATCAATCTGTCCACATGTCCTTCCATCAGGACATGGTTTCTCATGTAGTTATTTATTCAGTCAGTATAGATCACATTTCATATTATTTAAGACTTAGATTAAGGATATAAAATAGGATCATAAATTTTGTTGTTAGAAGGGAATAATGGTCATATTTTTGAAACACAAATTCCCATGAATGTTTTTACCTTTTGCCGATACTGACACATTGTAAATATGTTACCCTGAGTTCTACTCTGACTGGGTGCCTAGTCACTAGGCGGGCCTTTTGCATGGTAGCCTCACCACCACTCAGCAAGTGAGCATTCTGCTCCTCAGTTTACCTTTTAAAGAATGAGGATGTAAGAGATATCAGCCACATATGTTAAAAGAATCTATGTACTCATTCTTGAAAACTTGGAGTAAATTGAAATGTCTACAATGGTACCACATGATACCGAAAAATGGAAATGTTGAAGTGTTAATGTATCAGAATACACCTGAAAATAACTCCCAAAAAGCAAGGCCATTCATCCTCTCTCACCTCAGTGTCTTTTGAGAGCCTCGTCTTGACAAAGATGCAAGCCATGTTAAAACACCAATGAAGAGGTGTCACCTCACTTATGGGATACCCTACCTTTGAAGCTGTATCACTTGCCTACTGCTACAGTAACGAATCCCCACAAACTTGGTTGGTTAAAAAAACAGAAATTTATTGTTTCACAGTTCTAGAGGCTGGAGGCCTGGTAAGGGTCAATTTCCTCATGAACCTCTAGGAGAGAACCCTTCTACCTCTCTCATAGCTTCTGGTTCCTGTGGCAATCCTTGACAATCCTTAGCTTGTAGAGATATCACTCCAGTCTTTGCATCTGTCTTCCTATGGCTCTCCCCACTGTGTGTCTGTGTTTTACATGTCCTTTACCTTATAAGAACACTAGTGAATGGATTTAGGGTCCACCCTGTATTCACAATGATTTTACCTGGAGATCCTTAGCTGAATTACATCTGCAAAGACCCTGTTTCCAATTAAAGTCACAGCTACTGGTGCCAGTGTTTAGGACTTGAATGTATCCTTTTGGTAAACATAGTTCAGCCCACTATGAAGCCATCAAGGCACCAGTTACAAAAGCCTATACTTGTGAATTATGATTATTTACTTGAGAAAGCTCAAAATAGTTGTAAACAATGTGCCCAGAATATTCATATCTAAGTAGCACAAATAAAGAAAATAAACTCTGTTATGAAATTTCCACCTTCCAAGTTACAGAATACCTCCCTAAACTAAGCTATTCCCCTCACTTCTAAATAGAAAACAATATTTCCAATCATGACCTCTTATTATGAAAGACTTCATTGAGACAGTCTGTTTTACCTAGCGATATTTTTTCCCTTTTAGCCTGAATCAGCTTACCTTTCACATAAAAATGCATATACACATGCACACATACACACACACATGCCAGGAGCTAAACATGGGATTCTTGTATTTTTATTTGAGGTAGATAAGAGGACCATATTGAATACTTTTCCTTTCTTTGATGTATCTCAGCACATTTTCTACATTACACATAGGTAGAAGTGACTGGTGAAGAAACAGAAAAGGTGTCTCTGAACCCCACGTATTTCATGGTCTAAAGACCCCCTTTTGTGGCACAAGTCACAAAATTAAAATGAATAAATTCAGTTCTTTAAATAGTGATTTCACAAATACTAGAGCATTCACCTATTACTATAGTGTTTATGCAAACAGGTCCAGTAGTTTTTAATGATATCCAAGTAAAGTGTGTTGGTTACAGGTTCTGTTAAAATGTCTTCACAATATGCTAGAAATTAGTACCGGACACAAAATAAAACCAGATGAAATGACCCTAAATTGTTCAAAGCCAGAGTTGACATTGATAAGTAGTGTAAATTCTACATAGTAAAATGTGTATAAAAACAAGAACAAAGACTTAGGGAAGTCATAAAGTATGTAAATAATACGTAGGACTGATATTTCAAGTTGCTATTTTAAAAAACATTATCTTACATTTCTTGATATATATTTTAATTCTGACCTGTTTTAATGAAGAACTTCCAAGCCAGATTATGTCTTTCTGAGCATATCTTTTAAACTCCTCGTTGCAAGCAGAGGTGGCTTCACTGTCCTCTTTGTGGAGTTCAAAATTCTTACTGGAACTCATTGGCTCTTCAGAACTTGAAGGCTCCTTCTCCATGCTCTCATCTATTTATCCCAAGAAAATCACATGGCATTCCACTTACTCCCTGTCACATTAACATTGGCTAAGCACACAATAATCTTAGTACTTCTTTTCTTACATAGTATGAAGTTTGACTTTTCATTACCTAGAGTTGGACAAATTATTTTCTGTTTAATGTGCTAGGAAATCAATAAAGCCCAGAATAAGTTTTAAGATTAAAACAACCACAACCCCAAAACCTTTGTTCATCCTGTCATGATCATAAAGTCAGCCAAGTACCATTGTACATTAGAGCCTTTTTCCCACTTATCAAATACATCCTGAAGCATAGAGCCCATGCTTTTCTAAATATTATAAGCTGTTTATTTCAAAATCTTACCACTTGCTGTTTTGCTGAAACCAGCTTGGGAAATTAATAGGTTTAGGAGAAGCCAGAGTTCTTGGGTTCATTTTCCAAGTTAGAATGCCCAAGAACAGTTCCAAATCTACACACACACAGAAGGCACTTTATTTGGGCTGCCTTATTTACTTGCTTAGAAATGCCAGCATTTATATAAATGATATGTGTACTTTACTTCTCTCTCTATCACCTGAAAACAATATCATCTACAAAATGTAACTATTCATCTGGCTAGATGCATGCTGTAAATATAAAGTAATCTTCTCTCTTCCAGTCTCTAAAAAAATACTAGAAGATAAAATGTGGAATTTTCCATGCCTCTAATGTTAGAATTTTAACAAAAATCTTCACACTTTTAACCAATAGAAGAGGGATTCCTTTTCAGGAGGGAAGCAGGGTGGGTCCTGGAAAAACGATGGGGCTGTTGTATCTAGAGCACTGCTGGTCTTCCTTCTTTGTTCACTGGGACACTGTATTACCTTGCATAAGTCTTTAAACTTTACAGGTCTCAGTTATATCCTCATGTATAAAATAGCTAGAGGAGTGATTGACTCTTCTTTAAGTTCCATAAGATCTTTGTAAACTTGTATATGATTTTACAAGACCCATTAGGTGCTGCCTGTAAATGTGCAGTTGTTTTCAAGGGATCCAAGCAGCAGGGAGTTGTCAGAGTAGAAGAGACATGATAGGTATAAAAGTGCATTGTTCAATGTCTAGCACAAAAAAAGGAATTAAATGTGCATTTGCTGACTTGGAAACTAGGTTAAACATATATTGAGGCCTAATGGATGTAAATATAACCATTTTTGATATTTAATTTTATGTATCAGTTTGGATAGGGTACGGGGTCCAGTTATTTGTTCGAACAACAATCAAGATGTTGTGATGAAGGTAATTTTTAGATGTGTTTAACACTTCAATAATAGGTTTGAGTAATCTGGTTACCCTTCATAATGTGTGTATGTGGGCCTGATCCAATCATTTGAAAGCTTTAAGAGTAAAGACTGGGGTTTCCAGAGAAAGAAGACATTTGGTCTCCAGCCCAGAACACAGGAAATCTGGCCTGAGTTATCTGCCTGCTGACGTGCCTTATGAATTGTGGACTCAAAAATGTGCCATCAACTCCTACCTGATTTTCCATCCTGCTGATCTGCCTGAATTTCATATCAACTTGTTACCTGAATTTGCAGCCTGCTAGTCACCCCTAAGTATCTCAGACATGAGCCCCCACAAACACATGAGCCAATTTCTTAAAATAACTCACTCTCCTCCATAATCCCTCCTCCCCTCTGATTACTATCAGTTTGTTTTTTATTTCAATGTTGCTGGTTATATTTTGCTTGCTTGCTTATTTTGTTATTAGGTTCTGCTTACAGGTGAGGTCATATGGTATCTGTCTTTCACCACCTGGCTTATTTCACTTAGCATAATGCTCTCCAGTTCCATCCATGCTGTTGAGAAGGGTAGTTGCTCTTTCTTCCTTTCTTCTGCATAGTATTCCATTGTGTAAATGTGCTATAGTTTTTTGACCCACTCATTTACTGATGAGCACTTAGGTTGCTTCCAATTCTTGGCTATTATAAATTGTGCTGCTGTGAACATTGGGGTGTATAGGTTCTTTTGAATTGGTGTTTCAGGATTCTTAGAGTGTAATCCCAGCAGTAGGATTGCTGGGTCAAAAGACAGTTCCATTTTTAGTTCTTTGAGGAAATTCCAAACTGTTTTCCACCAGTTGGCTGCACCAGTCTGCATTCCCACCAACAGTGTACTAGTGTCCCCTTTTTTCCACATCCTCGCCAGCACTTGTTGTTTGTTTATTTGTTTATGATGGCCATTCTGACTGGTGTGAAATGGTATCTCATTGTGGTTTTAATTTGCATCTCTCTGATGGCTAGTGATGTTGAGCATCTGGATTGAAGATGGGGGGTGGGGATGGGTGGGAATGGGGAAAGTATGGACCAAAAAGAAAAAATTAATGGTGGGGGAGGTTAAGAATAGTATAGGAAATTGAGAAGCCAAAGAACTGATATGTACAACCCATAAACATGAGCTAAGAGGTCTGGGGATAATGGGATGGAGTGCAGGGTGGAGGGAATAAAGGGGAGAAAAAAATGGGACAACAGTAATAGCATAATCAATAAAATACACAAAAAAAAAACCTCTCTCTCTCTCTCTCTCTCTCTCTCTCTCTCTCTCTCTGCTGATTCTATTGGATTCTGCTTCTCTAAAGAATCCTGACTAATTTACCATTTGAATTAGGATCCCTCAAAATGAGAGATCAAGCTGGCTTGAAAAATGCATTTGTGTGGTTATAAAGACAAAAAGAAATAAAATGTTAGCTACACAAATTGATAGCAAAAAAGTAAAGGGATGTTCACAAGAAAAGCAGGAATAAAATTTTTAGGGGTTGCTAATCTGTAAGTGGGGATAAAATATGAAACCTAAACTTTAGTGTTGTTAGATTAAATAAGTTAATATTTATGTTATTTAGAATAATGCTTAGGACAGTGTCAGGCACCTAGCAAGCATTCAATAAATGTTCAGCTAGTATTAATATTTTCATTATCACCATCAAATATTCTCATTATTCTTTATATGTGATTATCATATCTACTTGCATAATAATTAATAACTTATTCCCCATAACTACTCTATTGTGTTAGGTATTATATGCTCCTTTGGTGGAAATGCCAAAGAAGTTTAAGAAATTAGAAGTTAAGACAAAGTGTTTATGAAAGAGTGGTGTATAGCCTCATATTAGTTAATCTAAATATGCCAAAATATGTCATACCGTTGTACTATCCTGCACCTGCAATAGTAAGTCTGTTAAATAATGTTTAGGGTTTTAAACTCCATGCAATTACAGGAAATTGGGCCATGTTTACTTTCCCCCAACCTTAGTTTTATGTAATATTTGCAACCATCTAAAACACACATCAGTCACCAATAAACAGTTACATTTAGAAAAGACAGATTAGCACTTGCAATAACCATCTCAGTGCATTTACAAGTAATGTTAATATAAAAGGCTGAAAATGGTTAGTCTCTTACCTTGGGCTCCTCCACATCCATTCTTGTCAAACATCCTCATTAACCAATCATCATAGAGACTTCTATCATCAACTTGTAGGGGTGCTGAAAGAGCATATTTATAACTTTCTCATTTGTTATTTTATATACATGCAAATATAATCACAAAAAGAAATTATTAATCATCATGGCTATTTAAGTATATTATAGGTCACAGATACAAATTCTATTCAATATGCTCTCTTGCTCTGGAGAAAACAACTTTTGTAAATCAATAATAATTTGAACAATAATTTTTAAAGTGTTTATTGCAGGGTGCTTATAATAGGATACTTCTCCAATAAAAAGGATCTCATATTCAATGATTATGTCATCTAATACACAAAAATCATTTCAGAACAAGCCATTATGATTTGTCAAATCATACAATAGAGTATATAAGCATTTGATCAAAATGAATGAGTATTTTCTATTAGCTACTCTCTATATATCACATTTTTTGCTACATATATAAGAAACACTGACCTTAGGTGATCTCAGATTCTTTTACATATGCTACTGCAATAGAAAATGCAAGGGCTATTTGGTTCTTTTGTGAATTTAAAGCAATAAGATTATATCATTACCAAAAAAATAATAACATAATCATAAAAACATGGTTCTGGAAGATGGTTTAAAGGGTCCTCTGGGCGGATCTCCTGCCACAACAACCAACCATAAATGATGGCTAGTTGGATAACCGCTCAAGCCTTAGAATTAGAATTCACATGCATACACTAAACATGTTCTCTTTCCCATGGGAGGCAAGTGAACTAACTGAACTGCGGTTGCACTTTTACTGTGGTGGTTTTAATATGACCCATATATGCCTATTACTAATCACTTTATACTCCACTGGGTGAGCCAACTCTGAAGATGATAGTTAACTCAGCAACTCACATCTGAAAATCCCCCAGCAAGTGTTCTGCAAGAGCATTCCGAGGTCTTGATTATCCAAGTTAAAAACTCCTAAAATTCTAGGTCCCTCTTTCTGAAATCTCTGAACATCAGTGTTGGAAAAATCCAATACAGCCTATAGTCAATGGACCTGGGATGACGGAATGGGAAAGTCTAGTCTGCTGGAGCCAAGGGGAATGCTTGAAAGTGTAACAGAAAAAGGTCTTTGAAGTTAGTAGCTTCTGCGCATTGAATCCTGCAGATGGCTTTTTCAGATGTCATTTGACCTGTAAATGTTCTTTTCCTGCCAAGAACCACAAAGATCTCCTACCACACCAACATTTGTAGACAAGGAAGAGAGGTCATTCCTGAGGGACAATTTGTAGATTGTCCATTGAGGAAGCATGAATTTTTATTTTAGCATTGCCTGGATCTTTACAACTCTTAGTGGGAATAGCTACAAAACTAAGCAAGCTGATATATGGCTCATAAAAGAATTTTATTTGGAAATTAACATCAAGCAATAGCAGATGCAAAGTTGAAAATTTCTTTGCAGATGTAATAAAAACCCCAGTATAAGGACCTGATCATCTTGGCGGACCAATGATGGTCACAGACCAGAAGAAATGACCATGTATTTGAAATGTCAAAAGAAACAGAAGAGGTAAATAGGATTACTACAGAGACACTGTCTTCACAAGAGAGGTAGCATGACACAGGTTTGGTACCGGCAAAAGCTGAACCGAAATCCCAGATCCTCCACATTCGAGCACTGTAAACTTGGAGCAGCTTTTTTAGAGCCCTTGAGCTTTAATCTTCTTGCCCCCAAAACAGGAAGGTTGCGAGGGTTAACAAAATAATATGTGTAAAGTACCCAGCTTCATGCCTGGTATGGGAAAGGCACTCAGCTAAAGGTAGTCAATCCATTTGTTTGTTGTTAACTACTTGGTAATTATATGACATGCATAATTTTTCAATAGTTTGGATTCTGTCACCCTTATCTAGTGTTTTTGTTCTCGTAATGAAATAATGAGTTATAGAGAGCTTTTGGGGGATTGTATGAGAGGAACCTCAGCTAGAGAGAGCTGACCAACAATTGCTATAGAGGTTTTGATTCCTTAGCTATGTAGACATGGTGAGCAGTCCACCTCAGTGATGCCCTTTTAAGACCCTGGAGGGTCAAAGGCATTACACAGCACAGAAGCTGAAGGCAAAAGAATGTCCCCTTCAAACTGAATTTCAACCATTTGAATTAACCTGCTTTCTTTCCCCTTCAGAAGTTTCCTCAAAGGAAAGAGTAGAAAAAGCCAACAGGGCAAACACACTCCTGAAAAGACAGAGAACAGATAATACCAAAGACAGCCTGAATTCTACTCCATGCTTACCAGGCCTCTGTGATCTCAGGAAAAATACTAAATCTTTCTAAGTGTGTTTCTTCATCTTTAAAATGAGACTAATGATGGCAAGTTTGGAGGGTTTTGCATTGGTTGTTCAGAGTGACTGTATCCTTGAACACACTCCTTGAACACTTGGTAAATAATAATAACTAATGTTTACAGAAGGCTTGCCATGAGTTGGATACTATGCTTAGCACTTTAAACTCATCTCCTCATTTATACGTTAATTCAACAATACTTCTCAGGTCAACTCCATTCTATGCCAACTGCTGTGCTAAGTGTAAGAATTCATCAGTGAACAAAAACAAAGTTTCACCCTCTTCATGTTCAGGAGATGGTCTAATAGGGAGAGACACATTTCACAGACAGCTGCACTAATAAATAGTTTGCTAACCATTGTGATGAGTTTATTAAAGTAAATATGCAGGGATACAGCACCAAAACTAATCAAGAAAGTAGACAATTGTCATTTAAGCCAAACTTCACACAGAGAGGGCATTGGTCACATGAGGAAAAAAGGAGGCTATCCTAGCACTTGTGAGAGTTCAGTGTCCAGAAGAATCTCCATGCATATGAGGAACAAAAAAAAAAAAAAAAGTGTACAGTGTGGCCAGAGCAGGCTGAGCACACAGAGAAGACCTGAGGTGAAGAAGGAGAGCATGTTGATCTTCACACTGAAAGCTGCAGGCGGCAATGAGAGGGCTTTAGGAAGGGAGTGGCAAGATGCCGCATGGAGGACAGACTAAAGGTGAGCAGAAGAAGGTGTGGAAAAAGCAATTCATTAACCCCAGGTAAGAGCTGATGTTCACATGGGGTTGGGCAGGGGCAACAGAGATGCTGCAAGGCAACAGGAAAAGAGATGTCTTATATCTTGTGCTTTTCACATCAGAAAAGAAATATTAAGCATCATATATGAGCCAAGTACTTATGCCAGATTCTAAAGACATTTAAGGTCTAGTGGAAAAGAAGCTACTACAGAATTAAGTCTAGCAATACATATGTAACTAAGAGCTAAGATGCATGACAAAATAAAGCACAGGACGATTAGACAAAGAGAAGCAGAGTTAAGATTTGTGATTAGGGAGAACACATATAGTATGTCAAATCAACAAGCCCTCACCACCCTATAAGGTGAATTAATTAGTTATTGAATGCAACAGGTTATGATTAATCTTATGTGTCTATTTGGATAGACTGCCTCATTGTTTGGTCAAACATCAATCTAGATATTGCTGTGAAGGTAATCTTTAGATGTCATTAATGTTTAAATCCTTAGACTTTGAGTCAAGGAGACTACTCTCCATCATGTGGGTGGGTCTTGTCCAATCAGTGAAACGCTTAAAAGGAGAGGTTGAGGCTTCTCAAAGAAGTGATTCTTATCTACACTGCAAGACATCAATTATGCCTCCATTTCCGGTCTGCTGCCCTGCAGAACTGAGTCTCACGATGGCAACATCAATGCTTACCTGAACATCAACTCTTTCCCAAATCTCCAGCCTGCCAGCCTATTGTACAGATAGACTTGCCAGTCCCCACAATCATGAGGCAATCCCTTATAATAAATCTATTTCACTCTCTTTGTCTCTGCATACACATACATCCATATTATATGTGTATTATATAATATCTAGAGAGAGAAAGAGAGAGACCCATTTGGTTCTCTTTCTTTGGAGAACACTGACTAATCCACAAACTAATAGTAATTTATAATCATACATATAATTATAAGATACTAAAATGATGTGCATCTACCACAGATCCATATTCCATATTAAGTAAAAGGTATTTACCAGGAACCAATGGTAATGGAATTGTCCATTATTTTTAGAATTTCTGCTATGTAAAACTTGATATAATATTATCCTCCAGGATTTAGTGTAAAAAAAGAACTGGCGGTGGTGGTAGGTGATATACACTGAAAAAGAGTCATAAAGTCTGTTAAACATTGAAACTTAACTAACCTGTGCCACTTTCCTTTGTACCTTGGCTTCCAGGAATCTCAGTAAGTGTAAGTGCTTAATTACAGTAAATGCCGTCAGCCCATTTCTTGCACATTTACTTGTGTGCTCTCAAATCCCCTTCATCTTTATTTGAACTTTTCTTTAACCATATGCATTTATATTTCTATGATAGGCTGTCTCAAACTGTTTTGGAAGCAAGTAGAGTATAAATTACAAACAAATAATTATAAGAACAGAGCTGAACCAAAGTGAAGATAGATGGGGCAAACAGACCTTTGGGGTGCCCCCAAATTCTGCCACACAAAATGCTGGGCATTGCATCTTTGCTCAAGATGGACTCCAAGGGGCCCACCCACAAAACACTTCCATCTTGTCTCTGCGTGGTCTTCAACTCTGTGCTTAAGAAGATTTGGATGGATACTTTGTGCTAATTAGCATCGCCTAGTCCCTTAAATAGGGTAACTACACAGGCTTGAGTACCCAGCAAAAAGAATGAGAGCACATCATTAAATGCAGACTTAAAACTAGATTGTGAGCAGATGTAAAGAGAGCTGTCTGTTCTAAAATGTGAGGCCCCAGCTTAACCACAGGAGCTGGGCAATAACTGCTGGAAGGATGATCAATGATATTTTGTTTTATGAAACTTACTCTTTAAAGTTAGAGGTATTCTTGACTTGATTAAATCAACTTTAATCCTTATGTTACAAAAATTCCACCACATATAACTATATGTTTTGATCACCAAGAAACTGAAACAAACTCCAGCTGATAATTCAATTGATACTTCTCTCCAGAACTCATTCAGATGATCTGTCATTTCTAAAGCATATTTTGGGCCCATAAAAAGTTGAGATTTTCTAATTTCCAACTCACCCTGATTCTGAGCTACTGGTGAAACCTGGTCCTGAGAGTAAGTGCTTGCCTTATCTTGCACATGTATGTCTTTTGATGATATTTGTGGATTCTGCATCATTTAAAAACAGGTTTGGTTTATTGAAAACTGTCTTTTAAAATAATTTTTGCATTGTGCTTGAGCCCTTTGTGAGGAGTTACCCCAGATTTTATCAAGAAGTGCAAATTCAGTGCCTGGTGCTCAACATGGAATGTGATCTTCTGGATTGCAAATGACTCTAACCAACATTTGTCACTATCATTCTTTCATCAGTAACCTTTTAAAATCCTAGAGTGCTTGGTAAACTATCAAATATGCATAGTGGTATTTACATAAGGAGTGATGTTGAACTGTTATTTTACAACCACAGCTAGACTCAAGATTATGGAAGAGGAAATCTTTATGTCACTGCACCTGTCTGGTTCAAAGCTTGGGTGGTGGTTCCATGCCTTTCATGAAAGAAATTCAGTAGTGAATGTGTATGGAAATGTCATGTGCTAGATGAATTTTATTGAAGAGTGCCCATTTTAAATTCAAAGAACAGAAATGGCATTTGTAAAGTAATGATGCTCTTCATATGCATAACAAGGGCCTTATAAAGACACCAAACTGCTTACATCATCCTCAGATGCATATGGTTAAAGAAACTCCTGACTCCTCTATCTGACCAGCTTTCTGTCCTTGATCAAAAATTACCTTCGCTGTCCATCATGTTGTTAGTGGCTAAAACTTACCATTTAAATTGTAAGCTGCAAAATCCAAATGGAACTGCACATGTGATCTTTGTCACCTCATTTTCATGAATGGAAAATAATATTCTGACACAAAAATTACATACTTAATTCTAGCTCACCCTCTCTGCTGACCTCCATCCCACACTGCCTTGGGTTTATTTCCTCATCCATCAGTGGGTCAAAGTAATTTCTCCTGTATTCATTTCCTGTGGAAAGTACATGAAGTAAGGGTCAGTGATTATTAGAAGCACATGAACCAAAATGTTAATTTTGAAATCGACACCCGCACAGAAGGGCCATTTTAGCTACTTTATAAGCTTAATTTTTCTACAAGACTTCCAAGCCTCCCTTTTTTGTAATTATTATCTTGCAAAAAGGTCATAAAAGGTAATTCAAGAAACAAGTTCATGTTATGTTTCTCTTGCTAAAATATTCATAAGAAAATTATCAAATGTAAACTTTAGAATAATAAAAATTTCAAGCAAAATTATTTTTAGCATATACTCAAGAAATAGACATTGTTGGGTAATAATTATGTTTAGAGTACACTGATGACTCTGTATACTCACTTGTATATCACTCACTAAGTATATCATGTTTTAGTGTCCAGAATATTGCAGTCAATTTAGTAGTGACTTAATTATGAGGAACTGTAGTGAAATTTCCATGTTGATGGTTGAATAAAAAGAAAGAGAGAGAGAAGGGAGGGAGAAAGAAGAAAAGAGAGTTAGGGAGGGTGAAAGGAAAGAAGATAGGAGGCAGGGAAGGAAAGTCAAAGAGGTTTGATTACAGGTCTTTTTATGTCAACTTAACTAACATGAGGAGAAGGTACAGATGATTTAGTCTAAATTGTACTAAATATAATCAATAATCTCAACAACACAGACCAAAAATTCTCACTTTACATTTCCCACTAACTTTTGCCCTTATCTCAATAACAAAACTATAGCACTGAATATGAATTTATAATAGAGAAAAAGGTCTGTTATCAATTTTCCAAATCTAGTTTTATACATCCTGTAGACTGAGATGTATATGTCAGTTGCTAGTAATTTGCATTCAGCAAATGTAACGTCCTCTGGTGATAATTCAAGTAGCCTCAGACACTGTGAAAGTAGTAAGACAATATAGACTAAAAACAATAGTTTGGGAAGTATTGCTCACAGAAAAGGGTTAAGGTATACCAGGTATACTGTGATACTCCATAATATGTTTGTTTTAGGATCAAAAATAACCCAAACAGCAGCTTCTTCTGCAAGACTAACTGGAATTTTGATATGAACCTAGGTTTAATTTATATTTCTGGACTGGCACATTTTTGCTGTCAGTCTCTGTTCTATCAATGTAGCAAGTACAAGAGCTGAAAATCTGCTTTTCCTTGAGGTCTCAATAAAGAAAAATAAATGAGTTTCATTTTTGTTACTTTATCTGTCAACAACTACTAGGCTGGTATGAATCTTGGCAGTGTGTAATCAAAGTCTTATGTACTATAATAACACAGCAATTCTACCTCACTCACTGTAATTGTTTTTGTTTTTTCCCTTTACCACAAAGCACTGTGATACTCTAAGCACAGTTGTCCATATGCTGGAAAAATAATTCTCCTCTATCAAAACAAAAATATTAGGGTATTCCTTATTATATTGCCATAGCAGCTTCAGTCAACTCTTGGTACCCATATCCTGACGACACCCCCAATCCAATACAGAACTCAAATTCTTTGTCTACTGAAATAATTTATTAGCCAATAATACCAAAAAAAATCTCATAGACACAAACAACAGTGTGGTGATCCCCAGAGGGAAAAGGTGATAGGGAGAGTTGGAAGAGGGTGGATAAATGGCGATGGAAGGAGGCTTGACGTAGGGTGGTGAACACATAACACAATATACAGATGATGTATTCTAGAATTGTACACCTGAAACCTATATAATTTTATTAACCAATGTCATCCCAATAAATTCAATAAACAATGTTTCAAAAAAGACCTTAGAGAGTGAAACAAAGTTAAGTCATTTTTAACCAAAAGTCTGGAGAAGTTTATTTGGTTTGTAAGTTCTCAAATCATTTTCATCCTTGTTGTCAGTTGAGAAATTATGGTCTTGTCCAGCTGTGCAAGAAGAGGGCCTGCACCATGGGAGCCTTGCAGACTGATAAGCCGCCCCTCAGGGCTCCCTGCTTCTGCACTCAAGTGGCGGAAAGGCCCCTCAAAGATCTACATTTGAAATCTATGCAAATTGTTCCTTCCACGTTGAGTGTGGGTTGACGCACACATGTAAGTTATAAATGCCACTCCTGGAGTGATTTATTTTGTACTTCCCATTCTGGGATAGGGCAAATAGCACTTTACAAGTAAAGAATTATGAGAGAACTTGAGCAAAGAGGCAATCCTTGACATGCTCAATACTGATTTCCTGTAAACATTCCAAAATTCTGTATTGTATTATATATTTATATAATTCATAGTTTTATGTTTTATATCCATTTTACATTATATCGTACACTATGTATTGTTTTACATATATAACATTATCCTTGTTTATTGTCTGTCTTTCCCACTAAAATGAGGGCAATAACACTATCTTGTTGTTTACTACTGTCCCTTCAGTGCAGAGAATTATGCCTGGCACACAGAATTACTCAAAGTATCCTCTGAATTCATTCATGGAAAACCTACTGTGATACTGAAGCCCTTTCATTGTCCGGATGGTCTTTCTTGATTAAAATGAGCAACGAGTTATCACCCCTTTCTATTCCCCCTGCCTTCTCTTTTCCGTGAACGCCCCCTTCCCTTTTCTTTCTGAATGAGTATCTTCTAGGAACCAAACACTATGTCTGGATTTAAAAAACAAAGAACCATGATCCCTACCTTCAGAGCAAAACTCACTGCGAGAACAAGGAGCCTAAACACATACAGCCTGACACAATTTAATGTTGTGTTAAGGAATAATGTTCTGCTTGAGCAAACAGCAGAAGCATCTAACCCGTACTGAGGACTTCAAAGAAGACTTCCTGGAAAAGTCGCTATCTGAAATAAGTTCTAAGACATTATTAGCAATTAGCCAAATCAAAAGTACAAGGGAAAGAAGAAGCACGAACAAAGGAGAAAAGACACAAAGACATAAAGACAAGAGTAGCAGGTTTTCTTAGAGGATCTTCCTCAATTTTTCTCAACCTCCTAAAGTTAAAAAACAGCAAAGTAAGAATTGAAATCCAAACTTCTCCACTAGTCCCAGAATACAGTTTAACTAACGTTTTGCTCAAATTATTTTTAAGTTGCCGTACAATGTCACTTTATGCTGATATGATGTTTCATATCCATTCATTCATTCAACCAATACTGACTAAGTGTTAATTATGTGAATATGTCAGTAAAACACAACATTCGAAAATCCCTTCCCTCACAGCATTTACATGCTGTGAGTGGAAGAATAAAAGAAACACATGTATATTTTATAGCTTATTAGATGGTGATAAGTGACATGGGGAAAAGATAGAGCCAGATAACATGATTAGACACCCCAGAGAGGGATGGGGGTGCATCCTGCATATCCCCTTGTTTCAAAATAAGAATGGCACTCAGGATTAAATCACTATGCTCTCATGATGAGATAGTGAAAAAATAATGTATAATTATTACGAATGCAAAATATGTAATATAAAAAGTAAATTATAATAAGTTATAACTTATTATATACAGCATTACTATTTTGCCAATTGATTGCTGTAACATATGAATCAAATAAGAACCTACTATTAAACATAAAAATGATTCCCCTTTCTATTGGTGTATCTTGCTCTGAGAAGCCAATAACCTAAACACAGAAGACAGAGTTTAAAATGGTAAAGCACAAGGAACCTTTTACACATTTCAAAACAACAGACTTCATCTTAACACTAGTCCCTTTGCTCATGTTTTATTGGATAGTGTCAGGATTTAATAAAGTGAGATGATTTTAGTATAGAGTGGATATTACCAGAAGGTAGATTGCTAATAGGATAAATTCCTAAAAACGCCCTTATCATTCAGAATATGCTTTTGGATATGTCTAAAATCATCTCACAGGAAAATTAACAGATCCACTGGGAAATTCAAAGTAGGGCATTTAGCAATATTCACACAATAGGTTTTAATATAGCTGATGTTTTACTGTTTGTTATATTCAGATGAATAATCTGACAATCTCACATATGTAGAAGCATGGTTCAACATCGAAGCAATTGATATGATACATAAGCAAATAAATCAGTAAATTGGTCTTGTCGATACTCTATTTTTGCTTCCAACATCACAGCATTTGCTGTTTAGTGTTTAGAATCAACACCAGTTAATGCATTTCTTGTGCTATTTTTTACTGAACTGGGGGAGGGAAACACATGCACTTGCCTTTGCCCTTCCACACATATCAGGTTTTCCTATCATTTAACTCAGAACAGCATAGAACATAATTCAGGGCTTTTACTTAAATTACACCGTACATGAACTTTGGTCAGGAAATCCTCCAGTGTGCACCCATGCAGTTCCTTGGGGGCTATAAGTGTGAGAATGAAATTGCCCACCAGAGAAAGGTTAGTGTGAATCATAGAAGTGTCTTGACTCAACGAGGCAATCACTTCCTTTCAAGTCAGCTACATTAGCTCTAGAGGAAGAAAATCTGAATACATCTGTTATTCAGGGGGTTTTCATTGGCTCCTTGCTTGTCCTTTTCCTGTGAATCCATGTGCTTCGGTTCAGCTTTTTATCACCAATCATGATTTCTAATATATCCTGTAAGTGAAATAAGCATGAGACCTACACGTAAACTAAATAATTAAACAATTTATATTCTATGATTACAGCCATGCACCCAAAAATTACAAACTAGGATATTCTTCTGAATAATATTTTTTAAAGGCATGAAGCCTATATTACTAAAATTTGATTCCTATGAAATGTATAAATAGATTTAGAAAAACTTCATATTTTCCCCACTTTGAAAATCCAGTACAAAGATCTCAGGTTTATATATCCACAAGGCCAGATAGCTAACACACATGTATGTCACATAAATGTGGAGAGCCGAGGACTGAACTAGAATAGAGGTTAGTTGGAACTACGTCAAATTCAGATATGCTCTACTCTAGTATATCCATTAAAATACTATTTTCATGTTAATTTACAAACATTTTTAATTAAAGTCAACTAAAGACACAACAATACTTCTTAATATAGTAAAGAATAGTTATCTTAAACCAAAGATTCATTAACCTAAATAGCAAAGCAAAACAACAAAACCCAAACAAAAAAACAAACAAAGTCTAATAATAAAAACTCAAACTATGACTTGGATGTGCACTATCAATCATTATTTAACATTCTCTTAGAAATTTTGCCAAAGCACTCAGGACAAAAATAAAAAGAAACATGAGCTAAAAGTATTGAAAATAATTCTATTTTGTATAATTATTAGCTGACAACAATATGTGTATTTCATACCCTAAAATCATGAGACTTCACTGAAAAAGTTTTAGAACAAGGAATATATTATTTTAATAATAACTTAAAAAAACAACCAGATAATCATTAAGAACCATTAATTTTCTTAAATACCAACAATGGCCACTTAGGAAATATGGTGAGTAAATAGAAAACCAATTCCCATGATAAAGCTCCAGATAACTCTCAAAATTTATTTATATTAGACCTTTATAGGAACCCATTGGTGGTCATCAAGAGTATTAATCTTACCTAGAAGCTCAAACTCAAAGGCATGAGGAACAACAGAGTTGAAAATAGCAAATTAATACCATTTCCCTTTTCTTCTTTGTAGAAAGTCTAACCTGTGAAAATTGGCCTGCCACTAACACTATATTCAAGAGCCCATGCCACGCCGGACAAATTAGCTTTCTTAACTGCTTATTCTTACTTCCTTTTCAAATCTTGTGGGTATTTGAGATATCAGTGATTTGAAACTCTAAATAGGGTAATAGTTGAAGTTTGCTAACAAGTACTAATTAATTGAGCCATATTCTTTCTTCCCCTAAGGCCCTCCCTCATGGTAAATTACCAGGCATTTTAACTTTCAAACCACTGGAGTGCTGTTGAGTGCGTAATTGCTGCCGGGCTTTATCCTGCAGTACTCCAAGGCATTAATGCATCGTAGGCTCCTCTGGACTTCAAATCCTTAGAGTTAAAGCCTGTCCCTAAGTACCTGACTTCTAAACAGGAAGCTATTCCAATGAGGTGATGGTGGTAATTCAAAGGTTAAGTATAAATATATCGGGTTTTTTCTATACGTATTTAAAAGTCTTCCAAAGTAATATCAAAGTAGGTTTTATTTTTTTCTAGTTTGAATCCTGGCAACATTATCCTGCATGTAAATAAACTTATGTGTACATAAAATATTGCCCTTCAAATTAGGAAGTAGCTGATATTAGGTGTCAATCATCTCTCTAATCTTTCTGGTTGTGCCTTCATTTATTTAATAATAGTTTTCCTCGTGGATCTAAGATTACTTAGATTTACGTATTGTATTTTAGGGTTCATTCAGATAGTGATGTTTTCATCACACTGCAGCCTACTTCAACACGAAAAGCAACCAATATAATAGACTACTAGATTTAGCTTCAACAACCTTAATTAAGAATCCTTTCTCTTAAAAATCTGGTTATTTATAGATAACTAAATTCCCTACTTCACAAAGCGAAGGGTTCAGAGCTTCTCATGAATTTTTTTAATAAGGTTTTTGGTCAATTAATCTAATGTAGAATGAAGAAAATCTCATTTTCTATTAAACTCTTTTCAATAGAAGAAAAAATATCCAAAAAGAACTGTAAATGGAATTAGTTGGAGATTAAGAATTAATTTATGGTAAAAGCATAAAATACAAAGATCGTGAAAAAAGCTTCTTTAGTAAAATTGTTTTTAAAATGAAAATGCAACTATTGAACTCCAGTCAACATGGTGGTCTCATGAAGTTTGAAACTTACATGGAATTTAATTGATACAATACAACCTCTTATTCTGGTAGGAAAATATCTTTTTAAAAATTTCACCAAATATTTAAGAGGATGCTGGTAAACTATTCATTAACCTGTCTAACTGCTAAATCATTGATTATATTAGTAAATACCAGAACACAAGTTTTTCTTTCAGTTCCTTCACTGAGGAGCTATTTATATGGGTAAGTCATTGGGCTTCTGTAATATCAGGTATAAGATCTCTAATTCTAGCTTTTCTATAAATATAAGATTCTTCATCATACTTTTTACCATCATATTGATTATTATGCTCACATTATTTTATTTTGAAAGGTATATAAACTTCACTGGTTTACAAATAAATACAGAGGTTTAAATATATGGCTCTAGCTATCATAAATGAACTAGTATAATAAGGTAACATCTCTGAATGTTAAAATTATTCTTATAAAACTTATTTCTCCAACCAACTATATATGATAGATTTTATAAATATTATTTTACAAACAATTTATACAGTGGGTTTTCACTAACATCAATATGAAGAGAAGATAGAAAAATAACCATGTTTAGCAGTTGTGAAAGGGTTACCAATGGCTTCAATTATACCGTTAACAGAAATAGAAAGAGATATTCTGCTAATTTCCTGGGCAAATATGTCTGATCACTTGGACATAGGTAGTTTGTTCTCAGGAGAAAATTGTTAAAATTCCCAAAACTCAAACATTTGATTAAAATGTTCTTTCCTCAACTGGACAAACATTGTTCTAGAATTTTGTTGGTACATTTTAAGGACACAAAAGTGAGTTTCAATTGATTTGTATAAACTGACAAAAATTTTATCCATCTGATATCTGTATAACATATTTCCTTATTTCAGTAGAAAGGATGCCGTTATGAGTGTTTGTTTTTAACATTCCAAGTCAATGAAAAAAATTTGAATCACTTCAGAATCAAATGATATCTAAAGCCACAAAACCAGGTCAGTTCAATAAATCTAAAGCAAATTATTTTCCTATATTTTTTTCAAATGTCCCAAAGCAAAAACTATTTTTAATGTTCAATAAATTTGATGCGACACCTGTTTTCCATCTTAAGGAAAAAAACAGCTATAAGTCAGAACAATGTAAATAGTTTTATATGATATCACTGCTACAATAATCTAGGCTATGAGCTCTATGGAAAAAGAAAAACCCTTCACATCACATATTTGTGCAAACAATTTTAATTTTGCACTTAACATGTATACTTATATGTCACTTTTATTACAATTTTTCATACATGAGTATTTCTAATGGCCACAACAATCTGAAGGTTAAGTCTAGGGTCACAATTGCCACCCTAACCCAGGACTTCTCTAGCTCAAGCACAACTATTATGGATCTCGTACCTTTAATTCAGATTACCACCATTTCTCCTAGAAGCCTGGAAGGCCTTATATCGCACATACTCAGACTCATTCCTCTCAGGCTCTTTGGACATCTGCCATAGTCTTTCTTTAATGTTCAGCCTTTTGCTTTGCTGCCTGTTGTCAGAGATTCAGTATCCACAAAGGTACTCTCCAAACCACAGATGTCTCCATACCCATGATGGAATCAGTGATAGCACCTCCACTCCAGAGTCACAGGGAAACCGCTTCCTATTGAATCCAGAGCTGCTGCCGTGGCCACCTCAAGTGACCCAATCACCTTCAATACTGATTTCTCTTGGTACCCATTATAAGCCATACCATGTTCTCACCAACACCTTCTCCCGTATGATCAAACCTCGAATTTATGTCTCTGTCGCATGTTCCCCGGGCAATGCCAGGTGAAGACGTATGACTCATCTGTTACTGACATGGTGATCCTCTATGCTGCACAGGTTAGCAGCTAGAGCTACTGGGGTCCCTAACAACTGACAGGGATCTCAGGTTTGTTTTAAGTCATTCTGGAATTGACCCAGAAGTAAATGCCAGAGGGTTACCCATAGGACAATATGATTGGCAAACATCGTACTATAATCAAAACTACATGTCCTCTCTGGCCCTAAGATATTGCATGAGATCAATCTTGTGTGACTGATTTTCTCTTTCCCTAGCAACAGTTCTTTCCCAGGAGTCATCTTTGCCTTTCTTAAAAATGCAAATGCAACAAATGAGCCAGTCATGTGGCAGCTAAAGAGAACTTAGTGAAGTTTGAATTTAATATAGGACTTCACTGAGATAGTGTAACTTCTTATTCTGATAGTTAAAAAGTGTTGTTTTATTTTTTTAGTTTCACCCAATATTTTTTAAAAAGATTTTAGAGAGAAAGCCATTTCTATTCATCTACTAAGATACTGACCTCATCCTTGACATATCAGATAACCTTGCAAAAATAAAATGTGTAGTTACTCCATTTTACCTCAGTAATCACATTGGCAGCTGATATCAATAAAGTCAGCTCTGCAGCACACCATCATTTTCCCTGGAGAATCTTCAGACAAACAAGCCCCTAAACATGCTTTTACATTAGAGTCTTCAGGTAAGATTTGGAAGTTCCTCCAAGTGATCTTGAAATCATACCACTCAGTAGTGGCTTATTTTGCCTACTCCTAATGGTTAGTGTGTACATATGTTAATTACTTTCTCCTATACTGAGGGACTCAATCCATCATAAGTTTGAAGTCTTTTTTATGCAGTTTATTTTCTAGCAATTCCCTCTTCTAGACATTTTCCTCATAATTTAAATAGCTATTTATCCAAAAATTATACATTTCTTTGAAATAACTTGGATAAAGTAGTATTAGAATTCTACCATTACTTACTAATGGCTTTTTTTAAAGCATCTAAGAGGTAGAAATTAATTGGTGTTTCCTTATAGGATACTGATTTGTGCTCATTGTAATAATACTGAGGTGAAAATACACAGTTATGCTATTGTATCTAGCAATCACATTGGCAGATGAGATAAGTGTTCTTTTTAATTGTAGTAACAAGAAACACTATGTTCTATGATATCTAGAACTTCCTAAATTCACATATTTCAAATAAACTTCCTTGTTTATGGACCATAAGATGGCACATTTCATTTGCAATTAAATGTTTTTTTGGACGTTCTTCCCCCAAAGGCAGGCAGGCTGGCATGCAAGGTGGGTTTGGGTAGAGGGTGTGTGTGTGTGTGTGTGTGTGTACACTATGTTCCAAAAAGGACATGATATAACCCCTATCTATGTCAATGCCTGGCTGGTTTTGTCAGGATGATAAATCATTACAGGCTTTTTCATCTAAAGCTGCTTCTGCTGCTACTTCTTCATCTTCTTCTTCTTCTTTGTTCCTTCCACTCTGCTGTGTTTTTGAGTTATAAAATTTTCTCTCTCCCCACTTTCCAGAACCAGGCCAACTATCTATCACTCAAGATAATTATTACCTTCCATGCCTGCTCTCATCTTCCGTATATAGGAACCAAGTCCATAGCAGTAGTTCTCAACCCCAGCTGCCCATAAAAATGCCTTGAGGAAAATGTGGAATATATACATGCCTAAGAGTCACTCCCAAAGGTTCTGATTCCTAAA
>PVJD01000028.1:809398-930414 GCA_004026545.1 Mormoops blainvillei
AATGTGTAACAAATCTTATTTAAAGAAAAGACCAATAATTTTAAAAACATTTTTCCTTGAGTTAAGAAATTCCAATGCTTTATTTTACATCCATAGTCAGTGTAGAATAATGTATTCTGTGTAATTGTTCTGTGTAAAAGTTCAAAATCTGACTCAAATCCTAAAAATTGCTGATACACAGTATTGTGCTCACACATTAAAACATATGCTAAATAACAATAGAAAATAAATCATACTAATTTACACATTATCTCAACTTTTCAAATAAGAAGTTTAAACTACATTCATTAAAAACTCAGTAAATTTTGAAAAACAGTAGTTCACAACTACTCTAAATATTCCTAGCTTTTATTGAAAAAGGTTGAAGTGTGATTGCTTCTTTCACAGACTCCATCTGAGGTAACAACAGACATTAGTTTTCTTGACATGGTTCAGTAATTTCGGCACTTCACTCCTTTCAGATCGAGTTAAACATGCTTTTAAATAGATGGATGTGGCCTATTAATAGACCTCATTTCCTTACTAAGGACTTCAAATGAAAGTATGTACTTGCTCTCTAATGTTAGAAAGGTCTCAAAGATATTTTCACAAGTTCACATATTGAAAAGAAAAGCAAAGTCTGATTGTATACACCAAAGATAAATACTCTGAGAGGATTACCAAGTGACGGTTTGTATTTTGTGACCCCTTTACGACTAACACGTGTTCAACAGTAAATTGGGAGTGATTTCCAATTTCTCTCTTTTGTCAATTTCCTCGCTCTTTTCTCTCCTTTACACATGAGCACTTTTAAGCGTATAAATTGCATTTTCCTCCCCTCCTTCCCAATTTAGATTCTCTTTCCTGATGGGATTTTATCTCTTTAGCTCATGCAAAATAATCCTTCACTTATATTTTATATCAATTCCTGAATTCGTTCCCATTTAAGTTAGTGTGTTTGGGTAATGTTATTACTTTTAATATATTCACATTAACTTATTAAATAACTATATTATACTTCAAAACTTAAATTAGAAACAAAATTTAGTCAGCAGCATCTTCCTGCTTCTCAGTGATAGAACTCAGTTCTGAAGAAAAGCAAACCATTTAGAAATCTTAACAGAAACTGCTGTGGACATACCTCATGGCTTCTTTACTTCCCATTGCTATTTAATTGATATAATATAATCTAACTGTAAATCAAATCTAAGCAATTTCTAGTAACATATTTCTTTTATATGTGTGCTTAAAGAATGAAAAATCAGATCGTTTTCATTTTGGTAAGGTTATCCTATTAAATGTAACTATAATATACAGTGTGAATGAAAACAAGTAAATACTTTGTGATTAAACAGAGGAAAAAAAACTGCATGAACTTTGTAAGAACAAACACTGCTTTTGGTATTTTCCTTTCATTAAAAACCAACAAATATCTTTTGATTCCTACACTCTCAACTTGCAAAGAAATTTATGATAGAGTAGCAAACATAAACGACAACTGCAAATTTATTTATAACCAGTGACAACCAAAACCTATGAAGTTTTTAAAAGAATGTGATTGTTGTCAGAAGGAATCAGGTCCCACGGCACAGTGTTCAGCTCCGGCTGCACTCAAAGCCATGGCCTAGGGGCATGGGCAGCATCGGCTCAGAGCCCGTGGGCAAGGCCCAGCAAGAAAGTGAGTTCTGCATACTGCACAGATCATCGCTCAGTTCAGGGCAGTCAGATTGCATGTGGGATCAACCAACTGTGCTTCATGAAACCGTCAGCCCTCATTTGTGTCTAGCTGTTTTCTCCTGTCCAGCTGTAAACAAGGAGTTGTCTCCCTCCTCTAGCACGCATGGGAAGAGCACATAGTCGGACCTAGTCAGTGGCCGCAGAGCTCAAGTTAAAGTTATTTCTTCCAGACAGCAGTTCCAGGGCATACCAGGAAGTCACAAAGAGAAGCAACTCTGGAATGATGGAGTTAGGGTCCCTTTCAGAAACGTACACCTTAGATTCCTACACATACTGGCGTGGCATGTCTCTTCCATGAAATAAATTCAGATGTTCTTAGTATAAACAACTGATTTTTGTTTTTGTTGTTTTTGTTTTGTTTTGTTTTTTCCACAGACTAGCTTAGCAGATTCAGCACATTGGTGAGGAATGGGTGGTGGTGATTGTTTTTGTTATTTCACTGCTCTGGGGCTTTGCTTGGATCAGACACACACACATACACACACACACACACATACACAAAGACATAGATAGAAATACTGTCAATCTGGTCCACCTCCAGGAGCCTAATCATGCCTGAACTGCTGGAAGGAGTGTAATGATGCTAAACAGGGGCAGGTATGTTGGCTTCTTTTGCCATCCACTTCCGCTGTAATGCGTAGCGTCGCCTTTATGATAAAGCCAAATAATGCTGAAGGATCATCATCTCAATGATAAAAAGGAAGGGGTGTTATTGAAGCCATTTTCCTTGGCAAGTGGCATAAAGATAATATTTAGTATTTGCTGCATTGAATTCCCCTAGCCAGCTGGTGTGTCTCTGTTAAGACTACACCCATGCAGCTTGAGCTGGAACCTTTTTTGTTCTCTGAGTCTATTACTTTGTCGATTTAGGGGATAACAGCCAAAGTGAAACAGCTTGCAATTTGCACCTGTCTGCTGTAAGCATTCCATGTTAGATTATGTGGAGAGCAAGCTCTTTACTGCTAATGAGTATAAGACTGGGTAGGGCTGAACACAGTTTTGTGGAGGGGCTTTATAGGGTATTATAGTGTTTTTTTTTTCTTTTGTAAATGATCTCATAAGGACCTCCCTCTGCTTATTTTTTTAGAGTCCTTAGACTTAAAGAATAGAATTTCTAAAAAATCTGGTTAAAGTTGCTCATTTCTTAAAGAAGTTTTTAAATGTCATGTAACTAAGAATTGAATTAAGCCTGAGTTGCCTCAGATGAGAAAGAAAAATGTAAATCTTAAATTATTTCCAAGTTGTTATAAGTATAGAATACCTATAGAGACATTTAATTTGTAAAATTGACCAAGAAAAAAAATATATAGATAAAAAATTTTTGGACATTTTTCAGGAACATGACTAGTTTTGGAAATAATGTCAAGTGCCTGAAAGTAAACCAAAGTTCTCTGCTTATATTGCCTTTGAAAATTGAATTAACTGAATCAAAAATAAAATTTCAAGTGGATAACTTCAAAATTACTCACAGATGTAGATACATTTATTTAACTCATCATCATGTGAATCACAGAATAAATTCTCCGCAAATGCAAAAATACCAGCACATATGATTCTCTCTAACATTTACTAGAATTTCCATGCATATCCTCAGCCTTAATTCCTTTGAGGAATTATATCAATGTGTTATTATATATTTTTAAAGAATTTAAGGTAAACTCATTGAGATGAAAAACTTTAATTATAGCTTATATAGCATTTCTCCAACCTTATGTGTTCTTTTTTAATAATAATAATAATGTTCAGATAATTTGGCAACATGTCTTTGAAATAATCCAAAATTTAGTAAACTATCTGTTAATCAAAGGATCCATACTACAGTTGGCTTCCAAAAGTTTCTCACATTGGCACTTCCTGCTGAAATATTAATGATATGATGATGGGTTAAATGAAGTTGAGGTGGTCATAACATGGTCCCACTAGTAATTGCTATAGTTAATATGGTTGTTGGCCCACATCTCGCCTGACAGATAACGTTCCAGTTTGTCAGTGATGGACCCTTTCAGCACAGCTTTTGGAGTCCTGCCAGCCATTGCCGAGTCTGGTTAGGTCAAAGGGTTGAGCCATGTGTAATTCAGAACAGAGGAGGTCCCACGGTCACTCCACAAAAACAATTACACTACTTATTTCACTCTAGCCCTTGCCCAAAACTCACAAGCCTCACAGTTTCAGTGCAGTCAATCTAATTCTGCCCCTGGGCGATAAGCCACGTGAAAATATGTGGTGCTGTGTTTATAAATCTACTCCAAAATAGAAAGAGTGGACAGGCACAACGAGGTCCTACTATGGATCATGGGAATCCTTGGAAATTCTGAAGGCACTTTTGTCTAAGTTCTGTGGATGCTCTTTTGCTATGACATTGTCTGCTACACTCGTTAATCATCCTCTTTGCCCGTGAGTGCTACAGAAAGGAGGCTAAATTTCTACTCATTTTTATGCTTTCCCTCCATGGATAATATTATGAAAAATAAAGCTTAAAAGGCTGCTTTTAAAGGGAAAAAAGTCAACGAGAGGGCTACTGTTATATCAATCTTACCTCTCTATCCATGTTCTCAGCTCCTTGCCCTTGGCAATGCATGGATTTAAATCAAGTTCCTCTAAAAAAGAAAAAAATAACATTTGAAAACCAGAATAAATTGGTCCAACCATAACATATATTAAGCAATTTGGGGTTGAAGAGCTAGTTGCTATAATGCTATTTAATGGTCCCCCAAAAATCTAAGCATAGAGCGAAGAGGATTTGATTCGGTGTCTTGTTTTTATTATTGTTGCTCGTGTTTGTTTAGCCAGACACCAAATAAACTGAGAGTCAGGGAATATTCACAAAATGTTTTTAAACCGTAAGATCTAGGAAAAATTTAAACTTGATCTTGATAGCCTAAACTTTGTTTTTATACCCAAAATGTGACCAATTAGACTGCATTAAAGTTGATGGACCACTTGCTGTTGCATGTTTTAGGTAGCTGTACTATATTTACCTTTTTAAAAATTGGGATCCAGTTTGCAACTGTCACAAATAGACACTATCTGACACAGTCAATGACAAACATGTGCGCTTAAGGACCAAGTAAATTAAATGCTGAGCATTTTATCCAGCAAAGATATGGAATACACATATTTTAATAAAAGAAAATGTATTTTTAGAACTCTTAAAACTCCTTAGAGTCATGCAATAAAATATCAAGTGCTATCTGAAACCTATTTCATTTAATATTATTTAAATTGATAAAAAATACTACACTAGAATACACTCTGGGGGCAGATGATTATAATAAATGGGGAAATTTTAAAAAGCAATAGCACCAGTATTTATTAGATTAAATATAAGCATACACCAGAGGAACTTTTAATTTTGAACTTGGAATTTGCTCTTTTGTAGTGGTATCAGTATTTAGCAGTAGAAAAAAGTACAGCATGCATGAATGATACATGTGACACATTATTTTTTTAATTCAGAGCTGTCAATCATAGTTCTTAAAAGTCACTTCATAAAGTGCACATGAACTCTTATATGGCTATCTATCAATGTTGAAAGATAAAATATTTTAGTCCTTCTAGTGTTAATTTTAAAACTCTTAATTTTTGGTAAGGTAATAGAAAAGATTCAAAATTATATTGATTACTTCCTAAAATAAGGGAAATACATAAAAGATTATTTAAAAGAAAAAAATCAACATTAAAATGAGAAAATTTTAACCAATTAACAGAAACTGAAATTTGATTTTCCTTTCTCTTTCCATGGCCTGTGACTGAAGAGTAATTCAAAAACAATATATTTCTAGGAACGTTTGTGGAGTGAAAATCTATTTTCTTTTGTTCCTTTGAATTTTTTATTAATATAATAGTTAATATTTGTCTTTAAGATGTTTACAATTCGTAAAGTTGTTCCTGTTATTGTCATTGTAAGTTTATTTTGCAGGCATATAATCCAATTGTACAAGCCAAAATGTACAGGCTTTCTATTAATATAATGCTCAGGAAACTTTCAATAAAGCAGACTACTTTTCTCCCTTCACAGAAGGCTGCATTTTAAGTATCTTCCAGCACAAATATTCAGACTATAATAAGACTCAGTACAATTGCGAAATAACATCCAAATCCCTTTATTATTTCATATAAAACAAGTAGTCGAAGCAAAAAGGTGGTTTGATAGAACCAAGTGGTACATCATTTAAAAAGCAGTTATCATCAAAGGAGAAGTAAAACTTCGTGTTCTCCTGTCTTATGAACAAAAGGTGTGGCCTAGGGTCCCTCCCTGATTGGGAATCTCTGGGAGCTGGGATCAGGTATTATTTGCAATAAAGAATCTCAATATCTAAGTTTCCATGAGCTGGAATTTTGGATTTGTAGTCAGGTCTCTTACAATTGAGATATATCCTGCAGAACAGATGTGATTAAAAAAGAAATGACCCACCTTGAGCCAGAGAAATATCAAGAAATATATGATCTAGCTATAGAGCATAAAAGATGTGGGCCAGGTGTCCTCTCTGATCTAAATATTGATACATGAATGTTTGTCCCCAGTGCAATTCCTGGGAGTTTAATTCAAAGACCTTGAAAGTGGGGAGAATTGTTAAAATGTTAAAAAAACAAAAACAACAAAAAAAAACACCCTGTTATGAGCTATGGTAAATAGAGAAAACAAGGGTAAAGTAAGTTCCAGAAGCTGGATACACGAAATCAGTGAGAAGGAGCACACAGGTAGCAGAGTGAACTTTGGAGAAGGTGCAGGATTAGAATTTAAATAGGAAAAGGTAGATGGAAGGAAACTATGAGCACAGAATGATAATGAAAATGAAACTGACAAGTTCATAAAACAGTGAGTAGATTTTGTCAGCAAATAACAATTTCAATAAGTTAGTGGTTAATGAGCAGCTAAAACTACCTATCTAAAAACACCACCTAAAAACACCTATCACTTGGGTAACTGGCAAAATGTGGAATCAATCAGAGAACTGATATATTTGCTTAACTATCTGTGTGTCCTACATTGTCGAGAAAGTCCAAAATAGCTTTATGTTCTAAAGAAAAGGATAATAAAAGTTACAAATGCTATAAATTTACCAAATACCTTGGTTTGAGTCTTTCAAACCAAGGGAACATTGGATGTAATGAACTAACGGCACCATTACAGAACTCTCACCAGGGCTGAAAACTTGGACCACAGTGTAGCATGATTGTAGAAATGGAAGTGGTCTACAACAGGAATCTTATTTTAAAAGCTAGTCTCAAGTTTGCAAGCAGGTTGATAATTTCAGTATAACATGCTTTCAGATAACTTGTTGATCAATGTTCTGTTAAACTCTGGTTAATAATCACCCACAAATTTGTATAGTCTCTTGTTTTGGTTTGTTTGTTCATTTGTTGTTTGTTTGTTTTAAAGTTGATTTAAAGTGCTTTCACTTAAATTGTTGACCTCGTACTGCAAATTAAATTCTGGAATTGCCAGATCTCTGGCAACAGGTTCATTGCTTCCAGAGAAGGGAATTAACATGGCTGCCACTGACATTCCATTGCGTTTTTCTACTCAAGCAGACCAGCAAGGCCAAAAGATGCATTAGACAGAGGTCACAAGCCAGATTCTGTCTGCAAACATATTTTGTTTAAACTCCACAGTGATTTAAAATATGTTGAGCCAATATTTAAGAAAATTACAGTAAAATTACGACTTCTGGCTTCTCTTGGAAAATTTAAACTTGGCAACATAAGGTCAACATCGGTGGTTAGCAACGACTGGTTGGAGGTGAATGGCAGCAGTACACTTCTAGGCAGTGTGCTCCAGGTTTACAGTTTCACATCCCCTGTTACAGACCACAAACCAAAATGTAAACTCCATAAGGGCATGGCTTCTTTAATGTGTTGCTGCATCCTCAGAACCTAGAACAGAGCCTGGCTACTTCCGGGTGCTTGATGAATATTTAGTGTTGAATGAAATGATCTCATGGGCAGACAGGTAACTGTAATGGGTACTTTAGGACAATAGGCAGTGCCCAGGAACACCTACAATGCTGTGTCAATTAAAAAAAAAAATCAATCCTGTCCGGGAGGATCAGTTGGTTGGAGCACTGTCCCATACACCAAAAGGTTGTGGGTTCACTCCCTGGTCAGGACACATACCCAGGGTGCATGTTTGATCCCCAGTTAGAGTGCATACAAGAGGGAACCGATCAATGTTTCTCTCATATCAGTGTTTCTATCTCCCTCTCCCTTCCTTTCTCTCTAAAAGTTAGTAAACATTTCCTCAAATGAGGATTTTTAAAAAATCAAAGCAGATCAAATAAATTTTGTCAGTCTTCGGGAAGAAAGAGAGTTCCCATATATTCTACTTGCACTCCTGCTTTTCTTATAAAGAGGTATTTTCCTGTATCTTTCCCACTGCCAAAAGTAGGACCATAAGTGTCGAGGAAAATATGTGTGAACACAGACCTAGTACACTTCACTCATTTGCATTCCTTGCCAGGCCCCAACAAGCATTTGAATATGAAACTTCTGGGAGAAAGATAACAGTATGCCTGACACCCACAGTAAAAAACTTCTCTACCATAGTCTTTCCTCACCTTGCCTAGCAGTTTTCTGCACTAGAGTCAAAATCTATATTACAGAATAAGTAAAAAGAGGAATATAAAATTTACCTTGGAAAGGCACTAGTTAAACATAACACACTACCACTCTACATAAACAGTCAGAATAACAGTGTGGAATGAACTTGTGTTTACCTCTAGAAAGCCATTGGTTCAGATCTCTTGCACATGGAGCAGTTGTTTAACCTGCAAAGGTTCCCAATTACTCTGCATGACAGTTAAAAAGATTGAAAATTATGTATGTCAGACTTCCAGCTTCCACTTAAAATACAGAAAGCTTTAAAGGGGGTTGTTCAAAACATAAAGCAAAAGTATTCTGAATATCAACAAATTCATAACTTTTACCAAACACAACAGAGAGCTTAAGTCACAGTATAAGCAACTAATTTAAAATCCAGGGGAAAACTAGGTTTCTCCAAGAAGTGACAGGATGCAAGTGCTTGCTCACTGGAGTAAATGTGAGACTCTTTATAAGCCAGTAAGAAGAGTTCAGATAAAAATTGTTATTAAATTTCTAAAGTCTGAATGTGGCCTCATGTAAGAACATGGAACTTGTGGAGATCTTGAAACACCAGGGAAATTCACAACCACCCATAGGCTCTTCTCTATGGAACTACAGGGTTCTCAGAAGAAACACTGGGAGCCAGGAGAGAATTCAGATCAGTGCTTCTAAAGGGGGAGCCACTATACTTCCAAGAGGATATTTGGCAAAGTCTGGAGACATTTTTGATTTCCACACCTGGGGAGACGCTGCTAGTATTCAACGATTAAGAACCAGAAATGTTGCTACACATTCGGCAATAAATAAACTAGCACCCAACGAGAAAGGATTCTTCAATCTAAAATGTCGATAGAGATGCTATTCAGAAACACTGGTCCAGAGAAAACCTCCCTTTTGATGGAACAAAAGCCACTACAGAACAGCATAAAACTGCACCTGAACATTCTACCTTTATCTCCTCTTGGGAACTAAAGCCTTAATTTTCTGGGAAGGTCAGTAAAGCTGTTGCCTCCAGACACAAATTAAGACCTAATTCAGCAAAAAGAGAGATCATAAAAATACCCTTTAACCCTGGGATAGGGGCAAGAAAATATCCTGGCCCAAACTATTAAAAGTCTACTACTTTAAAAAGATGTGCAGAATCACTGAGATGGTCCCACCCTTGAGACCCAGAGACACAACTCCTGCCTTATCATTAGGCTACCAAGCACTAAGTAACAAATAACATCAATTTATGGGAGGCAGGGGGAAAGGATATGGAGAGAGATGCTCCTTAAAATGCAGTGACAAAGGAAAGACAAGCTTGAGGCTTCAATGGGCATGGAGGAAGCTTCTCTGAACACCAGCCACTGTTGTAAGCACAAGTAAGACTGAAAGAGTTTTAAGAACTGCGGTACACAGATAATAACCAGAACAACAACAAAAATCAAACTGGCACAAGTTCTGACCAGACTGAGCAGCCTCCCCTGTATATGGAAAGACTGGTAAGGTAAATGGCATGCCATTTTTGGTCATGAATAGTATTTATTACAGTCTCTCAATTGTCCTACCCAAGATGACCAACTTTCAAAGAAGTAAGGAAAATGGAAACACACAGTCAAAAAGATAAAGCAATCAACAAAAACTGACTCAGATATGACCCAGATGTTAGGAATATCAGACAGAACATTTAAAATAATATAATTAGTTACAGTGGTATCATCAAGGTGGCAACATAAGTCATTCTTGATTTAAATCACCATCACTAGAAAAACTAGCAACTATCTATAAAGTTGCCATTGTAAAAATCCCAAAACCCAGAGATGTGAACCTAAAGTATACCCCTGGCCAGCAGAGACCAATAAGAACCACATTAGAAGCGCAAGAAGAGTGTTTCCACTTTGACTGCATTGCCTCTCCCCCGTGCTACACAGTGCCTAACTGAGAGTCCCTTCTCCTCAGCCTACAGCTTTTCCTGTGAGAAAAAGAAAACCCAAGGTGGACATCAGCTTCCTCAGCCTTGGGGGATGCTTACTGGGAGGCTCACCGGGGTCTCACCTCATAAGAATCACTGAGGGAACCTGTGAAGCTCAACCCACTAGGGATCAGATAGAGATGGAGAAGGAGCCACGCTTATAGCAACCATGACTCAGATCTGGTAGACTATGTTCCTGCTTTCCTTAGCACTGAGTGGAGATCCTAACCAGTTGCTCTGCCCATCTTCAGAGGAAGCTAGTGGTGCCATCTGTTCAGGGACGTCAGTTGGCAGTTCTGCCTGATTTGAACCTCCAGCCAAAACACTGTACCAGCTGTGGAGCACATCTTATGTCTCACCTGGGCAAGAGTGAAAACTTGCAGTCCAACACAACTACAAAGCACAGGCCCCAGTCCTGCCCTACTAGGAAAGATGCCCAGCAGCCACAGAGCACATCCTATAGCCTGCCTGGGCAAGGAGCCAAACCAGCAGCCTTGCCCAAATGTTGAGCGTAGCCTCTTCATTTGCATAACCAGGGAGCCTGCACAGTGACCATGAGCAGACTCAGTAATTCCCAGCTGTGGAGCCCTGCCTAAAACCCCACTTAGCAATGGAGCCCAGCATACAGCCCTGGCTGACTATTGAATATAGACTGTGGCCTTTCTCACTCAGAGTCTAGACAGTAACCCAGGCCAATTACAGAGTATAGCCTGCATCCCTACCGAAGCAGGGATTGCAGACAGTAACCATGCCCAATCCTAGCGCATAATTCTCTGACCCCACCCAACTGTAGGGTACACATGTAGGACCCATGTGACCAGAGAACATGATCCACATAGCCAGTGACCTACCAAATTGCAAATTCCAGTCTGTGACCCTCTCAACTTCAGAGTACAACCTATAGTTCTCCTGGTCCCTCATCACAGAACACATCCTGAGGCCCCATCCAACCATAAAATCTGCCTGGCCTGTGGCCCTGCCTAAACACAGAGTCCAACCAACGGCACCATCTATTCGGCCTGAGATCCCATACAATCAAGAGCAATAGGGAGCACAGCCTGCAGCCCTTCCCAGACACTGAATCCAATCAGGATCACCACTCTGCAAGGGACTACAGCCTGTAACCTCATCAGACCAAAGGGGATTGCAGAGTCCAAGCAGTAGCCCTACCTGACTGCAGCCACAGCCAACAGGGAGCCCAACTGAGAGCTTACTTTGAATGCAGAGCTGAGCAAGTAGGCCCAACCAACCACAGAACCCAGCTCATGGCACCTCTCCACACACCCCACACCTCAGAGTGTGGGCAGTGGCCCTGCCTAAGATAACAAGCCCCACATGCCTATGAATATTTACAGCTGACCAATCCATTACTCCAAGCTGAGTTGAATGGAGACCTTTTCCTACCAAAATTAGTCCATAAAGTTTGGGAGATGTGCAAATACCAATGCAAGAATACAGGGATCATGGAAAATCAGGTAAACATAGCACCACCAAAGGAAACCAATAAAGCTCCAATAACTGACACAAAGAAATGAAGACCTATGAACTGTCTGACAAAAGAATTAAGAATATTCTTCTAAAAGAGTTCAGAGAACTACAAAAACACATGGATAACCAAATGAAATTCGGAAAACAATGCCAGAACAAAATGAGAAATACAACAAAAAAATAGAAACCATCAAAAAAGAAATCCTAGAGCTGAAGAATGTAATGACTGATGACTGTGTTGAAGAAGTCAAAAGAGAGCTTCAACAATAGAATCAACCCAGCAGAAGAGAGATTCAGTGAACTCAAAGACAAATCATTTTAAAAATGAAAAAGAGTGAAGAAACCCTATAGAACTTATAGAAAACTATCAAAAGAAACAATGTATGCATTATGGAAATCCTGAAAGGATAATGAAAAAAAAAAAGGGACAGAAAGTATTTTAAAAAATAATGGACAAAATCTTCCCAAACATGGGTAGACAAATGGACATTCAAATTCATGTGGCTCAAAGGATCCCAAACAGATTGAACCTTAAAATGGCTACACCAAGACACAAAATAATTACATTGCCAAAAGTCAAAGGCAAAGAGAGTTTTGAAAGCAGCAGGAGAAAAGTGGCATGTTACATGTAAGGGAGCCCCCATTAAATATGAGGAAATTTCTCAGCAAAACCTTTGCACATCAGGAGAGAATAGGATGATATATTCAAAATACTTAAAGAAAAAAAGGCACTCAACCAAGAATATTAAACCTGGCAAAGCTGTTTTTAGAAATAAAGAAGAGATAAAAGCTCTCCCTAAAAAATAAAAATAAATAAAAAATAAACCTAGGGACTTAATCACCTGCCATAAAATGTATTTATGGATATTTTACAAACTGCAATGAAAAGATGCAAATTACATAATAAAAATATGAACCTGTAATACTCATCAACGTCAAATTCTCTAATATTATAATGATAATACATAAATCACTTGTAACTCTAATTGAAAAATTAAAAAATACTAAAACTAACTAAAGCTAAAATAAGTTGTTATGGATATACAATATAAAACTGATGTATATGATAACATCAATAACCTAAAACTATGAAGGGAGGATAAGTAAAAATATAAAGCTCTGTATGCTATTAAAGTTATTATCTTAAAGTTGGAGTTTATAATTATAAGACATTTTATGTAATCCTTACAGCAATGACAAAAGAAAAAATTACAGTAGATACATGAAGGAATATAATAAAGGAGTCAAAGAATACCACCATATGACATCAACAAGGCTGTGGCTGAGATAGCCAACAACTTTAACTTAGATGTGGATGAGGATAGCATTGAGGAACTTCTAGAGATGGTTCTTGAGGAGTTGATTAATGAGGAGTTGTTGGAACTGGAACAGGAATGCAAAACTGAAGAAGAGGCAAGAGAAAAGAAACAACATGAGAAGAAAAAGAAGAACCCCAAGAAACTTCATAGCGAAGGGTTTGGCATATGCTTATGCAAACCTCAATAAGCTTCTTTAAAAGTTCAAAAACATGGACCCCCTACTCCAAAAGGTTTTCATTAATAGAGAGGAATGTTCATGGCGTACTACCTGCTTACAAGTAATTCTATTAAACAAGCCAAGTAAACCACCATGGGCATATTTCTAAAAAGAATGGCATTTCCTCAAGATCATCAGGTAGGCCCTTCAGGAGGTATTCCAGAAAAAGGTATTGTTATCATAGATTACAGCACGATGCATCTTATTGCTTCTGAATGCTTTCCAGTGAGACAAGATGTGAAGGTAGAAGAGGATGAATTTAATGATCGTGACACTGTGTAGGCTTAGGATAATTTGTGTTTGTGTCTTCATTTTTAACAAAAAGTTTTAAAAGTTAAAGAAGATCTAGATTTTTTTAAAAATAAAAAGGCTTATATAAAAAACAAATTAAAAATAAAAAAGCTTATATGAAAAGGATATAAAGAAAGAAAATATTTTTGTACAGTTGCACAATGTCTTTGTGTTTTCAGCTAAGTGTTATGACAAAAGAGTCAAAAATTTTTTTAAATTAAAATATTTGTAAAGTAAAAATGTTAAAACAAGTTAAGATAAATTTATTACTGAAGAAATTTTTTATAAATTTAATGTATCCCAAGTGCACAGTGTTTATAAAGTCTACAGTGGTATACAAAATGTTCCGGGTCTTTAGAGTAACTCATAACTCGCTCACTGACTCACCCAAAACAACATCTAGTCCCACAAGCTCCACGTCACTAATCATCAGGTCAATGCAATCAAAACCACAATGAGATAATCACCTCACAACTGTTAGACTGGCTATTTCCAAAAAGACAAGAAATAAGTGATGATGAGGATGTAGAGAAAAGGAAACACTTGTGCACTGCTGGCAGGAATGTAAATTGTTTTAGCTGTTAAGGAAAACAGTTTGGAGGTTCCTCAAAAAATTAAAAATTGAACTACCATATGATACAATTCCAGTTCTGGGTATTTATCCACAGAAAACAAAATCATTATTTCTAAGAGATATATGCACTCCAATCTTTTTTGCAGCATAATTCATAATTACTAATTATATATATATATAGAGAGAGAGAGAGAGAGATACATATATAGATACATAGATGCATAATGGAATATTATTCGGCCGTGAAAAAGAAGTAAGGTCTGTCACTGGCAATTACATGGATGAAACTTAAGGACATTAGGCTAAGTGAAGGACAGAGACAGGCAAACAATGTATGATCTCACTGTTATGTAGAATCTTATGAAACTGAACTCATAAAAACTGAGAGTAGATTGGTAGTTGCTAGGGAACTGGGTAGAAAAGTAGGGGAAATAGGTAAATGTGGTCAAAGGGTACAAACTTCCAGTTATATGATAAATAAATTCTGAGGATCTAATATATAGCATGGTGACTCCAGTTAAGAACACTGTATTTTATACTTAAAAGTTGCTATGTGAAGTGATATGTTTGTTAATTAACTTAATTATGGTAATCCTTTTGCAATATATATACATATATCAAATCACCATGTTGTACACCTTAATCTTACACAATGCTATGTGTCCATTATATCTCAAAAAATCTGAAAGAAAATATATAATTAGTGTGTAGAATGTTCTGATATAAAAAGGCCCTAATATAAAAACATAATAAATACATAAGGAATTTCAGCAGACAGAGAATAAGAAATCAACAAATGAAAACACTAGAAATGAACGATATGGTAAGAGAAATGTGGAATGCCATCGATAAGCTCCGCAGTAGTCTCAGTACAACTGAGACTACAATCAGATGAACTCAAACTATAACTGATAGAAATTTTCTAAATTGAAGCATCGAAATAAAAAGAGAGCGAAAAATTGAGCAGAACATCCAAGAATAGTGGAATAATTGCAAATGAACTAACATACCTGTAATTTTGAATATAGTAGAAGACAGAGAACACAGGGCAGAAACCCAGTGAAGAGACAATGACTAAGAATTCCCCCAAATTAATGTCACACACCAAAGCAGAGATCAAAGAAGCTCAGCTAACACCAAGTAGGATGAAACACACACGTGTAGGTATATCACATACAAACTTCTGAAAACAAACAGTAAAGAAAAATCTTTTTTTTCTCATTTGTAGCCTTGATCAGCTTAGTTTATTTTATACACCCGAGGGTGAAAGCACTGTGATCAATATGATAAATAGTCTCAGCAGTGGCCTGCTTTGGGTCCATCCCTCTGAGAAGCAGATGAAGAAAATCTGAGTGTGCAAAAGGGGTGTTGCAAGAAGGTATGAATTCCCCAAGATCACACAGCCAGCTAACAAATGTGGTCCTTTGACTCTGCTCAGGGCACTTTCTCTTCCATTGTTTAGACTTTCTGCTTTAAAAAAACAGACATATCAACACAGTGAGCAACAAAATGTTATGATATATCATCATTAGCTGAAAACAATCACTGAAATTGAGAAAGATTACACACCCTGAGGTGCCAAAAGAAAAAATCTTGACAGTTACCAGAGAAAAGAGACATGTCACATAAAGAAGAACAAAGGTAAGAATTACAGAAGACTACTCATCAGAACTATTCAACCTAAAAGATATTGGACATATATTCCCAATGTACAGAAAGAAAAACAACCGTTACTACAAAATTCTATATCCAAAGAAAATATCTTTCCAAAATAAAGGTGAGAGATATGGATATGGCAGGGTGAAGAGACTGTCAGATCCTAGCCTCCAATAAATAAGACTGGAAGGAAGAAAGGTCCAAAACAGTAAATTAAGTGCTCTGGAAAATAACCAGAAGAAAACAAAAAATGAAGAAATACTAGTTCACGGGAAACTGTGGAAATTTAGAGCTTGGAAGTTCCTGGTATTCTTGACCAAAGTTTTGCCAATATCTATGGTTTCCCCCTCACACTGCTTCAGATGGGCCAGTTTTACAGAGCTTCCAAGGAAGAGCTGACCATTAAAAAAAAAAAAAAAAAAACCCCAGCCGTTTCACTGCTAGGGGGGAATTAATTAATTTGGGGCTAAGAACTGAAAACCATACCTAATTAGTGGTTGGAAGTAACAAACTCAGGGGGAAACAAATAACAACCCTTCGCTCTATTACCCTGAGCTGCAGTCTCTCTTGGGGTGAGCAGTAAACTACTTGACTAACCAGAATTCAACGGGAGAACCTGGAGATGAGAAAACCAAAGACCTGCTAGAGGTACTCCACAGATCAGATCCCTGCTTCCCAGGAGGCTGTGCACACATGCTTGGAAGACTCAAGAGGGCCCTGGCCATCTATACAGCCCCGGTCTACTTGGATGCCATGCAAATCTGCAGGAAACATCCAAGAGCGACCTGGAAGAAAGTAAACCTAAACATTTGACAATTACCTGTTTAATGTGTTCCGAACCCCATGCACAGATCTATCAGCAGACAGGGGAAACCTTACTGGCTGAAGGTGTCAGTGGAAAATCATTGATTGACTACTGAGCCCTGCAGAATAGAGTCACTGAAACTAAAACATCAAAATTTTAAAAAACTGAACAGAAACATTAGCAGTCACACAAAGCAGGGAAGACAGATCCAACATATTAAGTTCAGGTAAGTTACTAAAAACAAACCAAATGCAAACAAGCAAAACAATGACAAAATAAAACAACAAGAATAATTCTCAAGGAAAATCTCAGAATCATATTTGCTACAATATATTATTATCTAAGATTCAGCTTTTTATTTAGACAACAAAGAAAAATAAAAGTATAAGCATTGTGTGTTGGTGGTAAGAAAAAACTTTTATTTTGTTCTCAACCTTAAAATAAACCTTGCATTTGCTGACCCACTCTGTTCTACTGGCCAGCTCTCTGGGTTTTGCTGGGTATACTGGCTCCTTTTCCCCACCCACCTCCCCCAGACTATTACTTTTCTTGCCCTGCTTCATCAACCGATTGGTTCACTTTCAAGAAATACTGTTGTTACCTCCTTTTTGCAGATATGTTCCCTCCTATCCTATAAAAACTATCATATTTATCAGCTAATCTGAATGGAGCATTAAAATAGGTTCTATCCAGAGCTGCAAAGTTCCTTTCAGTGCCTTTTCAGGGTAGCCTACCTGTTCCTTCCACCATTCAACTCTGCCATTTTCATCATTAAAATGAACTTTGCCTAACAGTTTATAAAGCAATAAACTAATGACCTGTATTGTGACTTAAGTATAGTTTTAGGGTCGGTGAATAGAAACCCATACCTGTTTTATTCAAGCAAGAATTCAACTTGCAATTTTCCTAGCATCATATAGGAGAAAAATTCCAAACTGCATTTCTGAGGAGGTACTAATGGGGCGGGGGGGCGGGGGGGGGAAGGGAGGAATGCCTTTAGCAAGTATAGGACTTTAGAAAACACACCTGTTTCTTTGTTATTGATAGTGTGGTTAATTGATCCCTAGAATCTGATTGAGAACATTGGGATATAAATCATGCCATATGCAAAGTTCCAGAAGCATCACTGCTAGTAATTCAAAGCATATTTCAACTGCCACAACATGCATTTCTGAACCAGTGTCACTTAACACGTTCACAAGAAACAACAGGGGCTATTTGTTTATAGGGTCACATTTCTAGCCTTTATTTCACTTCATATTCAGCTTGACACATTCATTGTGCCCACTCCCTGAACTGTTAACCTAGGCAGAAAGGTTCTCAGTCTGCAAGTTAATTGCTAGATATTCTATATTTATTTCCAAGGCCCATATTTACTTCTATTCTCTCAGTCATGTAACACATGTTTACTGAGTACCTGTTACATGAAAGACACTTTTTTAAATGCAGTGGGCAGCAATGATCCTTGTCCTTGAAGACATTATCACTTATGGGAAAATAAGGAGTACATAAGGGATAGAAATATCAAGTGGAACCATGACTAAGGAGATAAAAAGGACACCACTAATCAGGAAGGGACTATTTAGAAAATAACCAAAGTGTAAATGTCTACAGAAAATTAGAGGCAGAAAAAATAATCATACTCATTGGAAGTGTCTATGTCAACATCATGGCAATAATTTAGAACTTGGAGCTTTGCATACATGCCTTCATTTTACCCTTACCGGCACACACAAGGGGAGCTATATTGTCCCCATTTTACACATGAGGAAATTGAAGCACCAAGAGGTTAAGTGACAGGCACTAGGCCATGTAGTAAGCCAGGAGCCGGAATTCCAAGGCCAGTAAATGTGACTGCATAGATTATTGTCTTAGCTGAGTTATTCCCTTGTCACTTCTAGTCTTCAACTTGGCAATAATGCCCATAGTGGTTCCATATAGGATAAATGGGAAAAGCTAATGAAAAGTTTATATTGGCCAAAACGTGTATTTTTATTCTTCTTTATAACTGAGGGAGATCTGAAACCTCTTACGTTAATTCTTAAGTGACTATTGGTTAATAGGTATGTTTCTAAGTTCCTTGATAAAAATTCTCAACTGATCAAAAACACTCATATATATTGACTGAAACTAGCTGCTGGAATTCCATGAGTTGTAAAGAATTTAAGGAATAAAGGTAAGGAGAGAATCTTAAAAGCAGTAAGAGGAAAGGAGACAGTTACCTACAAAGAAGTTCCCATAAACCTATCAGCTGATTTCTCAAAAGAAACCTTACAGGCAAGAAGGGGTTGGAAAGAAGTATTCAAAGTCATGAAGGGCAAGGACCTATGTCCAAGAATACCGTATCTAGCAAAGCTATCATTTAGAATGGAAGGGCAGATAAAGTGCTTCCCAGGTAAAGCCTGGTTAAAGAAGTTCATCATCACCAAGCCCTTATTATATAAAATGTTAAAGGGACTTATCTAAGAAAGAGAAGATGATCAAAACTATAAACAGTAAAATGACAACAAACTCACAACTACCAACAACTGAACCTAAAAAAACAAAAACAAAAACAAACTAAGCAAACAGCTAGAACAGGAAGAGAATCACAGAAATGGAGATCACATGGAGGGCTGTCAATGGGGAGGAGGAAGGGGGAGCATGGGGGGAAAGGTACAGGGACTAAGGAGCATAAATGGTAGGTACAAAATAGACAGAGGGAGGTGAAGAATAGTATAGGAAATGGGGAAACCAAAGAACTTATATGTACAACCCATGGGCATGAACTAAGTGGGGGGATGCTGGTTCAGGGCAGAGAGGAATAAAGGGGAGGAGAAAATGGGACAACTGTAATACATAATCAATAAAACATATTTTAAAAATTTGTTGGAATTCAGCAGTAAAAAAAAATATCATCAGTCATGTTATAATCTATTTAGACATAAGTATACATTGTACAATTTATTGCTACTGTTGTTTCTTATTCATTTAATCTTTCCCCATTTGATATCTCCATGCTGAATAAATTGTTGTTTGATTAACAAAAAAGAATTTAAGGAAATGTTCCCCAACTTCCTGGTTCAGATAACTTCCTATTCCAGTGGTAAGCTTGGAAAACAGGAAAGGCAATTCATAGCTATATGAACTCAATCTCTTTCTAGTTCTGAAAACTATAAAATATTCAGTCTGATTAAATTATTTCTTTAGTTACTATTTTCTCATTTCCAAGATTATAACTATATACACACAGATTTTCACATACATAGATTTTTACATATGCTTGTGCTATTTTGTGACTTGCTGTTAACATGCATGTTTAGGGAAAAATATCACTTTTTCTACCTTCTAACTACTATCTAATAGGAAGTTATTGTCTAGAATCTGCCTTACATTTTGTTTTGTGCCATATGTCCTTATATCAATAGATTAAACCAAGATCTTAGAATTGTCTGTATTTTCAAGTACCTCTTTTGAATCTATGAAAATCACAAGAATAATATAAACATCCTTCTCAAATTGTGTTTAATTATTTAGATTTACTTTCATTATTTATGAGATCCCAGTGGTTTGCATTCTAAGCCAGCAGTTCTCAAACTTCAGTGTGCCTCTGAGTGCCCTAGATAGGGTCACTGGCCCAGCGCACTGGATTTCCATTGCTAACAAGTTTGAAGGTGATGCTGTTGCTGCTGGTTCAAGGACTAGCCTGAGAATCATGGCTTTAAGCCAACCTGAATGAGAAAGAGCACTGGGCTAGACTTCAAATATCTTAGGCTCGAATCCTAGATCTGTCATTCTCCTTCCTTGTGACTTAGGCAAGTCATTAAACCTCTCTGAGACTCATTAAGTGATATATTTTAATTAATTTATTTATATAAATCCTGGGTCATTCCATAATCCTGTAACTGACCAGAAGATAGTATACTGTACCATGGGTTCCAAGAAATTTGAGATCAGTTCTGAACAGCTAGCATAGTCATTGTGTTTCAAGGGAGAAAAAAATGTTATTGCCCCATGCTGTTAACTCTGCAATAGCACCACCGATGAGTCCCTAAAAGACATCACACTATGCATTTTGTACAGCAAATCCCACTTGACTTACGGAGAAAATGGGATCATGGACACAACACTCAAAAACTTTATCAGTGACCATAGGAATAAGAGATAGAAACCCAATAAAAAGAGTGGCAGAGTTTCATGTATGTTTGACGGTTAGGAAATGCATAAATACTATAATGAATATGGCACTTTACTTTGAAAAAGACCGGAAGTTTGCTCTGGAAGTGGGCTGGGAAGAGTGGAGTTCGTGAGTTACCATGAAGTGGTGGAAGGAGGATGATCTGAGATTACGAAGCTGTAACAGCAGATATTAACAGATGGAGCTCACCATTCTCAGTTCAGCATTGGCATGAACATCGCAGTGAAACAAGCTTTAGCAGCCTTAAATTCTGGGACATGTCTTCCTGTCTTTGAGATGTAGGTTTTTCAAGGTATGCATTCATAATAGATACCTGTTTCGTCAAAATTGAAAACTGGATCCAGCCTTGGTAGGTGTGGCTCAGCTGGTTGGAGCGTCCTACTGTAAACCAAAAAGTCATGGGTTTGATTCCCAGTCGGGGCACATTCAGGAGGCAACTGACCGGTGTTTGTCTCTCACATCAATGTTTCTCTCCTCATCTCTTCCCTTCCCTTCCTCTCTCTCTAGGAATCAATAAGCACATCCTTGGGTGAGGTTAAAAATAATAAGGAAATGGGATCCAAGGGGTAGCCTCCTTCCTCAAATAACTTTTGTGTCACTGCTAGAAAGTCTTTGGTGGCTTTCTCATCTGTACTCACAACTTTGCCCAACAACTAAAGGCTTTGGAAATTGCAGCAACATTTAAAATCACTATACCAACCACTCCTAATGTCTAAAGGAGCCACTTCTGCAGGATTTGATGATTTCCCTGTAAGATCTTCAAATATAGACAGTGCTTGTATTTGTATGCACTCCTTGGTGATTTCAACCACAACATTTAGATTTGTTTGGGATGTTGAATGAGGTGTGTTACTTTTAATGTAGGAAAATTCACAAATGTTAAAAAAAAAGGAAAACACGAACTTAAAGGGTAATGCTAGCTGGAAGATGTTTGAGTTGTATGCATGTGTGTGTTTTGTGTATTTCTATGTGGCTTGGTTTGTGGAAAAAATGTGCAGAAGCACACTAAATTGATGTTTTACTCAAATTATTTCCCAACTTATTCACATTCATGTTTCCAAAACAAGTCTTTTACAAAACAATTATACTTTTGATGACAAATACTAAAGTTTGATATTAGAGTTCTCATATGTCATGTGTAGAATATTAGAAATCTCCCATGATCTCTCATAAGTGGGATTAAATATATTTAGGAAATGACTTCCATGAGGTGGGAGATAAACCAGGAGAGTCATGATTTTAACACAACCAGTCACAGCATAGATGAGAATGAAGGGGCTGGGGTTTCTTAAAAGGAATCCTGACTCATGTATTGATCCAATCTATTGGAATGAGATAGTTTCTAATAATACACAATGATACAGAGTCATGTCCACGAAAACTGAAGTTTTCAACATAGTCTGCCTCCTTTTTTACACCTCAATTACCTATCAGAGAACATGGTGTTTATCTCTTTCCAGTTTTTTATAAATTGTAACCAGTTTCCTTTTGATTACCCTTGTGTAAGACCTTCATAGGAATTGTTTTCCCATAGTTATTATGAACTTTTTAACAGTATGTTAAAAAAAAAGAAAAAGAAAGAAAGAAAGAAAAGAAAAAGAAAAAGAAAATTTTCAGAAAACAGCCATAGGAAGTATTAAAGATTTGGAAACATTTCCTACAAGACTAAGAAGAATCTTGAGGGTAATTAAGGCTTGCACAAGAAAGGCCAAAGGAACATTTTAATAACCTAGTAATCGTCTTGTCTTCTTTCTCCACTTAGACTCCACATTGTGTTCATCAGCTAGTCCTGTTGGCTCTGTCTTCAAAGTACACCTACAGCCCCACAACTTCTCACCACCTCCACTGTTAATATTCTAGTCCAACCCACTACTATCTTCCCCCTGCAATAATAAACTAACTGGTCTTTCTGCTTCTCTCTTTACTCCTCCCCCAGGCTATTCTCAAGCCAGCAGCCATAGTTGTCCTTTTAAACTATCCAATGGTTTAGCAGTTTCCTTCAAGATAAAGAGCAGTCATCTCTGATCTCTCCCTCTCTCATCTCACACTGTCCTTGCTGGTATTCCTGCAACATGTCAGGCAGGTCCCACCTCCTGCCTCAGGGCTTTTGCTCCAGTGTCACTACCTCAATGAGACCTACCCTGCCAGACCTATTTAAAAGTTGCAAGCCATACTTCAACACTCCCACACACACAAACACACACTCACACTTGTAATTCCCTTTACATTATTTCCCCCATAGCATTTATCTCTTTCTATGATGCCAGATAATTTACTTTTAACCATGATTGTTGCGTATCCTCAGTCTTCCCCTTATTAATATGTAAGCATCATGATGACAGGGATTTTTGTTTTCTCACTAATGTATTGCATCAACAGTACCTGACAAGTAACAGTGCTCAAGCAACACCAAATGAACATTTTCAAGTTAATATAAGGAAGAAGTCAGCCAGCCCTTCTCCATGAGAGAGAAAACAAGAAATAAAGAGAAATGTATAAAGAATAAATAATAACAAAAAAAGGGAAAGCTTTTTTGAGAGAAAGGGAGAACAAAACTATTAAAATAAGCCTGTCAACAACTATTAAAATAATCTACCTGTAGGAAGCTTTCTTTGGTTATTCAGGTGCTTTTTGAGAGTTAAAAGGTCTTCCTTAGTTAGGAATAAGCTATAAAAAAACAGGAAGTGTAAGGTAAAAGCCAAACCTTCATACTTGATGAGAATTAGACATTGGCCACATATTTCTACAGAGAGATCTGTGCTACTTGCTTTCTGTCCTCCAAAAGGACATCACTGAGTCTATAAATTACAACTTCATAATTTAAGGATTTCCATAAATTTTGTTAGGATGGGGCTTAACACTATATGTGGCATTGCATTTTAAGCAATGAAATTCTTGAAAATAGCCTTCCCCTAATAAAATAAGTGCAAAGCTCAAATGCATTGATTATTCACCTATTTAGGGGGAGTAGGGGATAGATCACATTTCCTGTTGCATAGAGATAGAATAATAGCAAAAAAATTCTCTACTATAATATGCTTAGGAAGATCCCTAAATAAGATTCCAAGGATAGATACAAATACTCTAGCTATTTGCAAAGAATAAAAACATAAACAAAAATACCTTGATTTTAGAAAACATTTTGCATGTTTAAAAGGAAAAATTCTCTATAAATTACTAGCAGTCTGGTGATGAATAGGTTTCACGTGACAGAAAGATAAATTAATACCATCAGTTATCTTCTAAATTGCCATTTTATACCTAAGTATTATAAGTAACCAAATGAAAATTTAAGGAAAACAAAATGAATTTTCAAAATTATATATGGCTTTTTTTCCAAGTGATATTAATGTAGAAATTCAAATTTAGATAAGGAAATATGCATAAACATGCAATTTGAATAATTCTACCAAACCAACAACACTTCTTTTATAAGAGCCTTTCATCAGCAATGTACAAGTTACTTCTTCTGGCTTCAAGAAGACTTGGTCAATATAAAAGCAATCTTAAATTTCATCAGAAATCAAAGTATACCTAAGTAAGAAACAGAAGTTATATTTTGCAAAATGTATAAAAATAATAGGAATTCAAGTTTCCTATTTTAACACATTTTAAAAGATAGCTCTCAATTACAAGGACTATTTCAAACATATTTTTTACAATTTTTAAATTTTAAATATTTTAGGCTAGAGATTAGGTAAAAGAATAACACAATAAACAACCTTATTCCTTTCACCTAGATTCAACAGCTCTTAATATTTTGCCATATTTGTTTTATCACTGTGTATACATATATGTATGATTTTTATGTATAGATTTTCACAATATTTTATAATCCACAGTATAATTTTCCCCAAAGCAATAATTTCCTCTTTTCTTCTATGTTAAGTATTTAACCATTCAACAAATACTTGTAGACATCTGTTAAGTTCCATGTGCTATTGCCACAAACAAGATCTTTCCCTGTACTAAAGGGCATATGATCCACTAGGTGAAGAAAAACACTTAAACAAGTGAGATAAATTTTAACATGTTAGTGTAGGTGCTGTGATGGATTTACCTTGAAAACATCTGAATCATAAGGGTGGGAGTAAGGGGTCAATTCAACCCCAACATGGGGGAAATAAGAAGAAGACAATATCATGGAAGAGACCTGGAGAAACCCAGTGCAATATCAGGCGACTGGTTTTGCATATTCATCCTGGCAAAGCACATCTTTGTATTAAGCACGTGAGATCCATATGGTTTTGTCATTCCTTGTCTCATCTTCCCTGCTTCTGCTGTCCTTTCCCTTCCCAGCTGAATATGCTGATGTTCCTTCTGTGTAGCTTCATTACCTTTCTATTTTCTGAGCCTTGGCAACTCTAGTCAAGACAACTTTCTTCATACCTAGCTTTTGTTTCAAACAAGGAACATGCCTAGTGCCCACTGAGTGCCCAACATATTTGGATGTGATTGTTTACACGTGTATTGAAAAATGGTATGGCTATGGACTAGAAAAATTATTCTCCTGCGTATGTTCAGCATTAAGACAGAGTACCCGTCCTCTATTACCTGCTCGACCCACGTCACCAGCCAAGATGTGGGCCCATATCATGAGCTCTGGCGAACAGTGGAGAGACTTCAGCCAGCATCCAGCTCCTCAAGCAGGCTCATCACCAGACCAGAACTTGGCCCAGGAGCCATTGCAGTGAGGACTGCTGCTGACCGACCATGAGGATGGCGCTGTGTGGCTCTGCAATGTCTCCAGCATGGTGCTGCACTGCTCTACAAGCTACCATCAGGCCAACTGCCTGGTCCAGGCTACTGAGGAAGACTGGCTGCCCTTAAGCAAGGTGGGCAGATTCGATCTCCACAGGGAAGGTCCCCACTGTAGCATGCAGAAGGTGGTGCTCTGCAGGTTCACAGCACAGCTAGTTGGTGGTGGTCAGCACTGCTGGAGAGGTGCTGGTGCCAGAGCTAAGTGACGTGCCTCTGAGCAGGCCTCAGCATGGCCAGCGTGGACATTCTCCAGGACTGCAAGGGCATCACCTGTAAGGGCCCTGAGAGGCTGAGCCCTTGCACAAGGCCTGGTTCAGTGCTTAGTGCTAGTGGCTGTCCCTGCCAGCACACTCCACTGCGGAGCAGAGCCTCATAGCCTGCAGCACCGGTCACGGCTCTGGCCCCCTTTGACTATGAGCTCAAGAGCCCTGTGCTGACCAACGACTTCCTGGCTTCAGACGGACTGCTCTCCTGGATAAAGTCACTCAGGAAGTCTATATACCATTCTTTCTCACACATCCACAAAAGCTGAGTCTTGGGTGAGAAGCAGGTTGCTAACACCAACAGCATGTTGCAGGAGGCCAGCATGCAGCTGACGGAGCAGGTCGGTCTCCAGGGTATGGGGACGATGTTGGAGCAGCATGGCATCGACCCCATTTGGCAACAACTCCCTCTCAGACGTCATGCACTGCCTCTACTTCACTGATCTATTCCTTCTAGAAATCCACCATAGTCCCACCACATGGCACCAACTTAGGCTCCATCGTTCGCCTACACCCAGAGTGTTAGGGAGGTGAGATGGAGGACTAAGCCATGCTGGGCAAGCAGGGGTAGCTGAGGTACCATGTGCCTGTCTAGGGTTACAGGAGCTCAACCCTTGCTGTTGAGCCCTATGAGGTCTTGTGGGACCTGGGGTGGGCACTTGACAAGCTGGGCAGCCATGCAGAGCTTGCTGAATCTCAGTAGTAGCTCCAGGCGTTCACACTGCCCAAGGTGAGTGACAAGACCAAGTTCAAGCTGGCAGCCCAGGAGGGCTGTTCTGTGCATAAGGGGGCTCTGGTCATGGGTACCAGTGTGTCCTGTGAGGACTATGCAGAAAACCTACCTATCCTGCCTCACCGACCTGGGCAACGTCCACGTCTTCTTGGTGCCTGGCCTGTGACCCTAGGTATATTATTTCTGTATCCAGAAGGAGGACATCAGCAGCATTGCCACAGTCAGAATTTTTACGTTATTATTTCCCCACCAGAGTTTGAACATTTCTCCACCCATTGGACCAGTGACACTGCCCATACCAGCGGCAGGTTCCCAGAGTCATCCAAGTTGAGCCAGGCTTAATGAGACCCCAGGTATGATCCTGGCCCCATTGCACTGTGATGAAACCCTGATCCTGTCTATAGGGAGGGAGCTGACACCCAGAGTCACCCAAGGCCATGCTGGACACAACAGGGAACATCATGGTGGAGGACATGAAGGATTTCCTAGGTTCTTCAGAAGAATCCAAGGAACATGGTAGAAAACTATATACAAGCCTGTGCCATCCTGATTGGGTGAGGGAGACCAGAACTATCAGCCTACCACCTGCCCTACTTGGAAGTGGAATCCAGAATCCCTGGCTCCCACCTGGCCCTTCAGACCCACACCTGCTAACCTGTGGGCCTGTGAGGACTACACCGAGACCTGCCAAAAGGTCTAAGGATGTGGGCCCCAGACAGCCCAGAAGTTCTGGGCTAGATGCATGTTGGCTCCTGGAGGCCAGGTGTCATGGGGAGAAGATAGCTGGGGCCTGAGATCTAGTTTTCTAACAAGCACTCAGGTGATGCCTGTGCTGCTGGTCTAGGGACCACTGTTTATGTAGCCAGATTCTAGATCATACATTGCACTGATCACAACTGCCATTGCTTGAGTCGTCACAATGCCAGCCAGACCCAGGGCCTAGCTAGTGAGTCCACCATGCCTGTATCACTCCAGGTTGCAAATTCTTCCTCCTTCACTGTTGGCCTAATGGTTCTGAAAATGTAGATCAGCAACATTAGCATCACCTGAAAGTGAGTAAGAAACTCAAATACCTGGACTTCATACCAGCCCTAATGAATCAGAAATTCTGAGGGTAGGATCCAGCCACCTGTTTTAATATCCTGGTAATAATGATGCAGACTTGAATCTGAAAACCACTGACCCAGCCTTTATGTGAGGGGATCTTCCTTTCTGCTCTTTTGTATTCCTAACCAACTACTCTAAAACTGTTATTCTATCTGATTGCACTTTGGAATCACTGAAAGAACTTTTATGATATGCCTAAGCCACTCCCCTGAATCTCTAGGAGAAGGATCCAGTTATGAAAATGTGCTCATGAAGCTCCCAAGGCGGTTCTAATATGTAATTGGAGCTGAGCATCATTATGTTTAAATAACCTCCAAGTGGTCTCTTATATGGAACCTTTTCATTTGGCTAATCTCAGTTTCTGAAATTTAACCACCACGAGTAAATTTCCCTGGCTTCCTTCTGAATTCCCTTCCACTGTGCTACATTCTCGGGGAATGTAGAGCTTGACTCAGGAACCCGCAGAATCTCTTTTGCCCCATTGCTTAACCCGAGATTGGTTTATCATGACATGTAGAGGCTTTACATGCATGCAAACCTCTTGGCTGACTTCCTGAAGGCTACATTCCATTAGATTTCCCTTTGTATTCTCTGTGAAGCCTTTTCTGCTGTCTTTTAATGCTTAGTTCTTCCCAGGGCCCCACTGAGCTATCATCTTCCATTGTCCTCCATCCTCCACGACACTGCAAGGCTTCATATCCTTTATTTATTTAAGTGTGTTTCTTTCCCTTGGAAATCGTAAAGCATTTAGGTGAAGTAGATGCCTCTCCTAGACCTAGTCTTACACTATGACTAGGATGCAATGGATACTTTAAAAAGTTTGCAAATTAGAGAATAAATTTTCCAGTGCTGACTGCCCACACAATCTTCATGAAATTGCTAGCCTTCAGGCTCTGTACCTCAACTTCCTCATTGCTTTTCTTGAGCTCTTTTTAACCCATATGCTTTCCTTGGCACCATCCTCTTGCTCCCAAGTCCTATATCCTTTTCTGAGTGCTCCTGGCATCCTCAAAACACCTTACATGTATTTTGTCCCAAGATGAGTTAGAATAGGTACCCATGTGGAGAGACCAGTTCTATAGGTACATTCAGTGGTTACACACCTCCTTAAAACATTTAATATGTGTACTTACTGTTTTCAAGTAATTGGTAGATGTTTAAGTCTATAATTCTAGATGTTTAAGCCTATAATTCTAGGTTTTCAAAGAATTGTAGAATTATTATCATAAAATTATTTAATTTTCTTTCTCTTTTCCCAAAAGAGTCAACCGTGTATTTTTCAGCCACTCCAATCTATACTCATCAATAAGATTATCAGATCTGAGAATTTAGGACAGTGTTTGTTCTTGTTTCAACATAGAAATTCTGTTTAATCTGATTCCAAGATTTTTATAAATGTATGCCTATTAATTTAATTGATCATTTACTTTTCAAAATATTGCTTTTTACAGGTATGTCACTGGTCTGAATAAGGCTTGTCTTTCTAGTCTCAGGGGTGAAGCTAGAATTAGTTCTTTTTTTCTCTAAGTTGGCCTTCACACATACTTGTAGCACATAGGGAAAAAAGGCAAGTCTTGAAGTCACCTCCTGGCCAGGCTTTCCAGTGGTGCCTTCAGGTTCCCAGTGAAATGGGCCCCGAATTGCACAGCCAGAGGAGACACTGAGGGCCTCAGCAAGTACATAGGTGGCAGTGCAAGGCTCTCCAAGACAGCTAAGTATGGTTCTTACCCATGCTGAGGGGAACCAGGCTTTCAGGAACTGAGCCGATGAGGCGCAAAAATAAATTTAAAAATCCAAATAAGAAGCTAAGAGCCAATCCCGTTCTTTCATTTTAAGCATAGCATTGCATGAACTCAAAGTGATCTGCTAAATCATGTTACGCCAACCAGCTTTGTAGTTAAGACCTGTAGGCTTTACTTACTTTAAGGGGAAAGTCTGGTGTCCAAAGAAAGTCTCATTACAAACTGGTATTTGCCTAGAGCTGGGAGCAGGACCAGAAATGAAGCTGTCTGGGAGATCTTTCACCAAATTGAATATCTGTTCATCTTTCATAATGATGAGAGTGGTGACTGCATAATTCATATAAGCTCACATAGAAAAGTAAACATGAAGTGATTAAACAGAAAGCCTTTAACAAGGCAGCATTTGAGGTGGTGGGTGGGGAGAGAAGGAATTAATGGGTAACAGCATCTTAGAAACAGGGGAGAGTATTACATGTTATTTTTTAACTAATTTTTGTTACTTGTCTAAAAACTTCTCTCTCCACAACAGCACAAAGTGGTTTGAAGCAGGTGTTATACACAAAATGTTTACATGGTAGCAGTTGTAGCATAGCTGACAAATTGTAAGATAGCAAATTGAAAATGAAAAAGTGCTGTAGTAAAAATTATAGTTGAGTAACCTGTAATCCTTAAAGACTGAACTTGGAGGAACAGCAGATATAAAGTTTGAGAACCCACTACTGTGGGTATTTAAACAGAAACTCTGATGTGCTGGGAAGAGGGAGTAAGGGTAGAGGTCTTAATATTTATTGAGACCAGGAGGGACCAGGCACGATGCTACATGGTGGGGATGTATAATATCATTTAACTGTAAAAATTACATTTTATGTAAACTCTCTGATATCCTCATGCAGAATACACAAGGTTAATAAAAATAACAGCTATAAGCAAAGTGAAGCAAAATATGCAAGTCTCGTTACCCAAAGATAAATTACACAGAGATTGGACAAAATGTTAATACCTGCAGAATATTTTGCTTAAAGCCTCCTTGTCTAGAAATTATGAAATTATACTTGCTTGCTTTTTAATGTTTCAATTAAGGAATTAAGTTAAAAGGAAAAATAAGCCCCTGTCCTGTGGTTTTTGCACCAGGAGAACAAGTTGTGTTTGGATGTCTGCGCTGATTCTGCCTCAGCTGATATCTGAGTTAGGTGTCACCAAGGGTCCACAGTTTGGGCTTCATTCTCAGTAGGTCTCAATCTTCTAAGTCCAGGACCTCACTATGGAGCTTGACTGTGGACTGTAGTCAAACACCTAGGCGGCCACCCTCACTGGCCTCCCACTCAGGAGTCTTTTCCTGCCCCAGACAAAAATAATCACACCTTTGGCAGAGGACCGAAGGCAGAGTGAGCAATACTATACTTAATAGGGGTCCTGAGACAAACACCCAAAACTCTTTGGCTGTTGTCTGCCTCATCGTCTCCTGGAACTTCCATTGCATCATTTTTTTTTTTTTTTCAGTGAAGCAAGACGCAGCTCCTGGAGAGGAAGCTGCTGGTATTTTGCTCTTGTCCTAAAACATAGCCCTTTGAGGAAGGTACTAAATGGTGTCCTTATTTGCACAGGTAAGGAAACATAAATTAGGAACTGGTCTATTAAACAATAGAATAAGTAGTAGAATCGGAAGCTGAACCCAGGCAGCTCATTCCCATGTATATGCTCTTTACATTTCCCCACCACCCTGTCACAGAGTACTTCCAGCCGGCTATGGACGAATGTTGATTAGTGAAAACTGTCTTCTGTCATGAGTACAGAAACATACCACAAGCCAATGGAAAAATCAGGAAGATCGGAAAGTACTTTAATTCCTAGCAATAGTGAAGTAGGAAAGGGCTGTTTGTTACTAACGGAACCAGGCTGGACAGATAGAAAGTGTATAATTCATTCCTTTCTAAAATTTCAATCATGCGCAAAGAATCTTTTTACTATTAAGAATGAATAAGAATCTCTGCCTGTACCATGTAGATCTAATTGATATTTTCCTTCAAGGTCCTAGTGCATATCCTGAACTTACAAGTAGTAAGCAACCCTTAAATAGGGCTGGAACGCCACATAATAAACCTCTTGGGACTGGTGCTGATGGTTGCCTGATCTGCCTTCCCCCAGTCCCCCGCGGTAATACTGACAGAGGAAAGGGCCCAAGGAGAAGTCTTACCAAACAGCTCCTTTTTTTAAATTTTCATTTTCATGGAGACCTCTGGTTGATAGAGGATGCTGGGCCTACTTTCCATACACAAGTGCTAGTGTTTTCTCATTCTTATTTTATGGAAAAGGTGAAGAAAGGAATAGAAAAGAAGCACAAAAACAATCAGAAAAAACAGTGTAAATTTTAAAAGCTGCATGGAGTTTTGCTGAACATCCTGCATTTTAAAAGCTCATTAGCTTAGCTCCAAAATTAAGAAAGCATGTTTCATTTTCCGAAATAAACACAATTATTTTTATAACTACAAAACATTTTTAAAGTCATTTCAAAGGCTTGACAAGTTTAACCAAACTTCCTAAAAACCATTCTGTCACCCAAGGGCAGTGCAGCAGAACAGGAGAACAAGATGTGCATAAAATGTTTCATTAAATAAATGCAATTTGCAAGACCCTTTATCCACCACCTCACAGCACCAGGCACGCCCTCCAAACAAGGCAGACAATAAATAGGAACAACATGGTAAGGCTTTGCTCATGCAACACATCTGTTCACTTAGTTGGATCGTGTTTTATATTTGGGCATAACAAGTTTGGATTGTCTTTATGTACAGCGACAGCAGTGTAATGAATGTTGTTTGAATTCTGAATTGTATAAATACTGAGACATGTTGATTTGAGAAGAGAAAACAAGGCATGTGAAAATTGGCAAAATACCCATTTTAAGAATTATAGATACTCTTTAAAAAAAAAATAGACAAGAAACTCAACCAGCAGACCACCCATGAAGCACCATTAAGATCTAAACAACATGAAAAAAAAAGACAATGTTCTCTAGCCAGTACAATTTTTAAAAGCATTAACTTTAAATATCCTTTGGTTTAATCCAATGACCTTAAAATATTTTCTAAAATTACAGACTCTTTTTGTATATTCAACAGATGTCTCCTCACATATATGAAATGAATTGGGATAATTTTAAAAGGATAATATAATAATAGTAATTGCTAGTATATATAAGACACCTTCTAGGAACCAAACACAAGAGGCATATATGTACTTTATGTAATCCTATAAAATAAACCCTATAAAATACATATTAAATAAAACATGTCCTCATTTATCAGATAAAGGAACTGAGGTGAAGTAGACTAAATAAATTAAATAAAGTCATATGGCAAGGTTACTAGCAAAGGTTGGATTCAAACTCAAGCCCATCTCTTTCTAAGACAACTGGCCTCATCGCGATGCCCTGATCTTCCATAACTCCTTTTTCCTGAAGTGGATACAATGAATCAAATTCATCATTTACAATTAAAAAAACAAACCACATAACCCGAAATAAGGTCTCAATTCCTAGAAGAAGAAATTTCGTTGCCATAATCTTCCAATAAAACAAATAAGCAATTAAACTAGGCAAATGTGCACTTAATTTAAAAGACACAAAAAGAGAAAAACGTCCAAAAATAATTCAAAATAAATTTGTCTCAAGCAAGGAAGAAGTAATGAATAGTGTAATCCAAAGGTTTTCTCTCTATGGAGTTAGTTGTCTACAGAAGTAATAAGTTTACCTGGCTCCAACGAGAGTCTAATTAAATATGGGTAAATGCCCTTTGCCCCAATATTTCTCTGATGATCCCAGCTACCAATAATCATTCTTTTTCTGCTTTCCTGCTACACTTAACACTTCAATGACTCATTGACCACTTTACTTTGTATTGTTAATTTCCTGTTACAGGTACAGGTGTGTACAATGAGATTTAAGCTCCTCACAGGAGGCAGGTATATCTTGCACTTCTTTGTATATATTCTAATGCCTTGCACATAGTAAGTGCTCAGCTAGTCACTGGCTTAATTCAGGGCAAGATTTCTGATACTAAACTCATCTAGACTCACCAAATTTGACTACAGGGTGAGATAATTTTTCTAGTTACCGGGGCAATCTTTAAGACTTTTTGCCATCTAACTTGTATTCTCATCGAAAAGTGTCCAGTACTTTTCAATAGATATCATTCATTGGCTCTTTACTATGTAAATCACTGTAATTGAGAGTAATGTGTACAGGTGAAGCTTGCTTTTTCTATGAATTGTGCTTTTCAAAAGTTGTATTTCAGTTTAATTTCTACCATTCCAGAATGCATCAGGGAACTTCTAAGGAGTACAACAGATTACATGATTCACCGCAAAACGGAAAGGGCCATGGTTGGTCTGATGAAAAGAGCAGAGTGGACCAGAGCTTAAAAAACACTGTCACAAAGAATAAATGCAGGGAGAGTAGACCCTTATACCCCATGAATCAGAGTCACTAGAAAAGTAAAAAAAGAACAAACAGAGCAAGGAAGAGGCAAAGTGAATCAAGACTTGAAGATCCGTGAGAGTTAAGATTTAAGATGTTTATTGAGTGACTGAAGGAATTAATGCACAATGTCAGAGTCCCTATACTTCACTGCACTTGAGAGGACAAAAGCATAAAAATAGGATAAGAAAATGGGACTGAGGGTCAGAGTTTAGAGGCACTTAAAGGATACAATAAAGCTGAAACAACCAAGAATTCTTCCAGAGATCTGCAGAAAAACTGAACATGTTGTATTGCCTTTGAAAACTCCCAAGAAGTTTTGGCCAATGCTAGCTACCAAGCAATATATTAAAGAGTGATGGTCATATTGTGCCTCTCAGAATCATCCAGGTGGTTGAATGAAAAGGTGGTGCACCACTTAGCAAACTATTTCACCAGCTGTCTCTATGTGTGAATCTTGAAGCTGCCAAACTGCATATGAATGGCGCATTGGCCTCCGCAGTCGCACAAGCGCAGTGAGCCACTGTTGAGAGCAGATGTGCTGTGTTCGCACAGTATCCACGGTGGCTAGAGGGCAGCTCACTTCCTCAGAGGATGCTGGGTGCACCAGCTGCTGGTGACAGCCATAGAATCGGATAGGTTCTGCCCTGTAGTTTTTAAATGCTGCCTGTTTTTTAAAAACAGAGCTCCAAATAATGCAGGAGCTAACAAGTTTGCAAAGGAAAGCTCCTGTAATATGAAAGCAAGAGCAGCTGGATATCCAACTGTGTAAAGAAATGCAAAGAGCTCCTCTTTTCCTTCAAATTGATATTACTCACCCGGGTTTTATAGAGTTGAAAGCATATGCTTAAGTATAACTACTCAACAACTCAGACCAATTTTCACATCACAACCATATAAATAATATATTGAATTCCACCTAGGCAGTGATTATGTGACTCTTGTGCCTAGATATTTCTTTTGAGTATCATTATAAACAATGGTTCTGGCAGTATCATTTTAAAATTAATTTGTAAAGTGAAATGATTCATACATATAAATATGTGTAATACTATGCATAAAATACATAAAACAATGTCAATACTCATCACCCAGATTAAGAAAGAACATCACCAGTACAATTCAGACAGCCCTCTGTATCCCTGCACATTTGTAACCCCCTGGACTGCCTACACAATTTGAGTAGCCCATGCAAAATGAAAACACAAGGTCCCATGTTCAAAATCATCAAGAATTTCAAGATGACACCAGAGCATTAAACCAAGTGTAGGCTATTTCTAAACACAGGGTCCTGTGCAACTACACAACTCCCGTGTCCATAAAACTGGCCCAAGGAGTTGCCTCTGTCACCATCCAAACAGAAGTTGCTGCACTGAATTTTCTAGATATGAAAATTCCATAGTTTCAGTAGGCTTAATTATGTATATATTAAGTATATTCTGTATTTCAAGATGTTTGGAATTTGTAAACATGTTATATATCAAAAATATTTTGGTTATTCATTCGTGTTGATCTGTGTGATTGTCATTTATTTATTTTCATTGATTGCATTGTGCCAATTACTTGATATGTCACAATGTATTTAACATTTTCCTATTAAAGAACATATGATTCTGGCTGTGTTCAGTTTTCTTGTTTGTTTGGCTCTATAAGAAACAATGCTCCCAGGAACACATTTGCATGTGTCTTCCACTGCCCATCTGTGGAAGTTCCATATGTTTTAGGTTTGTCTCTTGTAAACAGCATAGAACTACATCTTATTTTTATCTCATCTGACAATCTGTTTTGTTGCTGATGAAATTAGTCCATTTATATTTACTGTATGGTATATTTTGATTCATTTCTATTATGTTATTCTGTGCTTTCTAGTTGTCCCATTTTGTCTATGCTTCTTTTTTTCCTCTCTTATCTTGGTTTTTATTTTAATTTTTCTCTGCTGCTTTAACTGAATTATTTTCTATTGTGCCCTTGGAATTTTGGTACACTGAAGACACAGGTTAATCATTATCTTAACTCTGTAGCCAAGGGGTGCAGAAACCATAGAATCCTTTAAGTCGTATCACCTTCCTATAAACATAAGCAATTGTCATTCACCTCGTAAATCCATGTTGTTATTTTGGCCCACAAAATAGACACTGTTAGTATTTTATACGGCCTTTGCTCACATCTCTTATTGTACATAGCTCAGACTTCTCTTATGTAGTTTTTTTTATTATGGCTAAGTATAGCTTTTAGAAGTTCTTTTAGATAGAGCCACACAGTGGTAAGCTCTCTGTTTTTGTTTATCTAAAAATGTGTTTGTTTTTGGTTCTTGAAATACAGTATTGCTTGCTAACCAGTTTAGGATTTACAACTACGGTGACTCAACATGGCGTACGCCATCGCTATCAGCCTCATTGTTGTTCCTCTCTTTTCTCCCAGAATTATTTTAAGATCTTTTCTGTGCCTGTCACTCTTCTATGCCTTTACAATGTATATAAGCACAGGTTCCTTTCTATTTCTCTTTTTATTTAAGGTGTTTGTTTGTTTGTTTGTTTTATCCTCCTCCAAGGATATGCTTATTGATTTTGGATGGAGAAGAAGAGAGAGAGAATGAGAGAGAGAGAAACATTGACCAGTTGCCTCCCATATGCTCCCCAACCTGGGATCAAACCTGCAACCTAGATATGTGCCTTGACCAGGCATTGAACCCATAACCTTTTTGTGCACAAGACAATCCTCCAACCAACTGATCCACCTGGTCAGGCCTCTTTTTATTTCTCTTGATTGGAATAATATATGTTTCCAGTCTATGATGATTCAAGTCTATACTTCAATCAGAAAACATCTCAGCCACAACCCGTGCAATGATTGACTCTCCTCATTCTTTCTATTGTCTCCTCCTGGAACTCACATTTAAAAACTACATTTTCTCATTGTATTCCCTGTGTCTCTTAACTTCAATTTTATATTATAAGCCTCCTTGTTCTATTGGCTATATTCTGGTTTATTTGTTCATATTTACCTTCTTATTTACTAATTCTCTCTTTGGCCCTAATTAATGCTAAACTATTTATGAAAATTTTTATTGCAACAATTATATTGTTTCCTTTTGAGTTTTATTGTTTCTTTAAGAAGCAAAATTAGTCTGAAGTTAGAAACTAAAAAATATATGTGTCTATTTCTTCAAGTTCAGCAGTTGGCCCTAGTACAAAAGAACGTTTCCTTGGGTATGGGTTGCCGAGGAATGAGGCCAAGTGGCCATCCTATTTGTCCTTAGTTCAACCTGTTAATAAAGACAGCATTAATCACTTCAGATGGATGGAAACTCTATCGTCTCTGACTGCACCAAAGAGGTCAGAGGTTGAGAAAGGTGCCCTTTGTATGATATTAGAGTAGTCCATGGTTATTTTGACTCTGCTTTCACTCTTGAACAGGAAATAGAAGAGGACTGCCTGAAATCCTGCCAGTGCAGAAAGGAAAAGGGAGCAGATCCTTGGTGAGGTCTGGGTAAATATGAACGGGTACTTGAAGATGTTGATGCAGATTAGAGGGAGATGTGGGATTCACATAGCCAGACAATGTAGAGGACACGGAAAAAGAAAATTGATGTGGAAAAAAAGAGTGAGCTATTGACTCAGTCATGATGACGTCGTGTTAGGATATGTGTGATAGAGCCATTAAACTTAAAGCCACCAGGCACAGACTTTCTTACAGAATTCTCTATCCTCTTAGACTGTATTTGTGTGTGTAAGCATCCTATAGCCTATTTAATACACACAGTAAACACATTTTAAACCTAAACCATAAACTATGCCTTAGTATCATATGGGATATTTAATAATACTTTATGCTGTGAGTACGGTGGAAACACAACTTGCCAATTACATTTTTAGCCATGATGCCACAGAATGAATATTTCATGAGAAACCTAACGGGATAGCTTTTCCAATTTCTTCATTAGGTAAAGAAGACTCTCATCTGACGAGACATCTTAAAGGGACTGTTTGGATGTTGTAAAGAAACATCAAGCTTATTATTTGTGACACAAAGGGAAACTTTTTAAGTAGATTATGTACTGACATAAAGGATTCCAGTTAAGACACCAGATTGCAAAGCAAAGACACAAACAGCTGCTGCAGCTTTGAAACTGTACTTACTGCTCAGTTGTTCACAAAAATGTTTAGATCAACTTCACTACTTTCAAACTTTCTGTAGACAAGTGGCATGGATGTATTACAGGCCTAGGGGATGGTTGGAGAAACCATCAAAGGCTGACAGCAACACCAGGAAGTGTTCAGGGAGCACAAGCCTCCCCCTCCATGACCAATGAAGCTCTCACTGCAAAGACCAGAGTATTATTGGAGAAAACATGGGCAGCCAACCTATGAAACAAAATGAAAACTTCAACCATAATGAAATCACTGCTCATGTTACAGCAAGAAGCAGTCCCTGGAGAATCAATAAACAATTTGGTTTCCAGAGAATATGAAATCTACTTGCCAAAGAGAATCAGAGGGACCAATTTCTTTCTTGATGTTATTCTCTCTGCCCAAGTTTCTGCTTATGTGTGGTCTAGTCATACTTTATTATCTAGATCAGCTTCACTCCTCCAGAACAACTTACTTCATTAGCTCCTTCAAATTCCTGTAACACATAATATGTATCTCCATCTGCGTTTGTGCCTTTGAAAACTGTAGGACAGGATTTGCATCACTATTCATACTTGCCATGTAATTATGTCAGTTAGAGAACTTCAGAGAGATTACAAATCTTGCTAACATATCACATTTCATTTATTGCTTTAACAGCTCAGTGATGCCAGTGGAAAAACATTATTACTGTTACCTCATTGTATGTTTGGCACATAGAATATACTCAGTAAATATGAGTTGAATACATTTCAATTTTCGACAAAGAAATAAAACCCCAAAGATACTTCCAAGTTTATACAGTTGAGAAACAGTAAAACCAAGTTTTAGCACATACCTAAATTTCCTGATTCCAAACCTAGGAGTCTTTCCATTATCAGGGCTACCTCTCATAGTCTTCCTTGTTTTTGCACATTCACACACACTCACACACAGTTTACCTAGGATAGTAATCGTGTTGCAGTGTGAAAGACTAATAAGAGCGTGCATGCACAGTGAGGTTTGCAAATGAATCATTTATTGAAGCCAAACAAAAGAAATACCTACTCAATGACAATAAACATGCCACACTATCCTATGAGGTAATTTTAGTAGGCTCTAATAAACAAAAGTCTTTATTTCCTTTTTTAAAGCTCTGCTGTGTCCTACTGAGAAGGGGAATGACTGGCTGAGATGAAAAAAATGACAACAAAATAACCCAGAGGCAACCTAAGAGGAAGGTTTTAAGTCAGCAAAAAGAAGCTTTGGGGATGTTCAGCAACCCCCTGCTATGCCCACCAGGGAGAATTCTAACCTTCTTCTCTGCCAGTCTTCACACCTGCAGCGTGGACAGTTTGGGACCACTAAGTGAGGTGACCTTACTCTGAAGAGGAAGAAAAGAGAGGAGGCAGTGGAGACCTGACAGGACCAGAATGACTTCAGTGACCTCTCAACTACCCAGTCTCTGCATCTATGCCTATAACTGCAGCACTTGGGACTGTTCCTTAGACCACGATGTGGGTGTCACCCTCACTGCAAACTACAATACTAACTAATGTAGCAGGTTTCTTTGTTTCCCCAGAGCATGACATCTTAAACCAAACATTTCAGTGTTTGTTAGTGATGACACATATTATTTCTACATAAAAAGGCACGTATTGCAGCAAGTCATGCTGGCTACCCCATTGTGCTTTTCTAGTTCCTATTACCCTAATGCAATGGTTTTCAAAAATATTATTTGAGAGTTATCAGTTAAGCCAGCTAATTTGAAGTGTCATAGCCTTGGAATGAGCTTACAGAAGGGAGAGAGAACTAATCAACAGCATCAGAATAAGAGATGGAACCAAAGGAACATTGCCAATATCAAGTCTGGAATCGAAATTTTTATTAGGCTCCCTACGGGTGAATTGACTATGCTCTGAAGTGCAATAACGTTTTCCAGAACAATTGTTTTAAGTCTGTTTCTAAGAATTATTTCATCACTAACTTATATTAGTGATCTTGAAAATACATAAATGTAAAAAAAAACCCAATCTATGAAAGCTCTATGTTCTCATTCTAATGTACAGTACATGAATAACCCCCTTTCTTCAGTTTAAGAAACACTTTGTGAGTAGCGTTTATTGATTCCAACTGGTATCCTTCGCAACTACAGGAAGAACCCAAAAGTTTATAATATAGGAGTCCGGGGGTAAACGTGTTTCATGCATGAGCAGGTTTAAGCGTTAATAGCAAATATTGTTACAAAAGTACTATGAGCAGTAATTTGTCTTTACTCCTTACAGCATCCCATGAGATTATTTCCATTTTAAAGCTCAATTTTAAACTATCTGCCAACACTTAAATTATTTAAAATTTTAAAATCTTTCCATTTGAAGCTCAGCAAATTTAAGAGGCTTTCCCAAGGACACACAAACTGGCATGTGACAAAGACAACACGGATGCAAAGCAGATCTTCTCATATTAAATCAAGCACATCTTGTAACTGATTGAGTTGTAAGTGGAGTACGTGTCTAATTCAAATCTAGCCCTCTTTACCTAGCAGCGCAGCTGATAAATTAAAAATATGATCTCCAGAGGGTTATAGGTGAAAATAATGGTAAATAGTTTTTCATGAACAACTACCATTTAGTTCAAAAGAAATTATGAAGCCATCTCACATCTAACCACTTAAGGGTTAGAGGTAGTGCAGGGGAAGGAATACTTTCTGGGCTAGATTTCAATCTAAGTACTTGAGTATTCAGATCATGGTGCCTCAAAAGCAACACTACTGAAATTTGGAGCCAAATATTTCTTTGATGTAAAGGAGGGAAGAGGAGCTGTTTTATGCATTGTAGGATATTTTGCAACATGCCTGGCTTCTACCCACTAGATGCCAGTGGTGACAGCTAAAAACGTCTCCAGGTTTGCCTCTCTGGGAGGTGAAATCAGCTCCTCCTCCCATTGAAAACCACAGACTTTGAGGGAGTATGACTTTTTCCTGCTCCTGAGAGTTTTCATTTTTCTTAATTGTAAAATGTTACTAAGAAATGTTCCAAACTTTTTTTCAGATGTAGAAGCAGTTCAGGAACAGTATTCTTTCCACTGAGTATAAAAGAGTTGCCTCAATAAATATAAGCAATAATCTCTATGTTGTAGTTAATTGTGACTTTCCTATCCTTTGATTTCTGCCACTATAAGACATTCACTCCAGACTCTGTCCTGATGACACAAAAGCATACTGCAAATGGTAACATCCTTGGAAAATATTATATATTAAGGGAAATTATTGTCACATAATAACAAATATATAAAATGCAGTGTTAGAACCCAGGGACTCTGCGCTAGTATACAGTCAAAGGTAAAAGAAGGAGCAAAAACAAACAACCAAAAAATGATGAATATATATGACCATTTCAACAAACTTTCCAAGGGAATTCAGTAGGGAAGTGGAGGTTTTTTTCCAACAACGGAACTACTGGATCAACTGGATGTATCTATGGAAAAATAAATAAATATCAACACTAACCATGCAACATACACAAAAGTTAACTTGAAAAGGCCTCCAGCCCTAAAAGCAAAACTTAAAATTATGAAAGTTTTTAGAACAAAACATAGGGGAAAATCTTTGTGACATTTTGTTAAGCAAAGATAGAACAAAAAAAGAATGAAAAATAAAAATGAGGAGTTGGGTGTGATTGAAATGTAAGACATTTGCTCTTTGAAAAGTATAAGTAAGAAAAACAAAACCAACCACAGCCTTGAAAAAAATATTTGCAATACAGGTAATGGATAAGGACTTGTATCCAAAATACATAAAGAACCCTTACCACTATAGAAGACAACCCACTTTTTAAAAGGGAAATATTTAAATAAACACTTCATTAAAAAGATATGCAAATGGTCAATAAGCACATGAAAAGATGTTTACTATTATCAAGGTCATCAAAATGCAAATCAAAACCATAGTGAGATATTGCTAAACATACATTAGATTGACTAAAATTTTAAAGATACGCCATACCAAATATTGACAAGGATGCAGAGGAACTAGAACTCATACAGTGCTAGTGAAAATGTAAAATTGGATGAATACTTTGGAAAACATGCCATTGTTTTTAAAAATGTTAAATTTACAAACACCTACTACATGATCCAGCCATTCCAGTTTTAGCCATTGACCCATGAGAAACAAACAAACCAAAAAATATGTCCACAAAAAGACTTCTATATGAATTTCAATAGCAACTTTATTTATAATCACCAAAGACTGGAAACAGCCACAAATTATGGTATATCCATACAATGGAATACTAGTCAGCAATTTAAAAATATATTATTAATATACAGTCATGTGCTTCATAATGACATTTTGGTCAATGACCAGCCACATACATGATGGCGATCCCATAAGATTATAATGAAGCTGAAAAATTACTATCATCTAGTAGCCGCCTTGTCTCAACACATTACTCTCATTGTCTGTGGCGATACTGGTGTGAACAAACCTACCGCCCTGCCGGTCATATAAAAGTATAGCACGTACAATCGCAGTAGTAGACTATACCATCTAGGCTCATATAAGCACAGTCTATGATGTTCATTCAATGACAAAACCGCCTGCGGACAAATTTCTTAGAATATTTCTCCATTCTTAAGCAGCCTGTAACTGTACTCAGTAACATGGATGAATCTCACTATAATTAGGTTAACTGAAAGAGACCAGTCAAAAAAGAGTACCTACTGTATGAGTCTATTTACATAAAATTCCAGCTCATAACAAACTATAGTTATGGGAAGCAGATCAGTGTTTCCTGAGATTTGTGGGGAAGGAGCGATGGAGAAGCAATTTGTGCAGTGATGGAAAAGTTTTCTACCTTAATTGTGATGAAGAGTTTAAGGGTGTGTGTACTTGGCAAAACTGCTGAGACTGTCAACTTCAAATATGTGTAGCACATTGTCCTTCAATCATAACTTAATAAAACAAAAAGAAACAGGTTGTAGGAAAATAAAAAGTTTTATCTACCTAATCGAAATCATGATGGAAGACAATATAACCTTCAATTCTATTATTCCACATAAGTATTAAGACAATTTTGGTAAAATTATATGTTGCATAAACAACAAATCCTTAACATAGTTGTGCTTGGGAGCCAGTCTAACAAATATATCTTGCCTTGCAAGCCAGAATTTAAAAGAACACGTACATACACACATGCACACAGATACATACACTCACCACGTAATCCTATTACAAAGTAAAATCACCTGTATTACATTATTTTTCATTCTGCTCACCTGTGCGGTCTTCCTGTCTCTGAGGCCATTATTTTTCTGTCATTCTTTGATTCAAGAAATAACTCAGTTATTTACATAAAAATGATGCTACCATTACATTCTGAACTATTCAAGTTGGTGTTTATAATAATGCTTAATAAATACTAAATGCTGCAAAAGTATCAAAATCTTGGAAATGCGTAAATGAATTAAATTCTGTGTTCTTCATATTTTATGCAAAATCCAAACTGATGCAAAGTTATATGACGCTGGCATTTAAAGGTGCCAGGCCCTGTAGCTCAGTTGACTGAGCGTCGGCTGCGAACCAAAGGGTCACCAGTTCAAGTCCCAGTCAGGGCACAAGCCTGGATTGCAGGCCAGGTCCCCAGTAGAGGGACGTGAGAGGCAACCCCACATTGACGTTTCTCTCTCTCTCTTTCTTCCTCCCTTCTCCTCTTTAAAAATGAATAAATAAAACCTTTAAAAATAAATAAAGGTGCCAGGCCAGCAAAAAGTACACCCTGGGTGAAGTCTCATGTCCTTATTCAAAGAATAAATGCATATACTATATTTGAGATACAACAAAAAGACTAACTTCACAACAGAAAAAAAAAAACATTTATTTGGCCAATTTGGTCATCTTTTTTTCTGAAAAAAGAAAAACAACTATAGGACTTGAATACATAAGTTATGTGCACTGTATCTTTGAACTCAGAAAATAAATTAACTACAGTCTGGGTTCCACAATAACAGTTTGTGCTTCTCTTTGTTTCTTTCTAATAATGGTGAATTATATATTATTATGTCACATTTAGACATCACGCGGATTTAGGATGGGCTGAGTGATTCTGACACAATATTGGCTCTTTCATCAGAAATGGGGTATTATTAACTCTGGTCAATGTAGACATAAATGAAAATAATATTTCAAAGACATTTAGCAGGTTTTTCTCTGACTCCAAAGATTAGTCTTTGATGTAAATGATGTTATAATCTAAAATGAAGGTTAGTACTTAGGAAGCAAAATGAAGCAAGAGAAATAAAACAGATTGGAATAAGAAAAAAGGAAAATAACACACAAACAGACAAAGAACAAAGTAAACTTAACAAAAATCTAAATTTAGAAACCAAGCAGTACTGACGCAGGTAGAATAAAGGCAATCATCGATCATCAAGAGAAGAGTCACAAACCAATGTAAGTGAATTTACCCTAATTATTTTAAAAATTGGAGTAATGATAGACAAAGTAAAGAGCACACTGTGATTTAAACACAAAGACACACATCATGAAACAAGATTGAGGCACGGCACTCAAAGCTAAGCTTTATAACTTTCAAACTCTGTGGTCTTGGCCAAGTCATTTAACTATTCTCTACAGCCAAGTGAGTTACTTCTGATTGAGCCCTTAACACAGAGCAAGGAACATGGTAAGTACAATAAATTTTAGATAGTGTTATAAACTTAATTAGGAACTATAATGGAGAAAAAAACCTAATACAATGGAGCAACATATCACTTATGTATTAGTGCTATATGCCTACATCACAAATATTTGCAAAAAGTAGTAGTAATGATGTAAGGGGGACTGATAAAATGGTTCTAATAACTTACATGGTTAATAGTAGAGGTGTGAGATGAAACAGAAGGGATGTGAAATGACATTAAAGCTTAAAAGATAAAAAACATATTTTACTAGCTGCAAATAAGAGGAAAGTCTTAAAAATTCAAAAATAAAAGTAACATGGAATTCATTCTCTGACACATAAAAAGAAAGCCAAGAAAGCCGGAGCTGCCACGACAAGCACCGTGCGGAGGAAAGGTGCCTCGGCGAGCGCAAGTGGAAACCTTCCCTTCCCAGCCCTGCATGAAATGCTCGCAAACAACGACAACAGCAAATCGGCAGCAGCAAAGATGAGGGAAAGGAGTAAAGGGCATGTGAAGGCCCTTAATGAAAATGCTTTAAAACAGATTTTTAGAACATCAATAAAAGGCAAAATTAATGATATAACTTTAAATGCTTCAGTAAATGAGACTCAATTGTGTGTGAGAGGCAAATGAGAAACGGAGCATCTCTTAAGTGGCCTTCTAAAGTGTACATTTGCCCTGCCTATTTTTCACTCCCTCCACCACTCTTTTCCTTGTCCCCGTGCCCCAGCCTTCCTTCTTTTCTCAACTATGACAAGTTCCCTCCACTCTCAGACCCTTGAACTTATGACTCCTGTGTCTGGGGTGCTCTTCTCTCAGACCACCACATGCTTGGCTCCTTATCATCCAGGTCTCAATCCAAATGTCACCTCTCATCAGAACTGTTTTGGGCACCCGAAACCAAAGTGCCTCCAAGACACTGTTTTCTTAATTATTATTTTTAAAGACTATTTTTAGGGCAGTTTTAGGTTCACAGAAATATTAACGTCCAGAGATTTCTCATGTACTTCCTGCCCCACATACTCTCAGCCTCCCGCAGTACCAGTATCCCCCCACAAGAGTGGTACATTTGTAACAATTTATGAACCTACACTGACACCTTTATTTATTTTTATTATTTATTTTTACTCTATCTCCTGTGTTACCTATCCTCACAATATTAGATTCATGAAAGCGAAAACCTTGTCTGTCAGGTTCACTAAACCAAAACAATACCTGAAAGTTATAGGTGCATAGTCCCTATGTGCTCAAAACTGAATTTTAAAATCTCCCATGATTTCTCCTCATTAGCAACTTTCTTATTTGTCGCTTCAACCTTTCCACAGAAATTGCTTTAGCTTTTTTCTCTAATCTTATTTTCCTGGACTATTGCAATCTTCTCATGACTATATTAGTGTTTTATTGGGCCTTCATTAAATTCCAGTTTTATACTTCTGGTGGACAAATTTATCTTCACAGAAAATGTGACCATATTGTTTTCTTACTAACAATGACATATGTACTCCTAGTTCAAGATGGTGTGTTGCGAGGGTGTAACACTTCTCTTTCTATCTTGAGGATCCAACAAGCTGATAATAAGGAACGAGAAAGAAACAACTGACATTAACAAACAGATCAATAGGGGCCATGAACATGAGATCAGCACAGTCCTGGAAGATAGTACGTGCGATAAACAGTAGGAGAAATGTCTTCTGCAGCACAGCACAGGAGGGTCATCCAGTCCATCTCTGGAGAAGACTACAGGGAAGGCCATTGATGAGTCTGGCAAAATGCTGAAAATGTTTTTAATTCAAAGATTGCATATCTAATGAAAGAAGGAAATAAGAAGCCAGATGGACAATAGGTGGATTAATTGAATGCATCTGTAGAAACATAAAAATTCTACTATACACATTTTTTTCTATCCCCTTGCACAGAATGCTAACAGCTAGTTGTTTATTCCCAGGCTTGTGTATGTGTTTGTGTGTGTCTTAGGAGAAAACCTAGGTAGAGAAATTCAAGAGGATATTATTAGAAAGGAATAGACAGTATATGGAAGAACTGTGAAAAACTAAAACTGGTTATTCCTCTATTCTCAAAAAGTCCAATAAATAAATTGCAAGGTAAGTCACAGAAATTTTCCTGATTATGATGTTTAAAATATGAGAAAGAAAGTATGGGGGAAAAGATAAGGTATATAAATGGGTCATTCCAGAAAGCACAATATCAGATAACCAGAGTTACAAGAAGTCTAGAAAAAATGGAGAAGAGAAAAATTTATTCAAAAAAAAAGAAAATTTCATAAAGCTGAAGATATAGACCAGTCTTTAGGTTAAAAATACTCATTAAATCTTGTGTAGAATGGATGAATGAATGAATGCATGAATTAATGAATTAATGAAAAATCCACAGCCAGGCTTGTCACAGGAAAATTTCAATGATAACAAGAAAATCCAAAAAACTCAGATTATTTACTAACAGGACAACAGACTGGTATCCAAAGTCACTTTAGCAGCACTAGAAGTCTGAATACAGTGTCATATTGGCTTCAAAATTCTAAGGATACATGATTCACAACCTAGAATTCCATAGCTCAACAAAGGTATTAATCAAATAGAAAGACAAAGTTAAAATATTTGCAAGGCTTTAGAAACTCTCTAGCACATAACCTTTTCTTAGAAAGTAACTTGAAGATGTACACCAGTCAAAAAATAATAATAATAATGTAGAAAACAATAAATATAAGAAACAAAGGATATATTCAGAAACTTCAGTAAAGGAAAGTCTCAAAATGTCAACTATATTGCATGGCTAGAAAGCAATCAGGCCAAGTTTGAGTATGAGGACAGAGGAAAAAGGAATTCACAGCCTATAGAAGGTAAATTTCAATTTTAGAACAAAATGTAATGTAATGATGTGCCAAAGTTAGAAAATGAAAGAAAAATTAAGGCAACTAGAAACTCCAGGAAAGACAAAAAGCTATACAAAATAGGAAAATGTGATCATAGGACAAATTTATCTAATCATAAAAATGTTACTTTTTAACTTTTAGAAGAAACTTACATGCAAAATATTGCATAGTAAGCATATTACTTAGAAATAACGAAAAAGTTACTGAAGAGCTGAATTATCATAAGAGTAGCATTTAAAACGTTTGACTCTACAGAAACTGGTGTACATGCCTTTTCTAAACCTCTCCCATTCACTGTGTGACAGTCCTGTGACAATGATGAGATATCACTATTAAAAATAGATTAAGTTATATGGCAAATGTGCAGCTATGAGTAAGATCCTTAATCAGTAGACTTTAGGTAAATTTAAAAAAAATTATACTGGGTTGGGCTAACCTAATTATACAAGCTTAAAAAAAAAAAGTCTAGAAGTTACAAACTGGAGAAATCTGAGATAACTGAAGCAGCACAAGATGCTCTCCTACTGTCTCTGAAGAAGCAAACTTCCACGCTGTGGGAAGTATCATGTGGCAGGAAATGGCAGGTGCCCTTCATGAGCTGAAGGGCCTCAACCCTGAGACCACAAGGAACTAGATTCTGCCAACCAGAGAGCTTGAAAGAGGATGCTGAGCCTCAGAGGGATTGTAGTCCCTGTGGACATCTTGATTTCAGTCTGTTCCGATGCTGAGCAGAACTCGGCTAACACAGGCTCCTGATCCACAGAAACAATGAGATAGCAAATGCGTGTTGCTTTAACCCACTAAAGCTGTGATAATTTTTGAAGCAACAATAGGAAACTACAAACGTTATCTTTAGCACTAAGAAAATTATTTATTCTGATTTTGTTTTCATTAATCTGCTTATAATAACACATCATCCTGTGTTGTTGGCACAAATAATCACTACTTTTCTTGCTGTAATTGATTAGTATAGAAATTAATATCACATGAGTTAAAGAAATTAGCATTGTTACATCACAAGAAACATGCTTATGGGAAGCCCTCAGAAACTCCGGCTTCAGAGCTTAAACAACTTGCTTTTATCCTAGACACTTTCTGAGCCCACCAGTCAACAGAAGATCTTTGCTCCTCCCCAAATCCTTCACTAATAACCCTCGAATTATGAATAGGGAAGTGAATTAGGAAGAGAGGAATATGCATGTTTAAATGTGACTGACTAAAATGTCATTAGCCTAAATAATCAGACACTAGGTGGTAGCGTCCTCTAAACTCCTCTTTTGGTCTCAAAGCTGGCTAACCAAAGAATACACAAACCTGACAGAAAGCTACTTGGTTCTACTACTTAGTTCTTCAAATTTGGAGCTATACTGTGAGTCGAAGCCTCTAAAAGATTTCACTGACAATCTCCAACTTCTGCTTTTATAGGTACCAATTAAGCTCAGTCAGTAATTAATAATCTGTTTCTCATTTTTAAAAAGTATAATAGCTAGCATTTCAAATGTTTATGAGGCAGAAAAGATCTCAGGAGATATTTTCTAGTCTGAGGTCTTCAGAGGCTACAAATAAACCACCAGATATAGATACTCGTTATATAGAATATAGATACTTATTATGTTTTCAGAGCTATCCAATGAAGGAGATAAAACACAGATCCATAGAAACCCCAATAGCCAATTGACTATCCAGCAGTCAATTATGAATAAAACAGAGTTTCTCAGTATTGGTACTACTGATATTTGGGTTGGATCATCCACCTTTTTTATAAGAGGATATTCTGTGCATTGTAAGATGTTTAACAGCATCCTTGACCTCTAGGTGACAGTAGTACCCACTCTTCCTCAGCTATGGCAACCAAAAATATTCAAAACATTGCCAAATCTCCCCTGGGGAGTAAAATAGCCCCAGTGGAGAACTACTGATATAAACCCATCAATTTAGTGACCAGCATATACTTGAAAGCTCACTGGAAAGACTAGGGTGGTAATGGTTTCTTTATCAAAAAGCAAACACACACCTACTTTCTAGGAGTGCACTTTTCAATATGATAGCCACGAGTTCCATGTGGCTATTGAGCGCTTGAAATGTGACCAATCAGAATTGAGATGCACTGAAAGTATAACACAAATAACAAATTTCACAGATTTTGATTTTTAAAATGTAAAACCACATAAAAAATTTGTATTGAGATATTTAGGACTTCCAATCAAGATGGAGGCATAGGTAAACACATACTGCCTCCTCGCACAACTACAGCAAAAATCGCAACTAAACTACAAAATAAATATCACCCAGAATTGTCAGAAAATTGAGCTGTACAGAAATCTGACAACCAAGGATTTAAAGAAGCCACATTCATCCAGATGGTAAGGAGGCGTGGAGGCATGGAGGTGTGGAGGTGTGGAGATGCATCTGGAGATGCAGAGAGGTGGAGAGGCTTGGAGAGGCACAGTGACACAGAGTGACATGGAGAGGCATGGAGACCAGAATAGGCAGTCCTACATCCATGTGTGGTGGATAAAAACAAGGAGGGATATCTTGGAAGCGATGGATCTCAGCCCCAGACCAGACCGCCCTGCCCAGAACTCCAGTACCAGGAAGATAAGTCCCCATAGCTTCTGGCAGTAAAAACCAGTGGGGGTCAGAGTGGCAGAAGAAACTTCAGTATTTTCAAGAGACTCCTCTTTAAGGACCCGCAACCAACTTAGGACTCATGTACAGCCACACCTTCTAAGATTCAGCACCAGGGTAACAGATAGAAGGGCGCCAGTGGCATATGGGGAGAATTGAAGTGACTGGCAACAGGGTGAGTGCCAGGAGACAGATTCCTCCGGGGCAAAACTCCAGAGGCCAGGCAGCGGCATTCTCCCTTCTCCAAGCCCTCCCCAACACGGAGCCACAGAGGGATGACAAGGGTTGCCCTGCCCTGGCGATTACCTAAAGGCTCCACCCCATACAACTTACAGATGTGCTTTTCTACAGTGGGTATTGCTAATTGGGAGGGGGAAGGCGCAGAATGGGGGAAAAGGTGCAGAGATAAAGAAGCACAAATTGATAGGTACAAAATAGACAAGGGGATGTTAAGAACAGTATAGGAAATGAAGTAGTCAAAGAACTTACGTGCATGACCCATGGACATGAACTAAGTGGGGATTGTTGGAGGGAAATGGAGGTACTAGCTGAAGGGGGACAGAGGGGGGAAAATTGGGAAAACTGTAATAGCATAATCAATAAAATATATTTTTAAAAACTTATACTGATTACATGTTGAAATGAAAGTATTTTGGATGTGTTAGTTGAGGCATATGATATTAAAGTCAATTTATACTTTTTAATATGCCTCTAAAGCATTTGAAATTGCATATATGGCTTACATTCTATTTTCATTAAACACTTTGCATGTGAAGTACTTTTGTTTCTCATTAAGCCAATGGTATTTTTTTAAGGAAGGGAGAAACATCAATGTGCAGAGAAACATCGATAAGTTGCCTCTCACATGCTCCCAACTGGAGACCTGCCCCACAACCCCGGCATGTGCCCTGACTGGGAATTGAACCGGTGGCATCCCAGTTCACAGGCTGGTGCTCAGTCCACTGAGCCACACCAGCAGTATTTTTTAGATGTCCACAGTGTGTTCTTAAAATCCTATTAGCTGCTTTTGGCTATGTCTACTTGACTAAGTGTAGTTTGCCAAGTGTTGTCATTTCATTTTACAGATAGAGTAGTAGAAGCTTGAGATAAATATCCTAGAGTCATTCTTCCAATTGCAAGGCCAGAACTAATTAAACACAACCTATTGTTCCCCATCCCAAAGTTTTTAGTCACCGGATATACATGTCCCTAGAATAACACTATTCGTCTTCTTCTATAGTTACTGTAGAGATAAAAATCAAATTCCAAAGAAAACAATTTCCAGACACCTTCAGACAATAAATCCAGCATTTATTTGAAGGGAAAACAAAAACAAGATGGGAGATTCAAAAGGCATTACTTTGTGTAATAATTTAATTAAAGCACATTGAGAAAAGGAAAACATTTTCCTTTATGTTTTCCATCACTTCTGATTTCCTTTTGTGGAGACCCATGCAATCTGTTGTGGCTGATGCAGGTCTCTTGCTTTTTTATGCATGCTTGATTTGCATAATGTGCTATGATGCCTCATGGGCACTCACTTAAGCTCAACTGAGTTAATTTGCTTTCTTAACTTGGGTTTAAGTGTTTCACAGGCACTAAACTTAAGATCAACTGAGTTGATTCGCTAGCATAACTCAGAAAATTAGAATCACGGTTGTCCCATTTTCTTTTAAGTATAATTATAATCATGGTCATTTGACCAAGTAGAGGTCCAGAGGGTGTCCACTGGGGAAGCCCAGTTGAATACAGAGTCAAAGACACAGGAAAGGAAAGACTCCAAAGTTTTACCCATGAACAAGAATAAGAGGCAGCAACTATTGGTAAAACTAGTAAGTTATGTTGCAGTAGCCATGGTTCAACAATTTTCTAGCCAAGTGAGTATAGCCTGCTAAAAGACATTATTACTTTTTACAGGAAGGCACTGTTACTTCCCTTCATAGTACTCAGGGTATCTGAAAAATGCTGCATGCCTTAGAAAAGTGAAAGACAACACCATAAAACAAGAAATAAGCAACTAGATCAGCAGAAAGCAAGACTGCATGGGACGACTTATTTCAGAGGAAGGGAGGAGCTCAGGAGAAGCACCCAAATGTGATATTTCCAAGAAAGGCATGGCACCATCCACCCAGTCTTTGTGATTTGAGTAGAAAGCAAGACTACCAGAAAGGGTATATATTAGCTTATTCATATTCATTTTATTCATTTATGCTTTCATTTTTTCAAAAAATATGTTAAATGCCCTGGGTTTCCTGGTGAAAGAAAGAAGTAAGTAGGCAATAATAGGTGACAGTCCATACTAGATAACTACTATATTAAAAAATATATATATATTTTAACTTAAATATCTACAAATAAAAATGCTGAGCTATCTATTAGGGCATTATGGTGCAATTTTTATGAATGTCCCTTTATACTAAAGAAGATATTATAACCACTCTGGTGGTTATATTGTTATAGCCACACTGTTAGTACCAAAGGTCTAATTCTTTCAACACTCACTTTTTCATTTATTAAATAATTATTTATCTCAATTTGTTTCCTAAAGATGGTTAAATTAGTCTACGTGTCTTCCTCTTTGGTTTAAAAACAAGATTCATTGGTATTAGAATATCTGCATGAATTAATGAAAACTGTTTCTTATTCTATCAATTGACTAAATTACATTAATTCATAAATTTTATTTATCATAATACATTTATGAAACATATGAGAACTAGACATGGGCCTATTTGAAATTCTTAGGTGGTATATCAGCTTGTGTTGTGTTTTCAGTCAGGAAAACACCTGACCAGAGCAAGCCAATGAGTCCATTCCCGGTCGTCACATAGCTCAGCTTTACAAGCTCTAACGAATAAGTTTCTTCTGTATTTCCTTATAGTGCTGACTTCTCCTTATTCCAATAGCCACCAAACCATTAAAATTCCATAAATGTTCAAAGAAGCATGTACCCCAAATTAGAAACACTATTCTGGTTTCATTCCTCCAGCAGGCATCTGTAGAAGCCAGATTTTACTATTGTGGTCTTTGTAATTGAGAGTTAGTAATAAGTAAGGAAACAACATCAAGTCAAGTCCAAGGTAAGATTGGATCTGCTAGCGTAACGCTTCTTAGAAGTGGGTCCTAGTGAGAAATGTGACTCTTACCAATAAAATTAACTCCAGAATATAGTGCTTAAGGCTCTACTACACCAAAATTCCATTTATTGCAAATTGTGCTATTTCCAATTTCTTTTAGTAATAAAATGTATGAATAGACCCCCCCCCAAAAAAGGCTATAAATAGTCAATAATACTGAGAGCTTTTTATCAGAAGATCTAGTAAAATGAAGGGACCAGAGCTCTCTGATCCTGTATTCTCTTCCCTTGGGCAATATTCCACAATAACTCACTAATCATTAATAATTCTGTTGCCCATTCAGTTTCAATGAATATATAAATCAACTATTTACTCTAGGATAAGACATAGGCAATTCTTTGAAGCCAAAATTCTTTGGGGCATCAATATTATGTAAATTATATCCTTTCCTGTTTGAACTCTGAATAAGTAGAGAAAAGGTAGGAGGAAAGGACAATAATAAGACTCTGAATGTTTGATAATTTGCTCTATGCCTTTGTTTATTTAATGTCATACTTTTAGGTTGGTTCAATACTGTGTTGATAAAACAAAAGAAAATGATATCTACTGACTTTTGAGAGGTTGAGTTACGTGACATACTGTGATGGCAAGCGGTTTTGTGTTTACATTTCATCATTTCATTTTTCCTTTACTTAGGCTGTTCAATAGTTCAAACAAAAACTATTTAAGCTTAGGTAGACAAAGAAAGATAGTAGATATTACTTTATTTACTGTCTTCAACACTATATTGAACGAACCTAAAAGCATGACATTAGATAAACAAAGAAATATAACAGATTGCTTAAGGTTCATTGTCTTATTATCACCATTGCTTTGCCTAAAAAAAAGATGTTATTAGAAAGAAGGTAAAATGCAACTAAAATGATAATAAAACATTCAGATATAACATATCTGACATAAAATATTTAAATTTAACAATTCAATGATTAAATGACCAATATTGTATATACAAAATGCAAAAAAGATATCTTTCAACTTCAACACAAATGTCTGTATTACTTTCTCATCTGGGTGGCTTGTAAAATGCCATCTTCAATAAGCTCTAACATAGCAAAATCCTTTCTGAAAAGCCTGGGGGAATTACATAATATAAGCAAATTTAGAAAAGTGTCAAAGTTTTACTTCTTTTACCCCTAGGCAAGTTCAAAACTATTTTTAAAAATTCCTCACTATCACCAAAATTTAACTTATGACCAAAGAGTTTTAGAAAATCCTACCTGTCTCTTAGTTCCAAGCAGCATTCATCTTTAGAAACTGTATCTCTATTGTGGTTTCTATAGTGACAATTGTTTCTAGGTTTCATTGTGGGAAGACCTTTGGTACATTTGATAGGAGTGGAGACAGCTTCAGTGTGCCAGTGCTCTCTGGCCTGATAGAGTCTTGTGACATTAAAGAAATAGATTGTCTCTGAAAATAATATTCCTAATTATATTTTTCTTGAAATGAATACAGTTATGACTTAGAAAAAAACTTAAGAATAGATTTTTGTGTGTACAAGTTTGTGTTTCTCTTGAGAGAATAAACTCCCCCCTCCCAAAAGAAAAGAGAAACTAGGCATGTGTGTGTGTGTGTGCATATGACAGAATTTTAGAAACAAAAGGTCGGAAGATATCTTCAAGATTATGTAATCTGCTGTTAATAAGTACACAGTTAAGAAAAGAGAATGTTAAGGGGAAAAAAAAACATTTCTTGCTTCCTGGGAATATGCTCTATAAAAACATCAATGGTACCTACATGAAACATAAGCAGAGAGAGGCATCAAGAAGGAGAATTTTTTTTCTCTGTTCCAACACATTGGAGATAAAAATTAATAGGCAAAGTGTATCAAAAAAAAACAGATGCTCTGCTGAAAAGCCCTTCAGGCAGAATTGTGTCAGCTGGCTTTCTCCGGTGAGGTAGGACTTCAGCAACTCACAGGATAATTGCTGCGTACCCCAGCAGAAGCCTTTACTGTACTTGGTTTCATGCTCAAGCAGCCAGCCATTGACTGGGGGGAGAGGCGGGGTTCACAGGGGCTGGGGTAACAGCCAGGAGATGCATGTGATTTTAGATTATGTTCCTTTTAATTTGAAAAGTGCCATCTCTCTACTTCTGGAATGATCAGAAGCTTTAACAATTCCTTACCTTTCTTTTTAACCTCAGCAAAGCAATAACAAGCATTATCTGTAGCATCTTAGGACTTAGAAAGGGTGTAATACAATTCTTAAATGTGTAATAGGTGAATATCTCAATTAAAAAACATGGAAATGGTCAGAATGTTACAGTTGAAAAGAAAGTAGAAATGATTACAGTAATTTCCACATACAGATCATTTATAATGAAATTAACAAGACAAAAGAACATACAAATATTATGAAAATTATTTTAACCTAAACAATGATATTCTCTTCATGACAACCACAGCATAGCAGCATTCCTAGCACAGTGGTCCTCAAAGTGTGGCCCCTAGACCAGCAACATCTGCGGCAACCCGGACCCTGTTGGAAATGCGAACTCTCAGGCCCCAGCCCAGGCCCACTAAATGAGAAGCTCTGGGGCCAGTAATCTGTGAAGTAACAAGTTCTGCAGGTGATTCTGTTGCCTGCTAAAGTCTGAGATGCTCTGGTCTAGTACAGTTCTCAAATTTGGGTGTTTCATAAGGATCAATGGCTACACATTCCCCAGGTATTTTGATCCAATAGATACTTTTAATCACACCCTTGGTGATTTTGTTGCAGCTGGACATTTGACCACAGTTTGTAAATGCTGGCTTAATGTTTAAGAGTGTGGTAGACCTTGTTAAGAGCATAGTATGGCCAATTCTTATCTATAAGCTGGTCAGCCTCTCTGAGTCCATTTGCTCATTGTAAATAACAATTTTACCTTTTTTGAAGGAATGTAGTGAGAGTCAAGTGAAATAAAGTATAAAATTTGTATAGCAGAGTGCCTGGCAGAAGGTAAGTGCTTAAACATAATAACCTAAGATGGCTTATCACTTTCCATGTGACCGAGTATTTATTTCAAATGTCTAATATTATCCATCGCCTCTAACAATGCCTGGTGAAAAACACTCCACCTATTTGTACACATCTGTGGTCCTACTTGGAACTCAAAAGAGAAACTAATTCAACAGGCTTCTACTAACAATAAATTGACTCAGTCCAAGGAAAACACAGAAGTTTTTGTTTTCTTTTAATTTCTTTGATTTTTTTTTAAAGATCATTTATTTCAAACAAAATAGTGCAGTAGTTAAAAGTACAAGTTCTGTTTTCGAACTGCCAGAGTATAGACCCTGGCTCTGCCACCCATCAGCGGTGTGACCTTGACTGAAACTCATGTACCTAAGTTTGGTCATGAGTCAAATGCTTCTAATCATAGATACCCACCTCATAGTGCTGCAGGGAAGGTCAAATGAAGTAATACATGTATTGGACTCAGAATAGTTAGTGCTAGGTATAAACCTTCAACAAATATTATTATTTAGCTAGAGAAATCATTGAAGGAATTTATGTACTGATGATGATATATTTGGAACCAAATTTTGACTTTTGTCTCAATGATTAAATAGAAATACTAGTAAAGGTAGTAAAGTTCTAATTTTGAATATAAGTAGATTTTTAAATTCACACTGTTTTACCAAGTACAAATTCTTAAAATGAGAGCAACTTCTTGGTTGCCTTGAGAATGAAGATTTGAGTAATGCCTCAGGTCAAGAGAACTACGCATTATCTACTGTTGAGTACTCGAGAGTGATTGAAGTCCCATTAGCAGATCTGAATAAAGTGTAAAAGAAATTCTTCTCTAAATACACGAGAAACCATCCTGATGACCTAGTTTTTAATTAAAATTTTATTAGATATGTAAACTCTGGGAGAATCAAAGATATAGCTTCACAACTGAAAGAAATCAATATTTGATATACTTAAGATATCTGAAGCCTAAAATATTCTGACAGTCAGCCAACATTAGTGGAAAACAATTTGTAAGAAAAGCATATAAAGAGAATTGGCCATCAGTGTGCATTTGCTGAAACACTGTATACAACCCCAGTTAAGGTAAGAAAAACTAACCTCATTCCAGTTTAGAAACCCACGCATTTTTGAAGGCCTGATTTGCCTTCAAATGCCTCATGTTGAAAAATCAGCCATGGTATGTTCTTCCAATATTTAATCCATAAAAAGAAGATTTGTACTATCCTCAAACATATTTTCATGCCTCCAATAAAATATTTAATAAACCTTAAGAGGCATAGTTCTTTAGGGTTCTTTCAAAATCAAACATAATTCTTGCATTATATTTTTTTCAGACACGTTTAAAGCAATAATGTGCAACACCTGCTTCCCCAAAATCTCAAAGTCACAATCCATTTCTTTTTGCTCTTGATAGCCTTAGAAAAGCGAGACGCAGAGGCTTTCTTCTACCTTTTGTTGAGAAAATAGCAGTCATATCTTACTTAACATCAGGTCTTAAAATTTGTAAATTATGGCCTTTATTGAAAGAAACAAGTTCTTAAAATGGAGTCCATTAACACTAGATAGTCCTCAAGCATCTTACAACCAATTACAAATGCAAGTTTAAAAAACAGAAGCAGTTTGTATGGAATATGGGGCAGGCATACTAGAGGTTTTTACCTACCGGTAAAGATAAAGGTTAAAAATAAATATTTGCCTAAAGTCATTTTTCACTTTTATTAAAATGTTAGAGTAGAGCAGGGATTGGGTAGAATGAGGGTACAGGTTGAGTCTAGAATTATCCTAGGCAAAATTCCAAAATAATCTAAATTCCCAAATCCTTTCTTTAGGTTAAACCATATGAGACTGACTTTTTTCTAGGTCGAAAACAGGGACTATCAGCACTTGTATATGATTTAAGCTTAACACTCTCTGGAGCTCTCTTTCTCTCCCCCAAACCCCAGATGTCAGTTGCCTTGCTATTGTCCAGATCCCCAAAACCCCGGACGTATCGTATCACACGGCTTTGTTTGCCTTCGATCCTTTAGATTCCAAAATCAGCTCTCACTTGCTTCAAGTAAATTCTTAAGTAGAGGAAGTTTAGATAAAGTTCAGGAATTTAGTCCATGAGGGAATTCTTTAGGGATAGATGGGCCTTCTAGGACTACTTAAATCAAACCTTATAATGCAGACAAACTCTCTATCCTAGATACCTATAAAAAAACAAAAACTAACAAAAATAAAAAAGTATTTCACTGCAACTATTAGCAAGCCTACACTTTACAATAATGTTATTCAAGCGTATACCTCTAGAGATCACTTCTCTTTCAACTGAAATCTAGAATGATTGCTGGTAGTTAAAATATTTATTTAACTCAAGAGCTCTTTGAGTGATTTCTTTTCCCTTCAGAACTATTTTTCCAAGTGAGCCTAATTCAAACTTATGAACATGTCATGTATATAATATTTTTGACGTCATCCCAAGTTTCCACTTCCTTATCAGTAATTCAATTCGTCTCTGCCCAGCCACATCTGCTGTTGTTTCACGTGAGTCGGTGTAGCATGGTGACTAGAAGCATGGACCCCAGGCCTGCTGAGGTTTGAGTCCGGGCTCTGCCACAGAGTAGCTGTGTGGCCTTGGGTACTTATTTAACTTCCTATGTCTCAGTTTACTCTTCCACACAGGAGGGATAACACTACTTATCTCACAGGGGGATATTATAAGGATTTATGTGAATTCAACTAAATGAGCTAATATTTATAAGTGCTTACTTAGCAGAATGACTGGCCTGCCATTCAATTTTTGTTAAATACACTGTAGCCACAGGAAAAGAGGAGGGCACAAGGAAGCTATGATTTAGGAAACTGGTCTAAGTGGGCCAAAACTTTAAGGAAAACCTCACATTTTCTAGAAGAAAGAGACCAAAGAAATAGGGAAACTGTGTGCCATAACAGGTCCAAAGCCTTACAAATAAGAGGTGTTTTATGCAGCACGAGAGAAAGAGAAGAGCTCCACTTCCCACTTGGAGTTCAGGGGTAGGGGGGCAAAAACAACCAACCTGCCCCGTGTTACCTCGACAACTGAGAGAAGCCATCATTAGGCATGGAGAAGGCTTCATTTAGCCCTCTTGAGTTGGGGGTGGGTATTAATCCCTGGGCCTGGTGGTAAAGCTTCTCAGATGGACTTGCTTTAGTAATGGGATAATAGGACCCTATAGACAAGGTGATCGATCAGCAATAAATGAAGATAGAGGTTCTTTACAGGATGTGGAACAATATGAGAATACAATCCCAGGAGAGTTGGCCTGGGGCCACATCAACTGAGTACCTTAGGCTTGACCAAATCAAGGGAGGAGAGACCACAGTCATGATTGATACCAGCCACAGACCCCTAGAATGCTCAGGAATGGAACCAGGCAGACAGTATTGCGTGGACACCAGTTCTCACACCCTTGAAGACCAGCTCCAGCCAATTGCACCGTCTCTCCAACCACCAGCCCCAAACCCATATTGAAGAAAAGCAAGAGGAAAGGAAGAGTGTCTGAAAAGCAAAGTTTTCCAAAAGTGACTGAGCTGCACAAGAGGCTGTTTAAAATTTTGCTGAATTTACCAAATTAAGTTAATGTCATTTTCTCCTCTACTCCATAGGGTGGGGCTCATGCGGTATATTCTACCAGCTATGAAAAAAATGAAACCATATCTCTGTCACACTTTTGAGTGTACAGAAAATAAAATGGTCACCCCATTAGAAACACAATGGGAAAATAGTACGTTTGATTTTCAGACAAATTTTGGGTTTTTAAATCCTTCACAAATCTATAAAGGGAAAGATAGTATCACATCATTACCAGAGCACAGGCTTAAGAGTCTGGTTGCCTTGGTTCAAAAACCAGTTGCATCCCTTTCTTAGGTGGGCGCCCTAGGGCAAGTTATCTAAGTTCTTCATGCCTCATTCCCGGCACCTGTAAAAAGAGGACATTAACCATTTCTATCTCAGATAGCGATTATGAAATAATATATGAACAACAAAATATTGTCTGCTGTGGGATAGATTTCAAATGACAGTGTACAGGCAAAAATGTGAAATAATGCCTAGCACATAGCATGTACTCAGCTAAAACTGGCAATAAATAAACCATTCAACAGAATTGCATTAGGCACAAGCAAGTTGATATTCAACCAGCTAAACCTATTAAAAATTCTTTCAAAACTGTCATTTAACAATAATATGAATAGACCTCTGGCCTTATTTTCAGTAGCATTCATATAGTTAAACTGCTATTTTAAAGTTTATTGTTCATTTCTGTGCCCAGCCTATGCATCTAGTTTATATGATTTTTAACACTGAGTTCACAGAGTGCATTTGAAGTAGAAAATGAGCAGGTTCTTTAAACCAATTATCAGAATTAAACTACCTCATGGAACCAAATGACTCAGGGAATAATTTATTTTGAACTTAGCAATGCAGAAAATGGGATTTTCATTAATTATTTACTTTTGATCTCTCTAACAATTAACCCAATGGTATAAGCATAGTCTTCTTAAGATATGGGAATAATTAGAAGTGCCAAAGACCTTACAAGACAAAATGTAAGTAATCATTAATCTCGCCATCTGGAGATGGCCACTGTTTTGGTAAATAAGTACAAATAAATAAATAAACATTCATGAAAAAAATTAATATTTGTGTCTAAATAAATGTATAATGCATATTTTATGTGTATAAGTATGTATATACAAATTGGTATTTTTCTGTAATTCAGTTTTGCATTCTGCTTTTTTACTTAACATTAGATTATCAAAAATCATATAATATTCTTTGAAAATATATTTTAATATATACACACTATACCATTCAATAAGTATGCAATTTTTTATTCAGCCATTTTCTTATTTTTAAATAAAAAATAATATAATAAGACCATAACTGATGCATCGACAAAGAATTATATGAACATATAAAGCACGTAGCTCTACCTGGGAAAATCAATGGCAGCTTTAAAGAACTGGTGTTTTGTTAGAAGTTTCTTAAAGATGAGAAGAATTTCACGTGGTAGACTAAGGAAACAGCTTAAGCAAAAGCACTGACACATAAAAGTACATGAACATTTTAGTAACATCAAATAACATCAAGGAACAATTCTGCCCAGAACACGGAGTGAGTGATGGTGAGGAGAATGAACCATGAAGACAGGCTGTAAAGTGTCCTGCAGATCTTTCTAGGGAACCTCGAGTTTATCCTATAGGCAAGAGGGAGGCACCAACGCTATTAAAGAGCCATAGATAAGATCATGTTTTAGAAATGCATTGCATAAAAGACAAAACACTGTTTGGGGGATCAAAGGACCAGTTTCCCCTGAGGCCAGTTTCCCCATATGTGAAGTTATATTTCACAGTGTCGCTTTAAGGACTAAATGATATAAACTAGTAAGTGCCCAGCGAATGATAGTTAAATGTGACTTTAGTACAAGTGCAAACTTGTTTTGAAGGAGGGAGAGGGTTAAAGCACAGTATCCTGGAAATGGTGATAGTCCAAGCAGGATGCAGTAAGTGACTAAATCCAGAAAACTGGCAGCAGGGAAGCGAGAAACCAAAGGATTCAACATTTCAGAGGTCTAAAAGACAGGACTTGATAACCAACAGGACAAGGGTAGTGGGAACAATGAAAAAAAACAAACAAACAACCAAAATCGTGGAGTGTCACTAGAATGACAAGTGGACAAGAAATGAAACAGAAGGAAACTGAACAGAGAAAAATTAATGTGTCTTGAAACCTTGAGCAAAATTAAGACCATGTGTCTTTGGGCTATATTTGATGAAAACTAAGTTTCAATTAGGTGAATTTAATCAATATCAGTAACATAGATAATTTGGAAATTAAAGCACTTTTTGCAATTTCTAGGTAAAGTAAAAGATCAAGGTAAGGTAAGGTCAAACACGTTTTGCAAAAGAGCAGTGTTCCTTATTTAGATCTTCCCTGCCCCTATCCACTGGGGAAGGTGTTGAATGTAGTTGCATAGGTATAGCAATATAATACACCCATGACACACATGCACACACAAACACACACATATACCTACTATATAGACTATATATTTATATGGTGCCCATATACAGTCTAAGATATGCATGTGTGTGTATGAGCTTCAGGAGTACGGCAATAAAACAAAAAAACAATGACTAGATAGGTAGATAAATAGACACATATATACATATTCATATACACACACTGTATAAACTAGTATATACTATGTATTTATAAGGTAGATATATTTAGTCTAAGATATATATATGTGTACATGTATGTATATGTTATTATATACATTAGATTATATAAATATATGCTATATGTATTAAAAATTGCAGACTTGTGGCCAAGGAATAAAGGATTTCCTTACTTCTCTCTCTCTCTGCCTGCAGACAGGGATGAGGAAGCCAGACTTAAGAGCCTGTTCTGAGCATCTTGAAGCTGCTATTGTAGAGCAGCTGTGTCCTTTACACAAGGGAAGCTTCCCCTTGTATCCTAATTGGGCATGAAATCTGACTCACCAGCACAAGTTATATTGGAGCCAGCCAACTGAGCAGCTGCCTGTGAAACCTCTTGAATAACCCACATCCAGTGACTGAAATTGATGTGGGATGAAACATTGGGCCCATGTTAACCTGGCAGATGCTACAGGGAATTCGAGTCACCTTAATTCTCACCACACACTGCAATGAATTGTCCTAGTTTGTTTGTTCTCACGGCTTCTCAAAGACTAGAAGTGGAACAAGAGCCCAGATATTTTTATCCTGACGGTAGGTTTAGTGACATAATATTGGCACGGTAAGTTACTCTTTTTATATACAAACTCACTGTTACAGATTAAAGAGGATGCACCCGGTGAAGTCTTTGGTCTCAAGAGAATGTAATCCACTGATAATTTGAAGACTGGCATCTCACTGAACCACCTGTGGTTACTGTCTATTACTAGTGAGTTTCTTCCAGGATCCAGGCAAACATGGTGTCCTGAAGGGAGAATACTAGAGTGCCAGAAACCTCAGACTTTGGAATCAGACAGCCTGGGAGAGACTCAGGCCTAACAGTTTTCTCTAAGTGATGCTGGGCAAGTTGTTTAACCTCTCTGATCTTTAGCTGCCTCATCTGAGGCTGTGTGTTGTTTTTAACACGCAGGAGTGCTGCGTGAGTTCATTAAAATAGTAGATATAAAGTTCCTGGTATGTACAAAGAGCTCAATAATGTTAGTTATTAGTATTAAATGGTATTTTTTTAATTAAAACAGTCACAGAGTCTAGGTTGGTTTTAGGAATATGGTGGGACAAAAACAAGGGGTCTCTTACATTTAAAAAAAAGAAACAAAAACCCATCTCCCTGCTGAATAAAATTCCAAAGTTAGCAATTCCTTTTCTTATTTTTTTTGAAAATACTTTAGCCCTTAAAAATTAATAATTTATTCACACACTATAAACCTCTACTCTGTAGACTCCAGATAAAGACATTGGCTAATTTGTATTCCAGAGACTTTAAAAAAGAAACTGTATTTCCAAACATGCTACTTTGTTCAAAAGAAAAAGCTTGAATTTTGGGAAATAGGCTTCAACATATCTCTTGATGTCTAATGAAAATTATTGATTTATATTCCCTTCTGATCACTAATTAGAGTTAATGCAATTTAATGACCCAGCTTCTCTCAAAATTATCCTGATAGAGACGCCCTAAGGAGCTGCATATGCTCTGCCTGGACACAATGGTAAGAGAGAATACTCTTCAGAAGACTAAATATTAGTGTCCCGAATACCATAATTACAGAGGAAAAGGCAATTTTAGGTTAGTTTGACATGGAAAAGCTGATTTAATTTTTTTCAATAATTGTACTGAAAATCATTTCTACCTTACTAAATACACAGATATACATATACTATATCTTGGTGATGCTCCTTAAATCTTAGTGCTCTGAGGAACTTCAAAGCACATCTAGTCCAATCTCTTGTCCGTAGATAAAGATGCTGAGGCACAGAACAGGTAAGTAATTGTCCAAGCTCAAACAATGACTTCCTAGCAAACTAAAGAGTTCCAGCTCAAGTTTCCTGATGATCACTATACTGTGTTCCTATTTTGATTTTCCTTTAAAGATTCCTCATGCTGAAACACCTCTGGTTTCCAGTTAGGGATTTAGATTATGAATGTCCAGGAATTCAGGGCAGACATGACAGGAGACTAAGCTCAAACAGAAATGGCCAGGTTATATCCTAATGATTCTCTGATAATCACTTATTTTTCTTTTTTGTCTCTTTATCCTAGAAGTGAAGAGCATGGGAGAGAGAGGGGAATCCAGAGACACGAAGTGGGTGATAAACTTCTCGTTAATTCAAGCTGTGTTCTATGGCAATGCCCTAATGACCTGTAGGAGTTAATGTGCTCCTAATTCCTTTCTTTGTTGTATTTTCATGGGGACTGCATGCCATGAGGAAGCATTTTCTGGAGCTGTTTCTATACACTTAACTGGTTCCTCCTCAGAGAGGTCCTCTGACACCGGGGCTCCCGGGACGTTCCCTGAGAGGACCGGGGTAGAGCTGTTGTTTCTTTCCATCGCTGCAGAGAGGCACGGGCAGAACCTTCTCTTCTCACCACCTGCCCAGGTCTTAGATTTCCTTGACCACAACCTCAGTAGATCCTCGACATACACGGAGCCCTCACCTTCGCCAATGTCACTTTGTACCCCTCCTGCCCAACCCTATCACCACCTCTTTGTAATGGGCTAAAGAGAAAAATAAATTATAATTGCTCTAACCTTCAAAAGAGCACGATTATCCTGCCTGTTTTAGAAACTGCTTACCTCAGAAAATGCGCCCAGAGAGAGGAAAGTGTCCACAGGTAAGAAAGAAGAACAGCATTGGCATGCGTTGCAGATAGGGCCATCGATGGTGATACCAAGTGCAGGGCAACGTAATTACTGCTAATGGTTTACGCCAAAGTGCGTGCACATGCGCATACACACACACTCCACTTCACAGATGCTTTTGATAGGATTTGTTTAAAACTCGTTGCTCTTTACTCCATTACAGATTCTTAAAACAGAGACCACAAATGGTATTCCTTGATATGATTGATATGGATAAACACTAAGGAGTTACTTACAAAATTTAAGAGAACTTTCTTGTTATTAGAATGATATACTAAAAAACAAACCAACTTCTTTCACACATTCCAACTACAAAAAGTATTCAGGCTTAGGGCCATCTATATGCATATTCCACTTTTCAAATGCCTGCCCTCCGGAAATTCTCCTAGTCCTTTTGAGTAACTTATCCATAAAATTCGTTTCCCTTTTCTTGTCATTCATTAACAAGCTTCATAAGCAGAATGACAGTCCTCCTAAATTAAGTCCTGTAAACTTCAGGCTAATTTTATGTTTTTTATCACAATAGCAGGGCAGTATTAGCAGCCTATTATTTTGTCAGGTTTCTCATTTAGCAAAGCAGCTTCAATTTATTAACAGTGAGGAGTGTGCATGAATCAATATGTTTCATTGGGCAATGTGTCATTTGTTAATCGGATATTGATGAGATTATTGACGCACAGCTAATTAATCTCAAGCCCAGTGCTAGCCTTCATATGTTTCCTTAATTATGTCCTTCATCTTAGTCTCCCGGCTTTAGCACCCAGACGCGCGACTGTAGACAGTGAGTGAGGTAAGCTGTCAGAGGTTCTTTTCACACATTTACAATCCCTTGGCAGTGAAATTATTTTCTTAGTTGCAAATAGGTATCAAAGAGATATTTAATAACATTTGGCAGCAGATTGATATTGATTGGTGTGGTCTTGCTTCAAATCCAGCAGCCACAGATTTTTGCCTCAGAAGGGGACTATTAAAAAAGAAAATGCTTAATTAGTGTTAAACAATTGAATAAGTCAGTTGTCATCTGCTGTCTAGAATTTAAAAATTGCTCTTCTATGGACATTGTTTGTATACCCCCGGTTGAATGAACAGTTCAGATAGTTTTGTTTTGTTTTCTCATTCACTTTAACTCTTCATTGCCATTTTCTTAGCCATAGGCAGTATTGACGGGGATGGATACTTCGGAGGGATCCAAACCCTTTGTAATTTTGCCAAAGAACTAACGTGTATGACCCATGGACATGAACTAAGAGGGAGGGGGTTGCTGGAGGGAATAGAGGTACCAAGAAAGGGGGGGCAAAGGGGAAAAAATGGGACAACTGTAATAGCCTAATCAATAAAATATATTTAATAAAAAATAAAATAAATTAAATAAATTAATTCAGCCAAAACTTATTAATACAATTACAGTTCCACTGTCTGTACCTATAAGTCCATAAATCTAACAATAACAAAATAACAGAAATAACAATAACAAAAATCTTTATATTAAAATTGTACTCCACATTGCCATTTGATTTGGCTTCCTGAACTTCTAACTCAAACTGGCAGTGCAAACTCTAGCCCCATTCATTATCTCCATCAGTCTTTTACTTGTGACAACCATTCTGAGCCTTAATTTACTCATCTGTAAAATGGGACTTGATTATCTCACAGGGCTGTTGTGAGGACACATAAGATAACATGTGAGGACACATAGGATTTCTAGGATGCTATCTATTACTAGGCATGGTCTGTTTTAGTATGAGGAGTATTATTTACAAGAGTTCCAACATTTATTTCAAACCTGTTTGAGAAATGCAATAGATATGTCATAATTAGCTTGTTATTATATTTCTGCCCATTTATGAATACCTCACACATGGTTACATGGCATACTATAGCAAAGAGAGAATGAGATGGTATCAGGCGAAGGGTTTAGACTGGAACTCTCCCTCCCTTAGGGTTTCCTCACGTCCAAGATGAGAGAAGGAAACGCTCACCATGATGCTCCTTTAGCTCTTCAACAAATCTCAGACATCATTTACTAGAAGTGCGGATTTTAATAAGGAGCCCTTGTTGAAAGCTAACTTATTTCTATGTTTTTGGCATCCTTGTGAAAACAATGGCCTCTGAACACTTCGAATTTCAAATCCAGAGCTAGACTTCAATGCAGTGCACTTCTTTGTTAGCTGCTACTCCTTCACTGTAGATATTAGTACCCATTTATTCTTCTTAACCTGCAGACTACCATTGGGTCTAACAGGGAAGTTTCAATGCTTACATGACTTTTTGACCAAAACTGTTTCTCCGTCTCCATAGTGTCTGCATGTATGAGAGTATCAAGATGATTTTTTAAAACTAAAGAAAAAAGGTGAAGATTAAGAAATAGGAGAAAGAAGAGAAGGAAATGTGCCCCACCGAGAGATGACCAAAAAATTCCTCTTCTTTCGCACTACATGAAGCAGATATTTAAAGATACTGATTATATTGATGGCACCAAATTTGTTACTAATACTGCTACTATAGACTCTGTCTATGGAACTAAATGTCTATCAAAACTTTACTTACTTGTATGCTTGTCTCTTCAACACAGAGTCCCGCACACAGCAGGTGTTAAATCAGGGTTTGTTTGTTTGTTTTTTAATTGACTATGCCTATTTGGACATCTGGGTAAAAATCATCATTCACAAGAATGCAATGGTCAGCACATAGAAAGCAAGGTCATAGACATAGATTAGGGTGAAGAGAGAGACATCATCAGTGTCGTGAACACAAGTTCAATATCTTTTTATTAACTTAATCTTACCTAGCACAAAAACAGTCAGCTAGTCTACCACTTAAATGCTAGTGTTTCCTAAGCTTCTCAAACTTCCCACTATGGTCTGCTTTTGCCCACTACATACTCCCCAAGAGTGACTTTATTCATAAGTCCAGCTTCAAATACTATCTATATGTTGATGACACTCAGACCCATATTTCCCAACCTGACTTGTCTGTGGAATACCAGAGCTATGTTTCCATATCTGCTATCGAAAATATCTGCTTAGATGTGTTATACATAAGCACTTTGAAATCCCTCTCACTCATCTTTAAATTCAATCAACAACTCCTGTCACTTTTGAATTTTAACTATCTCTCAAATCCCTTCACTTTTCTCTCTCATCAGTCAATGCCCTGCATTATCCCCTCACCTTCTGTCTAGATTACTGGGCAGCCTTCTAAACTCTCCACCACTATCAGTCATGTCCCCAGCCCCCTACCCATGTCCCCAGTGCCCTGTGGACTCCCTAATATGGGTTGTGTTCCTCCTGCACTTAAGTACTTATATGGCTTTCTATTATCCCTAAAATAAAATCTAAATTTCTTTACCTCCCTGGATGATACTATAGTTACTCTTGTCTCTCCATTTTCAGCTTCCTTCCTTGAACTCTAAACCACCATCATGCAGAATGTCTTTCAGTTTCTTATGCTCCCCTTGGTTCCCAGCAATACTGTTCTGCCTAGAATGCTCACCATCTTGACTCAGATAACACCTGTTTGTCTATGTTCTTGAGGTCATTTTATCTCCATTGTACCTGATAGAACTATGACATAATGGAGCCTCCTGCATGTTCAGTAACATTGTGTTTGTAGCTTTAAATAGAGTACAGTGAGAATATTTAAACTAAAAAAGACAATGAATGCTATAAATCAGAAGTTTTCCTTTTCTCTTGGAGGACAGATTAAACATTTTCATCAGCACACCGCTGCTTTCACTAATTGCGCTACCCTGGCCTTATGGCCCTTGTTTATACTCTGCCTGCCTAATCTGCCTGCCCATCCAATTGTTGACACTTCTCCAGGACTACTTTTCTAAAATATATATATAATCAATTTACTCCTTTGTTTAAAACTTTGGATGTTACTCAGGACCTACATATCCAAGACCTCACTCTTTCTTGGCATGGTTTATAATGATATGCACCCTGACTTTCAGGTCTCCTCTCCCTTCACTTGCTTGCACACACCCAAGGTTCTTGTAATTGTGAATTTTATAGCCCCTTCCCATGCTGTTCCTTCTAGCTAGTCTGCACTCGCATACCTTCCATGCTTAGCAAACCCCTAGACATCATTTAAGACTCTGTTCAAATATCAGATATGTTGTATGATCTGACTTCTGACTTCTCCAGGAGCAATAAAGATTTCTTCTCATGTGCCCCATCATGTTCACATCATAATGTGAACATAGTAATCATAGCATGCACAATATTGCTATATTTGTGGGTTTTCATGTGTCTCTTCCACTTCATTGACTCCCTCAAGGTAAGGACAATGTGGATATCACCAGGTTTATTACATGGTGAATGCTTAAGAAATGTTTATAGGAAGAAAGGAAGAAAAGAAGGAATGGAGGGAGGCAGAGAGGAAGGGAGGGAAAAAGGAAGGAAGGAAGGAAGGAGAGACAGGAAAGAAGGGAGGAGGAGGAGGGAAGGGGAGAGAGAGAGAGAAAGGAAAAAGAGAAGGAAGGGTGAGGATAACTGAGGTTACAACCACTTACGAAGAAAATGAGCTCTTCGACCACAAAGATCATGCAGATGACAGTAGTAGTGCAGTGGCCAAGATATTAGTAAGCTGTCAAAGTATATTATCCAAGGACATTCCCAAGAATTCTAGAGGTATAATGCCCTCTCCCTACAATATGTCTCATGAAGATTAAATCAGGTTTAAATCAGACACAGGCATCTCAAGAAAAAAAACGAAGACATAGAATGCAACATACATCCCGGGGCATGTATACAAACAAACAAAAAAAAAAGGAATGTAGTCATACTTGCTTTGCTTATTGACAACAGAAAATTGATGGACAATTGTATAGTAGCCTCAGGTTGTTTACTGCAATTGCCATCTTCTCCATTGGCTGTTGTGTTTCTCAATCTCAAGGGGTCGGCAGTGCGACCTCTAAAATAATGCAGATTCTTCAGTACAAGACCTAATTCGCTGTACAATAGGTGCTCTGTTGCCTTATGCTTTTTTATTTCTTTTCTTTGCTGATCCTGCCTACTTTATGATTGGCAGGTTCTCTCTGCCAGTCTGAATTCACTATCATTCCAAATACTTCTTGTCAAGATGCATAGGCAACCTGTTAAATCCCTTGATTTAAAAAATGAAGCACCTAGTTTTCTTTCTATAGTTTCACTGGTCAGTTAACAGGGAACATAAAACATTACGAAGAAAGTCATTTAAGAAATTCCACCTAAGTACACATCATGGTTCAACCTGACTCTAGCAAGGACATCAAAGGTTGTATAATCAAAATCAGACTTATAACTCCACTACTGACAAAATCAGAGACTGAACTCAGAAGAAAAAGCAGTCACAGATCTATTCTCTCCAAAACCTTCCAAATTCCCAATGAGATATTCTACAAACCATATACAAACTTTCCTGCAGGGCCTGTCATCCATTCTCAGCTAACGCCATGCAAAGGACATGTGGAAACTGGAGTGAATGGCTGAGAATATATGGTAAATCTATAAATGGTAGATGGTTGAGATGAATCTAGTTCAAATCACAAATGGCCTTTAATGTACCATGAGAGGAAAGAAATTATAGTTATATGATATCATTTATACATTCAAATAAGTAGAGGGTGTAGAACTTAAATAATATAGTCAAGTATTGAACCAGGTCTAAAAATACACACCAAAGAGCAAACTCACCAGTGATGCTTAACCATCTTCTTAATTTTGGTGTACAAATATGACCATAATATTAGAAAAAAATACAGATTTAAATTTCTGTCTAAGAGCACCATAGAGTGTAACAAAACAAAGAGAGCAAAAACACATATTATGGATAGTAGTAATTTAGTTACCAGTTGCAATATATGGGTTAAGCTCATTAAGAATGGATTGGGTAATTTTTGCGATTCAAATAACTCATGAAATACCCCTGGGAAGTCTTCTTACACATCAATATAAGTGAAGACAAATGAAGATGGTAGGAGGTACTTAGATCAGCACTGTCTAGTAGAAACAATATGAAGTCACAGAGGTAATTTCAAATTTTCTGCTAGCCACATTTTTTAAAAGTTTAAAAACATAAGTCAAAATTATCTTAATAATATATTTCATTTACCTAATAATTCCAAAATATTATTTTAGTATGTACTAAATGTAAAAAATATTAATATTCTTATTTTGTACAAAATCTTCAGGAACAGGTATATGCTTTACATTTGCATCAATCTCAATTTTTATAGAAAATACTTTAACTATATTTAGGTTTCACAAAATTGACAGTTGAAAAAGTAAACGCACATGAACACAGTGTTCTAAACATACTTAAAATTTACCAATAACTGAATCAACTACCAGAAAAAAGATCATTTTCCTATTACACTTGCATCCATATCAAAAAGACTGGTCTTCATCTCTTTTTGAAGGACTTACTTGAGTTAAATTAAGAGTATATTATTTCCAAAATTATATCTGTCCAGGTTAAGTAAATTTATTAACTCTGTGTCAAGTCAGTATTATTAACATTAAATTCAAAGAAATATAATACAAACTGAAAAGAAACTTCAAAATTGTGAATACCAACAAGGCATTCTTCAATGTTTTTGTAATTTTTTTAACCAATTTACATAATGCTTTTGATTACATTAAAATACTCTGCACATTGATTCTTTTAGAAAAAAATGTATAAAAATCATTATTATTGGTCATGAAGTCACTGCTACTGATTTGAACATGAATTATTGTACCTGCCTATTGAAATCACAAATAAGCTTTCTTTCTTTGGAGCTTCAAATTTGGTTCATTTATATTCTGTGTATTTTTGGTGAGAAAATGTAAATCACATTGTCATCTTGCCTTAATTATTGAATATTGACTACATTGGGCATTTTTTATGTTGGAGTTACCAGTGTAGTAAATCTTTGTAAAACTCTGCTACAACTCTAGTAGTGAGCACTGACTAAAACAAGATCATTAAATTCATTGTCTTCTATTTCTTTTAACATTTCTGTAAATTGGTGATAATTCATGGCATTTGCACATCTATATGGAGTGATCTTAAGAACTATATTCGTGGCATTTTTATAGACTCTGTTTCAGACAACCCTGAACAAACATTTTCAGTGTGAATCATATTAGTGGAACAAAGAAATAAGGGAAACATCAGTCTCTTGTTTTAAAATTCCAACAAAACTTGATTTTTGATCTAACATATCTGGAACACCATCTATCATGATAAAAACTAATTTTTTTATATACGGGTAAAACTCTGACAGATGTAGCATGCAAACATATATGTAACACCAGTTAAATTTTTTAAGCTATAAACTGACAACATTTCTTCATAAATTTGGAAGTTTTTTGAGACAAAACTACCCAAAGTATTGAAAAGGTAGTGTCTCTTGTATCTCACAACTAATTATTTTCAAGTATTATTGAAAACTTTTAAATTTTGAATCAATTGATTTTTGACATTGTTAATAAGTTCTTGTGTTCGCTTTATAAAATATTGTTTAGTCTTATTTCCATAATTTTCTACCTAAATTTCCATGACTGAAATAATTTATTTTATTGTCTCTAGCTAAAAAGGGAGGTGTGTGCATACAAGTGCATGCAATAACCCAAGATATTTCATAACTGGACAATTTTACAAGCTCAGATACTGCTAGATATTGCATTAAAATAAATTTATTTGACATTTAATTTTGCTTTCAGGCACATAATTTTATCAACTCCTTTTGACTGTGAGAGTAAATTTTGTATTAAATTCACTATATACTTTCAGAAAATGTGTCTTTACATTGCCAACTTTACCATTTAAAAATATATTTACACAGCAAATAAACTGGCTTCTTTGATTTGCTTTGCTTCATCAAATTGCAATTGCCATTCTTGGTGGAATTGGTAACACCTTCTTCCTATCCTTTTTTCATTTCACAGAACTGTCCCACTCCTGCAGCTCCATGCAATTATGCTTCAGTGGCATGCCTTCACTTTAAATTTTAAAACGTGCCCATACTTAATTTTTAGCTACAATATAATTTATTATAAGACAATTAAAATAATAAATATGTCACTGTTATTACACTGTAATTTATATCATTATCACTGTAATTTGTACTGTCTTTATAAAATACTCAAATAAATACATTACAATGTTACTTAGGTGAATAGGAAAAAAAAAACTGAATCAATCTATTGACACTGACTGGATCAGTAATGTGTTTCTGTGTTCTATTAGAATCGATACATGTGCCTAAAATGCCTATTACAATGCAACAGTGATATCTCAAACTGTTTTTTCTTTTTATTTATTGTTGTTCAATTAGAGTTGTCCCCCCTTTTTTCCAGTTGTTCACCCCTACCCCATTGCCCCTCACTTCCACAGTCAGTCCCCCCATTGTCAGTGCCCATGAGCCCTCTATTTGTGCTCCTTTGCTTGCCCCTTCCCTTCTATCCCCCATTATTTCCCTCCTCCCTCCCCTCTGGTCACTGTTTGTTTTTTACCTCCAAGTTTCTGGTTCTATCTTGCTCATTTGTTTGTTTTGTTGTTCCACCTACAGGTGAGATCATACAGCATTTGTCTTTCACCACCTGGCTTATTTCACTCAGCATAATGCTCTCCAGTTCCATCCAAGTTGTCTCAAAAGGGTAGGACCTCTTTCTTTCTGCTGTGTTGTATTCCATTGTGTAAATGTACCACAGCTTTTTGATCCACTCATTTACTGATGGGCACTTAGGCTGTTTCCAGCCCTTGGTTATTGTAAATAACACTGCTGTGAACATTGGGGTGCATAGGTTCTTTTGAATTGGTGATTTGGGGTTCTTAGGGCATAGCCCCAGCAGTAGTAGCACTGAATCAAAAGGCACTTCCATCTTTAGTTTTTTGAGGAAATTCCATACTGTTTTTCACACTGGCTGCACCAGTCTGCATTCCCGCCAACAGTGCACTAGGGTTCCCTTTTCCCCACAACCTAGCCAGCACTTGTTGTTTGTTGATTTGTTAATGATGGCCATTCTGACTGGTGTGAAGTGGTATCTCACTGTGGTTTTAATTTGCATCTCTCTAATGGCTAGTGATGTTGAACATTTTTTCATGTGCCATCAACAACTGAAGAGGAATGTAGTCCTACTAAATAATCGGGTTGCATTTAGCAGAAGGTATTTATTGCTGCTTTGATTTTTTAATTAAATTGAAGTGAATTTAAAATAAGTAAAATTAAAAACTTAGTTCCATAGTCACCCTAGTCACAGTTCAAGTTTTCAAAGCTCATAAGTGACTAGAGACTACTATATGTTAGATATGAAGGACACAGATGATTCAAGGTAGAAAGAAGGGAGGGAAAGGTGGAGAGAAGGGAGAGTTCTTGTTTCAGACATTAAGAGTAGTATCAATTTTTTTTCACAAATAGAAAAATGCACATTTTAAACCTATATGAAAAGCACTTGATCGTAACATATTATCAGGAATGATAATTCATAGTGTCACCAATTGACCCAGCCCCTTTAGAAGTCACACAGGAAGTTCATATGTAATACTTCCAAAGTGTAAGTCATTATCGCTCCCGTCCCCCGAAATCACATGTTCCTCTCTGTGTGTTCCTTAAGTCCATTATCTAGGACAGTGGCTGGCACAAAAATAGTTATTGAATGATTAAATAAATGAATTTAATGCATTTAATTGCATTTGTAAGCTGAAGTTAAGTATTTCTACAAGTCGGTAAATTCAATTCTATACAATGTTTTAAGTATATACAAAAAGTAACCTGTCATTTTAAATTTATAATAGAGGGGAAGGGAAAAGACTATAAAAATAAATTCCACAGCAAGCCAAGAAATCTGATATCAACATTGCATGCCACACTGCAACTGCAAGCCAATCAGATAGAGTTCTCAAACACCATTATCTTGGACTATATATTGCTCCAAAAATCAAATCATCACTTGTTTTTTACATTTATAATATTTAACTACTTGGTTTAAGAATAGTGATAAGGGATCTATGACCTCTGTTTTAGAGATAAGTAGCAGTCTTTGTTTAAATTTGGTTTAAAGTTTATAAACAAAGATTTGACATTATTTTATGGAGTGATAACTTGATTTATACTGAGCTCGATATGATGCATATGTGATGCAAGAAAATAAAACAAAAGACTTTCTTCTGAGAATAATGAAATATTACCCTGTTCTTTTACCCCCATTTCAAGGTATGGTCTGCAATCAATAAAATCTATATGGATCAATCTCAATGAATTAAAACACAAGTTGCATTTCTTTGGCATGTTCAAGTTTCAGTGTGCCTTTAGTTACATTAGGGCATTAGATTCTCTCAAAAGTTTTATGAAATGACAGGTCAGATATACTTAACCTCATTTGTCTAATGAAGTAATGGAGACATAAGATGACTAGCTTCAATTACACAACTAGAAAGGTATAGGTTTAAGGAACCTATAGATGTCCTTCCTCCAAACCCAGCACCCTTTCTATCAGTCTAACTTTGGAGGATTCTGTAGGGACAAAAGGAGAAATTCTGGTCCCAAGTAAAGAAAGTCTAGAACAAAATGTAGAGCTAGGGGGAAAATTTGGAGTTTTTGAGTTGCTTAGAAATAGAGTGTTAAAGAGTGAAAAGGCAGTTCTCAGAAAGAGAAAACTCAAAATAACTCTGTCACTGGTAGCACCTTGGAACTTTTAAGCATTTAACAACACAGGAGGGGAAGGAAAACATGACTTGACCTAAATGAAACAGTTTCACTTAATGAATTTGGACAAGCTATATTTCCTCAAAGCATTCCATTAACCATGTTTTGTCCCTTCGCTTATGTAAAAATATCACATTATATAAGTGCCTATGTTTGGACATGTAGATAATTAAAATAGAGGTTTAATGTCCATTTGGCTTTACAAAGTTATGACATGTCCTATACAAAGTCAGGGGCTTATTTCCTCCCTAATTCATTTGATAACTTGCACTGATGGTAATATGAGTTGCGTGTTTTAAGATATTATTTGTTTAGCCTAGGGGTAATGTAAATTCTGAAATTTAAAAGCTACAACTCTAACGATCTGAATAATAACACTACATTTATACGTGGCCAAGTTAATGCCCTTTATATTTTGTTTTATCTATACTTTTGACTACAGCATTTTTTAAAAATCCAAAGAAGAGACCTCCAACGAACAGTTTTATGTATACAATGTCTGCTACAGGCACCTTATGAATTTTTCCCCCTGCATACTACTGAATCCATCCTGCATACCCAATATTTGAAAGTAGTTTTCAATTTTACATTTTCTTAATTCTAATTAAACAAATCTTAATCTTGACTTTAATGATTGCAATTATGATACTTCATTATGTTAAATGTTAGTTGCAACATAAGAATAAATTGTATAAACAGTTTAGCTGCAATTGCATGGTGTCTAACTGTACATTACTCATTAACAAGATGTGGGTAGCAGCAATTATAACATTTCCTCCTAATGTCCCCATTTATTGAGTCACAGCAGCAAGCCCCCTTTTCACAACACACACTGATTGACGATAGCAGCTTTTGTACTCATGGAGAACAGGCACTATAACCCGCTGTGTGTCTCCAACTCAGATCGATGAAAGTACACATTAGCTCTTAGCCTCACAGGCTGGAGTTCTTGAAGGTCAAAATAGCCATCAGCATCACTGTAGGGTATAAAAATCATTTCACAAACTGTGAACAAAAACAACACAACTTGCTTTGCAGTTTGATTATTGTTTATAGATACAGCCAGCCAAGAATTAAAGCATAGCCTTGGGGCAGCATAATTATTTACAGCTGAAGACTCATATCATTATTAGCGTTCTCCTAATTGCTTGAAGTTATATCAATGTTAGTTGATTTAACACATTTTTTTATAACATGCATGGAAATTGTTTCCTCTGCATATGAAGTGTCAGTTTAACTGGTAGATGGTTTCTTCATTTATCAAGGTTTTTTTTCTCTTCTTCTAATTGTTCATTTTTCTTTGAAGGAAGATTTCCCCTTAGCCATAACTGGTAGAAGAGTTGAAGCAAGCTTCAATTTATCTACTGTATCTTAATACTGGCAATACTGTGATCATTTTGTTTCCTTTTCATTAAAAATTGAATCCATAAAAGCACAACAACATATTCAATTAGAAAATGACTCAAACTTTCCTCCAAGTGGTTTATACTCATCTTTTTCCCTTGGGTACCTAACTTGAAATTATTTGCAACATTAAAGTGGAGCCATGTAGCTAAGAAAAGCCTTTAATAATATTGAAGTTATGAAACTTTTCATACATTGTAAAATCTCAAAATTTAGATGAATCGGTCAACTTTTTTAAAAATATGAATAAGGAAAATAAAGCCAATTTTGTATCTATAATATAGAATTTGTGGGAGTTGAAACGAATTCCTTTTTTTTTAATGGTGTTCTTTACCTGCATATATGATCATCTCTTTTATATTTGTAATAATATTTTCTATCTACAGGTGGCCACACTTGTGCTAGTTCCTCTTGAAGTTGTCCTTGGTTGTGCCTAGGAACAAGTGGGTTGCTATAAGATAGAGACTACAGTGGCAAAGGCTTTGAATACTAGAAAAGATCCCTTAGTAACCAAGTAGGCAATTTCTGCAGCATCCTATTCTTGAAGGAACTAAGGCCTCAAGAGATTAAGCTAAATGCCCAAGATCATACAACTAGTAATGGAGCTAAGAAATAAATGAAAAAACTAGATTATTCAGAAATAATAAACTGGAACACACTGTAAATATAAAAAATTAAAATTTAAAAACAACACTTGCAAAATATCAGAGAACCCTATTTCCACTAAGTGCAATAGTTTCAATAAGTTATATATGCCCAAATCCCAGCATTAATTTTTTTTCATTGCTTCGCAATAAATTGCCCTCCAAAATATTATGATAAAAGAACCAAGGTCTTTTATTTGAGAAAATGTAAATGTTTATGAAAATGCTTCCCAAAGGGAAATATCAATTTAATGGCTAATGTATGTTTTTACGGAATTGATCACCACTTGTAAGTGTGAAACTACTTGAGAATATCTGCAAATATTGCTAATGGGACATTGTTTAGAAGTATGGGAAAGCAAATACCAAAGACTTTGACTCTGGGTCATGAAGGTTACCCAGAGATCTTATGAAATTTAAGCTGTGATTATTAACCTGCTAAAAGTTACCACATTACTTAACACTTGTGATCTTATCTAAGAGACATATGGTAGAAATATTTCCAAAGATTTCTCAAGACAATTTTGTTTTATCAAAGGGAATATTATTTGACAATTCTCTGTACTTTATGGGCCTTTAGCAAAACTCTTGTTGCTGCCTATATGAAATAGAAAACCTAAAAATGATATTTTAGATTAATTTAATTTAGATTTTCTTTGAACAAATTATAGTCCCTATAGCAACCCTGGTGGATTGCTTCTGGAGTTTGAAGCTGCCTCAGTCCCAGCTGTCCCGTGAACAAATGCAATGAAATGGAAAGAGGTGAAAAGCGGTAAATGGCTTGCAAAATCCATCATCACTGAAATGTAATGGTCGAGCCATCTTCCATCCTGAGACTGTAAAGACACTCTTCCTTCTGTAGACAGAAATGATCTTAAACAGAGATTACATCAGGTATAGAAAGGCCATTCTACATTATTTTTTTAAAGGTACACCTTGATATATAATTTTTACTTTCTACCCTTTTTGTTTATTTTGTCTATATTTAGAAAGATGCAAAACAATCAAATTTAATTAGATGAAAAATAAATAAAACCAGTAAGGCCAACTGAGTAGTTTTTAAATTAGCATTCTCACTAAAATACTACATTTAAGTATTTTCTTTTGAAAGGTACATCCATACTTCTTAGAGAATAGCAAATTGATTTTCTCCTTTGTCTTTTATAGTCATTTAACTTGATTTTACTTTTTCACTGTCAAGTTTCACTTGTACAAATTATGTATCTCAACCTTCACCTTTAGGTTTGGGATAAATAACTGCTTCTTATTTGCTATTGGCTATTGTCTTTGCTTTATGCCATTAATTCATGTTAGGTAGCAAACATGTTTATATTTGCTCTACCATGATGCCATACAATAGGTAGACACAGTACAATGTTACCTAATTTTATCCCCTATAAGACTTTTTTCTTCCACAAAAAATAATGATTATTAAGAAAAACTTTTAATTGCAATAATAGTGTGATTGTGACAGCCACTAAGGGATTAGAAAATTATTATTTTTCAAGTCCTATCTTTCATTAAAATGTCTCATTTTATCAAACATGAGTGAGTTTAAGGTAGAAAAAGAAAATTTATCTTGCAGTTCGCTGCATACAGTCATAAGACCCTACAATAAATATTTACTTTTTAAACTGTTGAAACAACTATCATCAAATAGTGGTTACAATAAGTTGTACTCTATGCCTCATGTTAACATAAAAGTTCTACTTTTCCATTCCCTTCTGCATTTCAATTCATCCTCCTGTTCTTAGTACTCCCCTTGGAAGGACTTCAAGGCCCTGGGCAGAGGAGGCTGGGGGAGGGTGAGTGAAGCAGGGTGGGAACGAGCCTCAGAATCTTTACAACATCTGCTGAGCAGATAACATCTGCAGATAATGACAGGGCAGGGGTGAAGGGTAGAAAGGCCACGCAGTGGAAGAGTGATAAAGCGCGGGCCGTGAGGGACGCGGTTGGAAGCGTTCTGTTGCACACGCTATTTCCCATTGACTCATTCATCTGCAGGCTTGCCTTTTAACCTGCACAGCCCAGAACAGCATTGTGTCTCCAACAACTGGATATTGTTTAACTTCTTTTTCTACTTGCAGAGGACAAAAAAGGACACTTGATTGCAATGGCATTGGATGTTTGAGCAATCTGATATGGGATGACTAGCAAGTCTACTACTTTTAACAGGTTTTGCTCTCCTCTCCTACCCGGAGCTGCGTGGCACTAAAGTGAGAGAAAGCTAATATGGTGAATGGACACTGCTGCCAGTAGGAACCAGAGTAGTCAATCCTTATAGCAAAAGTGAATTTCAGATAACAGCTCAAGCATGACCACTCTGATCACAGCCTAGTGTTTATGTATACAGAGGAACAATGAACTGGCCTGGCGCTTACTGGAAATACATTCCTCAAGCTTTCAGGCGATGCCAAGCCTAAAATTGTGGTCAGCTCATGTGGGAGAAGCAAGATCACCTCGGAATTCATTGCAGCAATTGTAATTAAATCACATATTTTGTCTCTCTCCATCTCTATCCATGCTAAGTGTATAGCTATTTAAACCACTGTGAACATTTCAGCTCATATGACTGGAATTCTCTCAGGTGGAATTTTTATTTTTCGAACGACGGAATCAAACCATGAAGAAGGAATAATGTCACACAAATTGTCCTCACCCATATGGTAGCTTCTCATAAAAACCATACCAATCTTTTCGGAGATTTTATTTGCTACTTAAAATGTTTGCAAACCTACAATTTACTCAGGTTAAAAAAGCAGGATTTAAAACAAATGAGGAAAAAATGATTACTTCATTACTAGCAACCATAAATTAAGGCACAAACATCTTTTTCACCTAATAATTTTAAAACACTTAGTGATTATGTCAAGTGACCACACTGTCATGAAAATCAGGTATGTCTTATTAATAACCATAATAAGCATTAGAAGGATGTAATATCAAGATGCCTGATTTCACGTCTTACCAGTTGAGTAACCTTGGGTGAGCTACTTAACCTCACAGCACCTCAGTTTCCTCAGCAAACAATTAAGACAATGATTCTATCTGCTTCACTATGCCATTGGGAGAACTCAGTTTTAAAAACAGAAACAGACCTGTGTGTACAGAGAAAAGATCGATGGTTGCCAGAGCAGAGGGAGTTGAGGGACTGGGTGCAAAAGGTGAAGAGATTAAGAAGTAAACCTGGGTAGTCTCAAAATAGTCACAGGGATGTAAAGTACAGCATAAGGAATATAGTCAATAATACTGTAAAAACTATATATGGTACCAGCTGGGTATTTGAAATATTGGAGGGACCGCTTTGTAAAGTATTTCATTGTCTAGCCATTATGCTGTACACTTGAAACTAATACAAAATACTATTGAATGCAAAGTATGATTGAAAAATAAATTTTTTTAAGTGCAAGTAAAGTTTGTGGTAAGGGCTCACAATTTAACACACACCAGCTATTATATCTATTAACACTACTGGTGTTTCCAAGTCTAACCTCACTGAATTTTCAAACATAACTCAAGCTACACGATGGTTGCTACTGTGTCCAAATATGTCTATGACTATGAACGAAGACTGAATGAAAAGTCAAATATTAAAAAGAGTCAAGGTTAAATGGTGAGACATGATTTTTTTTCTCTTTTTTCAAAAAAAAAAAACCTTTTCAATTATTATATTGTTTACAAAAGGGAGACAAATTATATATGCAATTTTTATTGATAAACCATGTTTACCATATGAATTTTATTCTCTGGTAAATTAATTAAGTTTAAATAAAAGACATTAGAGATGATAATAATGCTGAAGAGAATAAGCAGCATGGGAACCACCCTAAGCTACCTCCCTGAAAATGGTGAAAAAATGACAAACACATTCTGCAATTTAGAGATACGATCTGGTTATCAAAATCACCTATTTAGGAGCAAATATCCATTGGCAGATTTTTTTCTATCAGTTATTCACAGGTTAGTAGAAATTAATCTGATAGATCAACATCTAGCTGATATTAAAGGTGCCCAGTTGATAACATTTTTGATAAAAAATAAATAAATAAAAGAAGAATTTGTAAGAAATCCTTAGGACTTGAGTAGTAACCTTGTAAAAAAGAAAAAAAAAAGGAGGGGGGATTTGGGTCACCAGAAGTCATACAAGTACTGTGCTATCTGTCTGAATGTCACCACATATACTCATACATGTACCTCTTACAAATAGAAAAACAGAAATAAATAAATGCTTCTACTCTCATGGGACCCTCTTCAACAGTTATCCTCCAATTACTAACATTTTTTTATATTATACACTCATCATGGATTGTCCTAAAATTATTCTCCTCAAGGCTGCTGAGGATGTCATTTATCAGGGAATAATACCAAGGAAGCTTAGAAAGACAGTCAGCAACATGGACCCTGACCCCAGAGTTAGCCGTACTTGGGTGCTGCAGAAGTCCCGCAGATGAAACCTGGTAGAGTCCATCCTAACAAGTTCTAATTTCTTTTCTGCCACCTAATGCTGAATACCTGCTATTAATGTTTTGTATTATCACAAAATTCAGTCAAGGCTAATTAATTTTTTTTTCCAACTGGGCATTTTGTTTCAATTCGAAGTTTCTTGAATTATTACTGACTCTTATTTCTAAACTATTGATAGTTTCCACTTTTAAAGAAAAGTAAAAGAATTTTAAAAGAGCTGTTAATATTTCTGATTATGGGAAATCTCCATAAGTAATGGTCTCAAAGTAACAAATTTTACCCTCAAGAAATATGGGTGGACTTACTAAGAATGTCACAACAGTAGAAATTAAGATTTTTAGTGGGCACCCCCAAACCTGGCCCAACAGAGGTTGCTCATATTTAATCTCAAGAGCGAAAAATGAAAGTCATTTCTCCTGACCAACATATTTTTCTACTTAGGCCTTTCCTGTCAGTACATTTGCTTCTCAAAAGTTTTCATCTTTTTTTTTCCTCTCTGATATACATAGAAATTTAGCTGTCTATGGTAATAAATATCTCTGGCATGTACAGCTATCAAGAGTCGTAGACATTTCTGTTTTCATCTCATGTGGTTGTGATGAGCTTTCATATTTAGCTCCAAGCACCCCACTCTTTTAAGCTAGATTCAAATGCTATAAGACAATAATAACCATTAACTATTATTTTAACAATATCGGAGACATAGCCATTAGCCCTCTAGCTTACTAGTAATCAAAAATTGCAACATCCCAGACAGTGCTTTTCATCTTCATTCCATATCCCACCACTGTGCTCAGCTTCCCCAAACCCGTGTAATGTTGCTAGAGTGTCATGTCCCTTTCCATAAAACTGCAATGTTTTGGGATTTACTGCTGTCTCTTATTTTGTTAGGTCCGTGTGTGTCAAATTCTAATTTTTTTTCAATCTCAGACTTCCTATATTCATCTCTCCTTTATTGTTTCTTTCTTTTGCAGCTAATTGGAACTCATCCTTCAAGAATCTGCTAAAATAATACCTGCCACATCCTCTGGGTGTCTCTTCCCTGGGTCTGCTTTACTCACCCATGCAGGTGGAGCCCATTGCCAGCTTTGTTTGTCAGTGCATCCCACAGTTAAAGGGATAGGACCTCGTTTTGTTTGTTCTCAGATCTCTAGCATGTTAAGTGCTTCTCAATAAATGTTTGTAAGTTTTGTATTAAGTTGCTGAATGACTGAATGAATAAAAAAAATTTGCTAACCCTTCTCTTGGAGAACCCCAACATATTTTGCCAAATTACTGTGGAAATAGTTTTTAGAGTAATACAGTTAGAAAAATTTAGGAGCAGGGAGAATCTGCTAGACAAGTATACTTGAATGGGGTCGTGTACACTAAAATTGCATTTTGGGTGAGAAGAGTCTTAAATGTGTGACACACCACACTGTTTCACCTGTGTAATTTTCTCACTATCCTTGCATGCATTCTTTATATTTCTTTTTGCATTTAAACATTTTATTATGCCACCACTTCCCACAAGTCTTCTCCCAAGTTGCATGTCACACCTGGCATGTTCCACAGGCTTCACTTAGTAAAGTACTCTCGCTTCCATCACTCAAACAACTTCTGAAACCTTATTTCCTCCATTAGGCTCCTGACTAATTGGAAAAGAGGTAGCAATTTCCCCTTGAAAGGCAGTTCCCACCACTCTCCCTCCACCTGACTCTGTGCCAAGGGCCCTGATCCCCCTGGTCACTGACTCATTGTTCTGAAGGTTTTTGCTTATATGGAGGCTTCTGCCTGAAGAGGTAAGTTCAGAGAACACAGAACTTTGAACAGTACCTTTGACTTTTCTCCAGACAAATAGGGCTCTAATAAATGCTTCAGATGAAAATGAGCTGCAAAAACTTTTCAGATTGCGAATTTCTTCTGTGGCTCAAGTTCATCTAGAATCAATGATTCAACAACAGAGATAGATTTTAAGATGAAATACGTTTGACGTTCTCATCTGATACCACTGTTGATAAGGCAGAATTGATAGTCGACACTCTTCTTAATAACATTGTCGAGGGCTGTGAATTTGTAAACAGTGGGGAAGTCTGGGACAGTAGAGGTTCATCTGATATGAAAATATGGAATTTCATTTGCTCAGAATATGTACTTCTTACTCATATTTTACAAATGAGGAGATTATGACAGCTAATGCAGATCAAAAATGTTACATTTGATCAAATGGCAGATCCCAGACTGAAAACCCACATCCCTCCAGCTTTCCGCCTTTCAAATTGGACACATCGTATCACCTGGTAGAAGCATATGAGAGTTTAATGCATGATGAAGAATTTGCATAGGTCATATAATGGCTCCTTTTTACTCTTTGATTTCTGGAGTTGAAATCACCCAGCATCAATACAGTTATCATGACTCTAAAGTTGTAGGGCATTTTGTCTGATCAAAATACAATTGGCTCCCTAAAAAGACTGACAGAGCTGATTTCACTGTCTTTTCAATAACTTTCCTGAGGACACACATTTTTTTTTTAACAAGATGCCACTATTCTGTATGGCTACAAATGCAAACCACTGACATTCACTGATACACTGTATGAATATTTCTTTGATCGTTTGCAAAGTGTTACAGTAACCAGAAAGCAAAAGAAAAAAATTAATGGAGGGAAGCCCTGAGGAGCAACATTTTACAATCAGATTTTCCATGCAATTTATAGATGAACTCACTGGGTACCATGTTAGAATATGAAAGCACAGCATCAAAAGTACCATAACTTTTAATTTTTATATCTAAAATGTGCTTCCCATATCATTTGCCTAAGTGTACATCTTGATACCTCTTACCCATTTGGACTATACTGAAGCAGATACTCCCTTCATTTAAGCTACTCCATGATCATGTATTACATTCCATATTTGAAGTTGTATTTCAGGTCATTGGATGAGTGCAATGAAGTGTATCAGCACACTGAAAACAAGTTCTGCAACTTCTAAAAGAATCTAAGGTGCAAACGAGGAGCAGTTGCTGGCATTTGATATCATTAGATTGTAAAAATAAATTTCTATCCTTCATCAAGTGCTTGGATAGATTTAGTGGGTTTTCTGTTTGTTTCGTACCAGCCATGGTAACTTTTTAAAAATACATCAGCTTTATTGAAATATAAATCACATGCTATACCAGTCATCTATTTAACGTGTACTATTCAGTTGATTTAGAATATCCAGAGTTGTGCACATCCATGGAAGCTTTTTATATTGCTATTTTAGAAACCTTCGAAGTTTAATATCAGTATAAATTGAAATCTTTAATGAATTCAGTTAACCTATGTTAATGTCTAACTATTCATGCCAACCATTTTGCTCCTCTTACTTTTTTGATGAAAGGTATATTATGAAGAGAATGTGAATTGGTGCCTCCAGTTATATTAGTAATTGCTAGCATTGTAGAGGAGAGGCTGTTTGGCATGTACAACGTTAAGTGCATTACATACATTATCTCATTTCATCATCAGAACAGCTTTACGAGATAAATATTATTACTAGCCCAATTTTATAGATAAAAGAACCAAGACCTTAAACAGTTAAGTTGCTTGTCCAGAGTGAATGGAGGGAGGAGGAAACAGAACCCCCACCTTCATGTAACCCTACCACCACCCACATACCTCCTTGCCCCACATTCTGTTGCTTCTACTGTTACCAAGTAAGAGGCTCTACGAAGGTCAGTGATAAACTTGCTTGTCCAATACACCATATAAATAAGTAATCCATCAGAGAGAAAGAAGCACAATGTAAAATTGTTACTACAGACCCTAGAGCTTGGCTTCAAAAAATATGACTAGACCACTTACTAGCTCTGTGACTTTCCGACAAGTTACCAAACCTACCAGGTCTTAGTTTACTCATTTGTAAAACAGAATATTTGTATTAATGTTAGATTAAATTAGTTAGGGGCCAGCACAGAGTATGTGCTTAATACATCATTTATCTTTTACCTAGTAGACAGAAGCCTGTTTTATTCCCAGAGGGAAGAATAACATGTCTAGATAAAACATATCATCTGATTTTCTCCAAGAATGCGGTAATTTCTAGGAGTCGAGTAGGCCCCAGCTACCATTTTTCTATTTAAAATCTGATGGAAGTTGTGGAAGCATTATAAGTATTCTAACAATGTCTTAAGAACAATTGCCATGAGTAATTTGTAGAGTGCTTAAGCAATGGTTCTCATCCCTTTGGGGGTCAAGGCTCCTTTAAAGATCTGATGAAACTGCTATGAAGTCTTCAGAAAATATTAAATATGCACACACAGGAAAGGTTTTGCTTTCAGAGGTTCAGAGATCCCTAAAACTTATGAACCCCCATAAAGAATCCTTATCTCAGAGGAACATGATTGAAACAGGAAACCCATGTTATAGTTGTGCCCTTTGTTAATCAGTGGAAGGAGATTGAAAAAGTTTTGCAACATCTCCAAATTTAATAACCTTACTCTCACCGTAATATAAGAGGATTGGAGCAGGTGATATCTAAAATTCCTTTCTATTCTAACTCTATAATTTGAATTTCTGAATTACATAACAAATACTGTTAACCAACCAATTTCAGTAATTTATTATTCTTCTCCCTGGGTTTCTTAATTGATATTGATCTTGCTTCAGCTAGTGCTGCTAATTCCTAAGAAAATGGAAAATTACCTTAATCTTTATAGGCATCATCTAGGTTTTTAATTTATAATTTACTGCCCAATTTCATTCAAGTTCGTATAAAGAAAACTTTATATATATATGTACTCTATCAATTATTTGATTATTAATGCACAAATTATGATCTGAGCTGCCTTCGAATAGAGTGCATGGATAGTTATTGAATTCTTCCTCAGAATCCTCATCACTTGGAGGTTACTGGTCATCTTTAATCCCAAACTAATTTACTTGGTAGACTAAAGGGTCCAAGAGGAGAAAACTACCCACTATCTATCAGGCCAGGACTTTACTATTAATATACAATACCACAGAGGGCCTTTGTGAATCACTAACCTTTAACTACAGTTATTCTGATAATGATATGCTTTCCACATTTTTATAGTCCTATGTATCTGCAAACTCCTGTCATGTGCATCATCCCAATTATCACAGCCATCTTTTATTTTGAAATAAATTTAAATTTACAAAAAAAGTCACCAAAGTAGCACAGCGAGTACCCACAGACTCTTCACCCAGCTCCCCCTAATGTTATCATCTCACATAACTACAGTACATTTATCAGAACTAAGAAATTAACATCATCCCGGCTGGCTCGGCTCAGTGGATTGAGTGCCGGCCTGCGAACCAAAGGGTCACTGGTTCGATTCCCAGTCAAGGCACATGCCTGGGCTGCAGGCCGGGTCCCCGGTAGGGGGCGCATGAGAGGCACTGATGTTTCTCTCCCCCTCTTTCTCCCTCCTTCCCCCCCCTAAAAATAAATAAATAAAATATTTTAAAAATTAAAAAATAAAATTAATTCAAAGAAATTAGCATTGGTACAATACCATTAACTAAACCAGCAACTTCCTTCAGATTTCAACATTTTTTCTGCTAATGCCCTTTTCTTGTTCTGCAATCCAATTCAAGATCCCAAACTGCATTTACACATCATGTCCCCTTAGTTGCCTCTGGTCTATGACAGTTTCTCTGTCTTTCCTTGTTTTTTATGACTTGGCACTCTTGTTTAAGAGTATGGCTCAGGTAGTTTATAGAATGATACCCAATTGCATTTGATGTTTATTCATGATTCACTGTGCTTATATTTGGGGGGAGGAGGGGGACATGATGCAAGACCCCCAGTGGATGCCTGAAACTGTGAACAGTACCAAACCCTATATATACTATATTTCTCCTATACCTACGTACCTATGATAAAGTTAAATTTATAAATTAAGCATAGTAAAAGATTAAAAACAATAACTATTAATAAAATAGAACAATTATAACACTAAAGGAAACGTTATTTGAACACAAGCACTGCAATACACCAATCATCAATCCGATAACTGAGATGGTTACTAAGTGATTAACAGACAGGTAGAGCATACAGTATAGATGTGCAGGACAAAGGGGTGATCCACATCCCACGTGGGATGGAGCAAGGACAGTACAAGGTTTCATCATATTTCTCAGAACGACACACAATTTAATACTTCTGAACTTCTAGTCAAGATGGATGCGTAGGTAAACATGGCTTGCCACCTCTCACAACCACAGCAAAAATTACAACTAAACTACAAAACAACTATCATCCAGAATCAACAGAAAATCAAGCTGTATGGAAGTCTAATAACCAAGGAATTAAAGAAGTCACGTTCATCCAGACAGGTAGGGGGAACAGAGACACAGAGATACAGAAAGGGAAGTTCCATACCCACATGTTACCCAGGGATCCCTCAGAACAAAGGATTCCTACCCCACATGAGACCCCCCAGGCCAGGGTTCCAGTGCCAGAAAGATAAGTCTCCATAAATTCTGGCTGTAAAAAACAATGGGGTGCGGGGGGGTGGGGGGGAGGTGGAATAAACTGCAGGATTTTCAGGTGTCTTCTCTTAAAGGACCCACAACAGACTCAGGACCTTCACAGACTTACTCCCTCTGGGTTCCAGCACCAGGACAGCAACTAGGATATCAGTGGCATACAGGGAGACACAGAAGGGTCTGGCATCAGGGTGAGTGCTGAGGACACCTGCCTTCTGGATAAACTCCAGAGACCAGGCAGCAATCATTGTCTCTTTTCTGAGCCCTCCCCAACACAGAGTCACAGGGCAGAAACGCCATATCAGAGATTCTATCAACCTGGTTCACACAGATTACCTCACCCTGGTGACTACCTAAGGCTCTGTCCCATCCAACTTACAGGTGCACTTTTCTACAATAGGTCACACGACTAAGACAGGGAGTCAAAGAAGCTCTACCTAATACATAGAAACAAACACAGGGAGGACATCAAAATGAGGAGACAAAGAAATATTTGCCCAAATGAAAGACCAGAACAAAACTCCAGAAAAGAACTAAACAAAATGGAGATAAGCAATCTATCAGATGCAGAGTTCAAAACACTGGTTATTAGGGGGCTCAAGGGACTCATTGGGTACTTCAACATCATAAAAAAGAGCCAGGCAGAAAAGAAATGTACACTAAGTAAAACAAAACATTTACGGGGAATCAATAGTCAAGTGGATGAACCAAAAATCAAATCAATGATTTGGAACATAAAAAAGAAAGAATATTCAATCAGAACAGCAAGAAGAAAAAAGAATTCAAAAAAATGAGGATAGGCTAATGAGCCTCTGGGACAACTTCAAACATACCAACATTTGAATGACAGAGGTGCCAGAAAGAGAAGTAAAAAAGCTAGAAATTGAAAACTTTGAAAAAATAATGAAAGAAACTTTCCTAATTTCATGAAGGAAATAGACATACAATCACAGAAGTACAGAGAGTCCAAAGAAAGATGGACACAGAGAGAACCACACCGACATATCATAATTAACATGCCAAAGGTTAATGATAAATAGGGAATCTTAAAAGAGCCAGAGAAAAGTAGATAGTTACCTACAGATGAAGGCTATCAGCTGATTTCTCAAAAGAAATTTTGCAGGCTAAAAGGGACTGGCAAGAAATATTCAAAGTAATGAAAAGCAAGGACATACAACCTAGATTACTCTATCTAGCAAAGCTATCACTTAGAATGGAAGGGCAGATAAAGTACTTCCCAGACAAGGAAAAGCTATAGGAGTTCATCATCACCAAGCCATTATTACATGAATGTTAAAGAGACTTACTTAAGAAAAAGAAGAAGATCAAAACTATGAATATTAAAATGGTAATAAATTCCCCATTATCAACAACCGAATCTAAAAAACAAAGTGAACAAACAAGCAGAACAGAAACAAAATCATAGATATGGAGATCATCTGGAGGCTTATCAGTTGGGAGGGTCAAGGGGAGTAATGGGCAAAAAAAATGCAGGGATTAAGAAGTACAAATTGGTAGGTACAGAATAGACAGGGAGATGGTAATAACAGTATAGGAAATGGAGTAACCAAAGAATTTATATGCATGAGCCATGGACATGAACTAAGGGCAGGGCAGGTATTGCCAGAGGAAACTGGGGTGCTGGGTGGAAGAGGGTAAAGGGGGGAAAATTGGGACAACTATAAGAGCATAATCAATAACATATTTAAAAATGAAAATTATGAATTGCTTATTTCCAGAATATTTCAATTAGTATTTTCAAATCGTAGTTCAATGCAGATAACTGAAATTTGAAAATGAAACTCCTGATAAAGGGTGGAGCTACTGTATTTCCACTGGTAATATTGATCTAGATCACTTGGTTAATGTTGTTATTTGTCAGTTTTCCCCTCTAAACAGTAACAATTTGTTCTCCTTACTCTTTTCATTGGAAGCAAGTCATCAAGTACAGTTAGCATTTGAAGGGAGAATTAAGCTCTAACTCCTTCAGGAGGTGTTTGTCTATATCTACTATTTGAAATTCTTCTATAGACAACCACCTTTTAAACCACATATTACTGTTTCCATTTGTATGGGTGAACACTGCACTCAGAATGGCCAAATCACACCATTAAGACATAGTGGAGCTGGTTTGCAAAACCAGCTCTTCTAATTCTAAATCCACTTATTTTTTTTCCATGACATAGGATCTATAGTTAGATAAAATTATTTCTCCTGTGTTTCAGTGTCAGTCCAGCTATATACATTTCAATTTTTGACTGGATTTTGTTTGACAACTAAAATACATTTTAGCTGATACTATTTGAATGTAGCCAAAAGGGCCAATGTGATTTCCCAAATCTACTTTAAGGGATATCATATGATCTAGGAGATTCTGGTTTACTCAGGATCCACTATATATATCCATATTCTAGGCACTAACCAGACTCCTGTCTCCTGAATTTTTTTTTTTTTTTACTATAAGGCTGTCCAATCAAAATAGAGGCTTCATCTTTCTATATCATTTAGACCTTGCCTCCATAAAAGAAAGATTTATTATCCTCAAACCCAGTCGGCAACCTACGAAAATGAATGTCTATCAAAATAGACATCCAGGTCTCCACAGAGTGATCTGGAATTATCTAAGCAATCCAGGCAAATTTATGGGTTGAGGTTGTTACTTACTCAATGTCAGCATCATTCTACACTTTGCTTTGGTTTCAGATACAAGGTTTGGGAGAGCTGTCAGCTGGTAATGATTTTCAGTCACGGCAAAGGGAGGCCAAATTGTAACAGGTGACACAAAGGGGAAAGATTCAGTATCAGTTTACCAACTCTTAAGAGCTACCCCAGGTCATTGGACTTCCCGCTTGTGAGTTCAGGAATTTACAGACATTTCAAAATTAGCATTTCTTCTGGTACAATTACTTGTCTTATCAGTCACTCAAGTAATGTTTAATAAGCACTCCCCTGCTTGCGGTGACTCACTAAAGCTGTAGGAGGGTTAATACAGAATGACACAGTCTCCACCCACCAGGCACTCACAATCTGATACAAAGACAACAGACCCAAACATAATAGGAGACATTCCATCCAAACACAAAAGGGTGGGTTGGTTTTACGTTGACTAGGCTTGGGAGTTCTTGGCTTTTGTTGTCTGTTGTAGAGATGTGTGTGTGTGTGTCAAAGAGAAAAAAAGAATTAGAGGCAAGATTATAAATACTAAACAATTTAAGAACCAGGGGAAGAAAGCAGAATTTGCTGATTATTGATTTAAAGTTTTAATATTAAGTTTAATGAACTCCTCCCCAGGTGTGGTTGTGCCTAACATAGCAAATATGGAAGTTTTACAAAGTGGAAGCATCAAATATCCAAATTAATATGGATTGACCCTGTGTATGCCTCCTCACACTCATATTTCTGTGTATTTTCTGTCCTCCCATACCCTGGCCCCTTATACCGCAATATCTTTATTACCCTCAAGAGAGGTAATAGTCTGGGTTTGGTGCTTTTATTAGCAAATCTTTCCTTCTTGATGGTCCATTTTCTCTCTCTCTCTTCAGTTGAATGTGAATTCCTAACCATAGAGTAAGAGATTTATCCCTGCAGGATATTCTCTCTCAACCTCGATTTTCTAATCTGTAAAATGTGAATAATATTCATAATTATATTTTAAGGGTTAAAAATAAACACATATCTGCCCTCGCTGATGTGGCTCAGTGGATTGAGTGCTGGCCTGTGAACCAAGAGGTTGCCAGTTCAATTCCCAGCTGGGGCACATGCCTGGGTTGTAGGCCAGGTGTCCAGTTGGGGGCATGAAAGACATAACCGATCCATGTTTCTTGCGCGCATCCAATGTTTCTCTCCCTCTCTTTCTCCCTCCTTTCCCCTCTCTCTAAAAGTAAATAAATAAAACCATTTTTTAAAGTCTTTAAAAAAAATGACATATGCCTAAAGCCTTTTATAAATTCTGCAACACTATTCACCTGTAAAGAAACATTAAGGGATTTTAGATTCAAACATGAACATTACCCTGTGTATGCCTCCTCACACTCATATTTCTGTGTAATTTCAAAGCAGATAGCAATCACCGTTTTAGCCTTTTTTCAGAAATTATCTCAAGTGTGGGCAACCAATTTTATTTTCTCATGAATTAAACTACTATTTTCAGAGATCTTTAAAACTGACAATACTAAAATAAAAATCAATTACCTATTACTAAATCTGTAATAAATAAAATAAAAAGGCCCAACAAGAATCAGACTGTTAAATTGGAAAATATGTTTTTTTTCACATTTGAAAAATTAAAATTAAATATACGTAATATAAAATTTACTATTTTAACCATTTTTAAGCAGGCCATTCTACAGTATTAAGTAATTTACATAGTTGTGCAACTATCACCATCTTCTTCTCCAGACCTTCTTCATCCTCCTTAAATAAATTCTGTGCTCATTAAAAGACTCACTCTCCATTCCCCCATCTCTCCTCAGCTCTTGGCAAACACCATTTTTCTTTCTGTCTCAATAAATTTGACTACTTTAGGTATCTCATATAAGTAGAAAATGCAGTATTTGCTATTCTGTGGCAGGTTTTTTCCATTCAGCACCCATCAATGTTATAGGATGAACATACTGGTTTTTGACCAAAAGATTCCAAAATTGGATTTTCATCTTTATCACTTAATAGGTAAGTGAAAAATTGTAGGTGATATAACCAGAGACATAATCGTCAAAGAAAAAATTTGGTCAAAACATTGAATTCAAGAAGTAAGAATAGACAAACACACACACATACACATACATATATGTAGTGGAAATTGACTTAACAATAAACATAATTTTGACTCTGGAGATTAAATATTAGCAGCCTTTCCAGTTCTGTGAGAAGCATCACTTGATTACCATGTGAGATGATCTCCTAGTCTTTTACAGGGAATCCTCAGCTCCAGCCTTGCAGGGCCAGACTCTCCTCTGGATCTGTTGTATTTACATCCACTCTCCGTAGCACAAGAGCAAAGGAAATTGAACATTTGAAAACAACATTCCAACAGTGACAACTCTTGATGTTCACTGCAGACCGAGTTTAGAATTTTTCTTTGTATTGTTTTATGTGTTTACCTCAAAAATATGTATTATATACATATATATATCTGAATATGTAAATACATGCTCCCATACATGAGTCAAACTAAAAGAATAGAAATGAATTTGTATCCTAATTCTAGCTTTTTACATGCATGATGTGATAAATAATCATCTAGTTCCTGTTATACGTTATAAAAGTTACAAGTTATTTGCAATAGACAACCAAGAAATATATAGAGAATGGAGAGGAGATAAATTATACTCATTAAAAAATATTTGGGCAAAGAGCATAAAGATTCACAAAAGGAAAAATCTCAAGGAGAAAAAATCCTTTCTGAACCCTTCACCATGTATATATTAGAGTCAAAACACTTAGGGAAAAGCATAAAGTATTTAACAACAGCAAGAACCCAGGAAAAAAAAAATCAACCAATCAATCAATCAATCAATAAAGATGGAAAGAATTCATCCAGAGAAGGCTCTATCCAAATGTTGTTGTTGGGTACAGACTTTTTTCTTCCTAAAAGTCGTGAAAAAGCCAGAGGCTGCCCTGACCAATATGCAGGCAAGACCAGCTGCTTTCTGCCTACAAAGGTTTGGCTTTTCTCTATAGCCGTGACCAGATCACCCTATTTCCTACAAGCAGACTTTCCTTTAGTCAGCAGTGATCTTAGCAGTTTGAAGGTAGAACAAAAAATGTCCTGCTCTTCCTCTGCTGTGAGAAAATGTTTTAAGGCAATTGTACAAAAGAAATGACTTTCATGTTTTTAACTTAAATGAGTCATGTTATGTTAATGTTGAGGACTCACCCCTTTGTGTATGTCAGTCTTCCCTGTACAGCTTCTTATAAATATTGATGCCCAAGTCCCAGCCCCAGAGTTTCTGATTAATTGCCTAAATGGGGCCTGGACTTCAGTACTTTCAAAAACATCCTTGGTGATTTTCAATGCATTTATGTTTGGGAGCCACTACATGAAAGTTACCCATATTTTGTTGTTGTTTTCTGCATTGCTATTTCTCTTCTCCCTACACCTGTCACCGACCTATCCTAACATTTCACCCAATTATAACAGTAGCATCTTCCATGTGGCAGTTGTCCCCAGGAATATTATACAAATTCTCTCTTCACTGATCTTCACACTAAACATTTCATATGCTGGTGGCTCCTCTCTAGTCACCCACAAGGCTCTGTTTCCACCAGGTCAATGGTTAGCTTATCAAGTAAGAGTTATGTCTGTTCCTGTTTACGTCACGAGCCACATTTATAACGGGATTATCTGATCCCATACTTGGTTCGTTTACTAAACCAAGTATGGGTGCGAAAAAGAGGATTACTTTCAATGAAAACTGAGATACTTTGTTCCAATAAAGAAAGTCAATAAGAAAAATTTGTTGCCAAATTAGATGTGAATAAAAAAATTCATAAAAACTGAGAAGGAAAATAAGAAAATAATAAAAATATAAAATCTAGATAATTTCTGTACTTATCTTGTTTGATTTTGAAGAAACAGCCTAGAAATCATAAATGTAGCTTTAATGGTGTGATTTTTGTAAAAAAAAAAAAAAGAGAAAAAGAGTTCCAATTATGTCCAACAAATAATAGCATTTCTATGTCAGTTGACTTATTTAAATAAACACATTCAGATATTGTATTAAGTCTCTAAGAAAAAATTCATGTATTTGTATGTGCAGTAACGTTGTTGAGTAAATAATCAGGAATACCAAAAACACTCCTCTCCTTCCTCCACCTCCCCCTTCTCCTCTTCTGTGTTGTAAATGATACTAAGAAAACTGAAAGAATTAAGGATTAGGACATAAATAAATCTTCTCTGCCAGGTATGACTGCTAAATAAAGGTTTCAGACTCACTGCTTTAGAAAACAACTTATAATCAACTCTGTGTATTCAATAGCTTACTGGTAATGAAAAAAAAATGCAAAACTGCTGCTTTTCTGAATTTTAATCAAATAGTTGGAAAAAAATGTTTTCAAGGAAGTTAATGGGGTGGGAGTCCGTCAACAGGAAGAAATAGATTTGAAGCAGCAGATGAAAAGTCTCTATGCAAAGTAATTTCACCGACTCTGGGGTAATTCTTCAAATAAAGCAGCACCCACTATAATCCCCCAAGTGCACAGCTCCTGCAATTCACTGACTAAAAGGGTACCTTTTGTAGGTACATGTTAATTTCATAAACAAAAGTGCTTAACTTATCACAGAGAGCAGTTCATGCACTGCAGGGATCTGGTTCAACAAATATTAAATAATCGCCTAGTTAAAAAGAAAAAGACAAATACTGGGTTTGTGTGACAAAGGTTCCATTCTGTGTTAATTTTAGCAGATAAAGGTATGTGGCATTTACAGTGATTTCTTTCAGTCAGACTTTAATGCAGAGCCGGATATTTTTTTGACAGAGTAAAGTCCTTAAAAAGCCCTCATTTGAAGCTTTGGATTGATTTGTCATTATACCCTAAGTCATTGCCTTTGTATTAGACTTAACAACATGTTAACATTGTGTGAAAAGAAGACCTGTCCCTACAAGTAAATTTTTATGGAACTCAGAATAGCAGGTAGGAACGTTTTGCCCAATTCAAACACACACACACACACACACACACACACACACACACACACACACGTATACATCCTCTGAGAAGATGTTAAATCCTTAAAAGTTTTTGGAGGTTGTAGGAAAATTAAACAATGATAATCTTTTGGATACTTTTTTCCTGTGTTTGGAATTTCATCATGGGCTCTGAAAAATTTTTACTAGTTGTAACATATGTGTGTATATATCCAGTCACATGTATATATTTATTTACGTAACTGAATTCTGCAAATATGATAGACTGTGCACTCTAAAAGAATAAATAGTCCCTAGGAAATCAGAAAATCACAAGAGAATTTACCCTAAATAGTGTTTTGCCTTTTACTTTTATAGCAAAGAATCCTATATAATAAGCATGATGAAATTTATTAGCCTTTATTAAGGACATAGGATTTTCAGTAGGATAGTAAAACACAGGTTTCACTGGCACATTAATTTTAAAAGCAACTTTGCACTCACACTAGGTGCAAGGCCCCAGGCCAGGTGAGAAGTGCATAAAGATGTGTAACCTAGGAAACCTAATTTCCAGATAGTGTCTGCTTGTTTAATTTCCCTGAGACTATGCTTACATTCAGTTCTGGAGTAGTAGGAAGCCATTTTGCTATCAAAGGCCTCACGTGATGAAAAGGGAGAAAAATTAAGGAAGATAGGCTCCACAGCAATGCTGAAGCCTTGCAGCAGGGCAGGTAAGCACTTGGATTAAATCATTTCCATGTCTAACCTTTGTCCCCCTTATTCCCCTGCCTTTAACGCAATCAGTGAATTCATTAAGCGGCACAGCTGACCAAAAAAGTGTCTCATAGCAAAAATGCACCTTCAAATGCTCAGTGTACTTCCTGTCATTCTCAGCAAACAGGTATTAACTATGCAAATATTAAGGATTCTCATAAAGATATCTACAGTGCCCAAATTATCTGACAGTGGCAAATGTATAGCACACATCGTCAAGCATTCCCTTTGAAGGATGAAACAAGCATCACCAGTCACCGCCTCTTGAAGGATAAATCAAGCTAAAGTGTCTAAATTACTTGCTCAATAACCACTGGTGAGTCTGTGGAAGGTTTGAAACAGGTTCAGGTCTCCCAACGCTCATTTATTTTTTTATTTTTTGAAATTTTCCTTTACAAACCTGCCCCAGGGAACATGTTCAGACAGAATTATAACAAATAAAACACTCTTAAACCAACAGTAAGAGTGCACACTAATGTATTTAAAACAATATTCTCTTAAAACTTGGTCTGTTACAAAAAACAAGTCTTTCTGATGGCACCCCCTGGAGGTGTGCAGTCACACGTGAGAGGCCATATGGAGCACCCCTTCTTGGCAATGTTTGATATATTAACTTTTCTTAACTAAAGATCCTATGTCAAAACCTGAACTGTCAAAACAATAATTAACTTTTCATGCTGTATTTCCTAGACCTGTAAATATCTATTTTGTGATATCTATCATTGTTTTTAGTTGGCTGAATGCTTCTTGCTCAAATTTCCAAGTACTGTTGGGGTAGGGGTTCTGGGCAACAGCTAACTGCCAGGATAGTGACTACTGACTAGCAATTCACAAAACACTTATTTCTAGGCATGCTGAAATCTCTAGTTATTCAATGGGTCCTTAAAAATGGATTTTAGTTCATTTACAGAGAAGAAAATAATGCTTATGGTAAAGATTTGCCTGCTATTGAAAAAATATAAACTCTATGGAAATAATTTATCTTATTTTGAGAAGTAAAATATTGGTTTAATAAATAGTAACAGTTATATTTCAACTTCACTACATGCCAAAAACAAACAAAACAAAAACTTTCGTAGCTTCTTCCAATCATAACAATAAAAGGATTGAGGTTTAGAACAAGTGTTTGTTTAGCTTATTATTATAAAGTAATTTCAACCTAAATATTTTGGTTTATGTCTTCTGTATTCCCCTAATTGCCTGACATAGTACTTTGCTATAATAACCTCTCAGAAAATTAGAGACTGAAACAGACAGGAAAATTACTCATTTTGGTGGTAAATCAAGACCCAATAAAAGTATCTGAAATCTTAAAGATTATTCACTTTTAGAATATATTTGAAATAATGTCAAGATTCAAAGATTAGAAGATTAAAAAAACAAAAGCATTTGTTTTGACTGTCCAAAACTTCAGATAGGTGTTTGGAAATAGCATTTGGGTCAGTTCTATAAAGGATACAGAACAAATGGACATCTCCTTTTCAAAAATAAAAGTATTGAAATTAACCACTCTGAAACTAAGAGGGAACATTGTCAGATATGGCAAAAGAAATTAGCCATATTTTACACTTATGTTTCAGAGACAATTTGATTTTCTGTGTTAGCTAAGGAAAATATTAAGGTAAAAAAAAGGAGGCCTATGAATAATGAAAAAGGAAGTTATTGCCATTCTTACAGTTTTATTGGAGAATCGGGACCAGTGGAAACAGTAGTGAGCTAGATCTTGGTTCAGCACCTGCTTCTGCCCTTCTGTTATTTAAGCTACCTGAGCCCCAGTTTCTTCTGTGGTAAACAGAAGGGTTTGCACTAACCTGGGGTCTCTCAATTTTTACTGGTGGGTGGGAGCAAGCAAGGAATGTGGCAGTTTGTTTGTTTGTAGAAGGACAGTGTAATTATTTCAAATTATAGCCTTTTAAAATTCTAAAATTCTTCTCCTCTAAAATGATATTTTCCACCCTTCTCTATTTGAGAATCACTTTACCTATGCCAGTGTCCCTCAGGTGCTGGCAACTAAAAAGTGGACATTCTATCACCAATATCACTTCTAAGAAAAATAAACTTACTCACAAAGCAAGGTATTCATGATATAATGTTAAATAAAAATAGTGCCATATAAAACACAGTAACTGTGAGTAGAAGCAATATGTTAGCTTATTTATGGATGATTTCTTAAATTTTTGTTTTTGCTTTTCTAAATTTGTGACTAAAATATATTAAGTTATGTAAAAAACATAATTTGAATATAGTAGTCTTTCATCATTGAGTCAAATAAAAAAAAATAAGATGCACACTCATCCAAGCTTAGATTTTGAAAGATGAACCTTACATCGAAGCTCAAACCTTAACATGATCAACCAGGACCTTCGTGAATTAGCTGTTTCCATCTAGTATGTTTCTTATCATACAACACAACACTACACACTCACATACCCTCACACTCACAGACCTACCTTATGTGCCATGTCTGGTAAGAAGCCATATACGTTTCTTGACATGATCACCAGGGACTTTTCTGGCTCTCTATTCTTGGGATGCTCTTCCCAGTCACCTTGTTTGGAAAATGCCTATACTCATTCTTAACCTGGTCAATATTTCCCTTAACAGGATCTTATGGCCACCAACCCCCTAAGAGTCAGGTGCTATTTCAGGTGTCCCAATAGTTCTTCATACTTATTCCTGATGTAGCACTTAGCACACTATTGTATAATAGTCTGTCACCTACACTGTACCCACAGTTTCTTCATGATAGGTATTTTGTTTAGAGTTGTCCTGAAGGAAATAGCAAGTGCATGGCATATAGTAAGTACCCCATAAGTACTTTTATAAAGAATGAGTGACTAAAGTTGCTCTTCAAAAGTGGCTGTCACTTAAAACTCATTCCCTCATATTCTGGAACTCTTCTTCTATCGGCATGGTCACTATTACCAACATTGGGGTTTTGATTCTTCAAAGGAAGAAGCCATAAATCTGTCTCTTTCCACTTCATATTCATCTCTTTGGAGTGGAATCTCGTTTCATTATCAGAGACAGTTGGATGAAAGGAAAATCGAATCGGCAAATACTGCAAATCCCCAAACTTGAAATAATTCAATCAATTCACAACACACAAAGTAAACTATTAGTGGTGTATGCATAAGTGTGCGTGCAAGCCAGAATTATTGACATAAATTTGATCCTTTTATATCTTTATTTTCACAGTTCTTCATTATATGGATGGCATATTTTATTGACTAGTGCTTAAAGTTTGAAGAACTTCTAACTGTTTGGCATTGTGTAAATAGCATATGGGAGTATAAGTGTTGGTTTCAAAACCACAGGATACACATTTTCCTAAATATTATAAATGCCCTGGATATCATACACACACACACACACACACACACACACATATATCACATTTCAAAAACATAACTATTTCTTAGATATTGTCTGAGATACTCCTCGGGGCAAGATGGTCCCAAGTGCTGCAGTGCAGCCCATTTCTGGTGAGACCGCTCCAATCCAGTCTGCTCTGGTCCAGCCATTGACACAGGACAACTCCACTCTGGGTAGGTGAGACAGCTTCAGTGTTACAACTCAGGTAGGGAAATGCAGAGCTTGGTAGAAACCAAAAGTGTACTCCCTGAGACAGCGGGGAGCTGACTTAGAAGTTCCCACACAACACCCTCATCCGGACCCCGATTGGTCTGTTCTCATGCAGATGAGTACTTCAAATCCTCAGAGTTCCAATGGTCCAAAAAGCACTGTCCTGATTGGTCAGGATGGAGCCACTTTGATTGGTCAGTGAAGATGCTAATAAAGATATAGCTGCACAGCTCTGATTGGATGGGGAATGTCTCAGCGGGGCTGGTTGGAATAGGATACCAGGAACTCCTTTAAAAGGGCTGGCTCAGATGACAGCAACACAGCACAAGCAGGCCGTTAGTCCAGGCTCCTCCCTGAAGCACAGCTTACATAAGGGGCCACTATTCAGCAATGGCTGCTAGGCTCTGTTTTTAAATTTGAACCAAATTAGCCATCAGACGCCCTCTTGGTAGGTATTTTCTTTTTCATGCTAGACAGAATTCACATTTGATTGATGAACGATTCCTTTCTTCATCACACAAAAAGGTAATATGGGCTTCTTATTCTAGAGTCTGTAGATCATTAAATTGCACATAAACACCCATGTAAATGATGGTTTCCACCAAACATAGAAAATTCTTGTGCTTATAGATCCATTGCTCTTTCGTACTCCTTTAAAAGTAAAAGAAAGAGACCTGACTGGTATGGCCCAGTTGGTTGGGCATTGTCTCACAAAGCAAAAGGTTGCAGGTTCAATTCTCCATCAGGGCATATGCCTAGGCTGTGGGTTCGGTTCCCAGTAAGGGCACATACAAGAGGCAACCAATTGATGTTTCTTTTTCACATTGATGTTTCTCTCCTTCTTTCTCCCTTCCTTCCCCTCTCTCTAAAAATAAATAAATTAATTAATTAATTAATGAGTAAATAAATAAAATAAAAGTGAAAGGAAGAGTATTCTGGAAAGATGGTAGAGTAGGAAGCACCAGGAATCCATCTCTAGACAATGACTGTATGGACAGAATCCATGTGATGTAACCATTTGGGAACTCTAAAGTTTATTCAAAGTCTTATAACTTCCATGGAAAGTCTTCAAGGGTAAATTGTGCTTCATTTTGATCAATTTAAGCTCTCAGCACAGTAGCAGCTACCCAGCCCCCAACCCCTGGCCTGGTGGCACATATCTGTGTGTGTGTTCCTGGAGCCAATTACATGCAGCTTGCAGGAGGCAGGGTGGGCAATAAAGACCCTGTCCTCCAAATATTGAGGACCTGTGCTCTGATTAAAGATTGCTGCTTGATTTCAGGGGTGCAAACACAGAGTTGGGCAGCCATGTGTCAAGTCCTTCCCCCTCTAGATGGAGTGACTTTCAGGGTATATAAAGAACTGGTATATTTTCCCACTTTATTTTTCTTTCTTCCCCCTTTTGGGAGCCAGATATTTAAAGACTAGGACATTCAAACGCAACCACACAGCCCTGGCTGGGTGGCTCAGTTGGTTGGAGCATCATCCCATGCACCAAAGGATTGCGAGTTTCCCCATTAGGATACATAGCCTAGGTTGCAGTTTCCATCCTGGTTGATGTCTCTCTCTCACATCAATGTTCCCTACAGCAAACATCATACTCAATGGTGAGAAACTAAAAACTTTTCCCTTAAGAATAAGAACAAGGCAAAGAAGCCCACTTGTGCTACTTCTATTCAGCATAGTAGTGAAAGCTCTAGCCAGAGTAATTAGACAAGAAAAAGAAATAAAAGTAATCCAAATTGGAAGGGAAGAATTAAGATTATCTGTTTGCAGATTACATGAACTTTTATGTAGAGAACTATGAAGATTACACACACATACACATACAATTAGTGAATGAAGTCTGCAAAATATCAAGATATAAAATCAGCACACAAAAATCAGTGTCATTTTTATACATTATACAGTGTGAACAGTAAATTAAGAAAACAATTCCAAGACCAGGGGAGCCCCACAGAGCCTGGTTTAAATTCATCCTTGCTAGCTAATTTCTCTGAGTGTCAATCAGTTACGTTTTGAATTTCTGTCTGAAAAAAAAACAACTTCATTTATAATAGCATCAAAAATAATAAAATACCAGAGAATTAACTTAAGGATGTAAAAAACTTGTAAAATGAAAACTATAAAACATTGGTGAAATAAATACAAGAAAACTTAATTGAACGAAAAGACATTTCCTTTTCCTGGAATTGAAGGATTAATATTGGTAGGATGTCAATACAATTCAAAGCAATCTAAAAATTCTATGTAACCCATATAAAACCTCAATAACATTTTTTTCTACAGAAATTGAAAAGTCTACCCAAAATTCATATAAATTCTCAAGGGACCCAAATAGCCAATCAATCTTGGGGGGGAAAAAAAAAGGAAACTGGAGGACTCACACTTCCTGATTATAAACCTGATTATAAAAACTACTACAAAGCTAAAGTAATCAAAACAATATGGTACTGGCATAAAAACAGACATATAAAGTTATGGAATAGAATTGAGAGCCCAAAACTAAATCATCACGTATATGTTCAAAAGGCACCTTTGACAAGGGTGCAACTGTTCACAAGACCATTCAGTAGGGAAAAGACATCTTTTCAACAAAAGGTACTTTAATAAACTGGATATCCACATGAAAAAAAGAATAAAGTTTTGGACCCTTACTAACTCCATGTACAAAAATTAACTCAAAACACATCCAAGACCTAAATAAAAGAGTTAAACCTATAAAATTCTTAGAAGAAAACATAGGCTAAAAATTTCACAATATTGGATTTGGCAATACTGCCTTGGATATGACACCAAAGATACAGACAATAAAAAAATAAATAGACAAACTGGGCCTCTTGAAAATTTAAAACTCTGGCGAATCTTGTACACTATCAACAGAGTAACTCACAGATGAGAGAAAAAAATTTCAAATCACATATTTGATAAGAGATTAATTTCCAAAATATACAAAGAATTCCTAAAACCCAACAACAAAAACAATTCAAAATAGGCAAAGGAGTTGAATAGATAATTTTTTTTTCAAAGAAGAAAAACAAAGGGTTAATACCATATAAAAAGATGCTCTACAGTGAGATATCACCTCCCATCCATTAGGATGGGTATTATTTAAGAACAATCAAACAAGTAAAGTGGAAAATAACAAGTGTTTATGAGGAGATATAAAATTGGAATCCTTGTGCATTTTTGCAGGGGGTCTAAATCAGGATAGCTACTATGGAAAACAGTATGAAGTTTCCTCAAAACATTAAAAATAGAATTACCATATGATCTAGCAATTTTACGTCTGAGTATACCATCACCCAACCCCCCAAAAAAAGAATTGAAAGCACATTTTCAAAGAGATATTTGTTCCTAGCAGCATTATTCTCAACAGCTAAAACATGGAAATAACACGAGTGTCCATCATTGGATGAGCAAATAAAGTGTATCATATACATACAATTGAATATTATTCAGCCTTAAAAAGGAAGAAAATACTGGTACATGCTACAACATATGAAACTTGAAGATGTTATGCTAAGTCAAATAAGCCAGCCACCCAAAAAGACAAACACTATGATTCTATTTATGTGAGGCACCTAGAACAGTCAAACTAGTAGAGACGGAAGGTAAAATAGCATTGCCAATGGCTGAGGGAGGGAAGCCTGGAGAGCTACTGTTAACCTGAATAGGGTTTCAGTTTCACAAGACAAAGAACTCTTGAGATGAATGGGGGTAATGGTCAAACAACAAAATAAATGTACTTGACACCACTCAACTGTATATTTAAAAATTATTGAAATGGTAAATTTTATATTATGTGTATGTTACCACAATTTAAAAATAATTTAGCAAGCAAAACAAGTGAAAGAAAACAAAATTCACCATAGAGAAAGCTTTTCAGCCTTTCAACTTTTCTACCTAACGACAATTGCCCACCCCAAGGACATTATAAATTGGAAAATGTTCTACAGATACAAATTTCTACTGGTGGTAGCAGTAATAGTGGCAGTGGTGTTATTACTATCATTATTGTTATTAATGTTATCATTAATTTAGGGTGGCAGCTAAGGAAACTGCAGAGTGGTGGAATGGAAAAGGCTGAGGTACAAGACAGATCTGTATTTTAACCCTGGTTTCTGCACTTATGAAATGTATGAATAAAAAATTGTATTTTAGTTATTTGAGCTTTAATTTCCTACGTAAGAAATGGTAAATATAATACTTCCTTGAAGACTTATAGTATGAATTAGAAATAATTTGGGTGAGATGCCTAGCATTGACACAGAGTGAATGTTCAGTAAATTATAACTATCATTATTTTACTATTATTAGTATAACTAAATTATTGCAAGTAGAGAATAAGATCATCTACATTAACATAGTGCATGATATCTAGGGAGCATTTAATAAATATCAACTCATCATCATATTATCACCACTACCCACCATCAAAATTCTAAGTTGACTCTTTTTCTTCTTTCTGTCTTTTTACTGTTTTTGCTTCCAATTTAGCTGCAATATAATCGTTTGATCTTCGACTAGATGTTTTAAAAGCAAGTTCATTTTTTATACTATCGTGAGAATAATTTATTTTCCATTTTAGCAGAATTATTTTGTCCAGAATAAACAACCCAAAATATAAAGTAATACACCAATAATTTCAACATATTAATGTTCAGTGCACTATGGCTGAATTCTCTTCAAACATTTAGGAATTCTTGAAAAAGAGAACTAAATCCTCTCATGTTTTTAAATTTAAAAAGATGGGTTTTCTGTAGTTTGTCTTAAATAATCAATATTTGTCAACATTTCTGTTCTCTCCAGAGGGTAGTAATTAGAATTGAGTAGTAAATTATCATTAATGTACATAAATGTAAGTGTCATATGTATCTTGTAAAATAAACATCTGGTGAAATTCTCGAGTGTATCTATACGTTATAAAATGGAAAACATTTTTCAATGTTTTCTAAAAGCGTAAATAAGTTTTATTTCCTTCTTCAAATTGGGGACTTTCTGAATAACATCATTCTTAGTTTATAATCTTCATATCTTTCCATGGCTCCACATTCTTCCATCCTTTCTTCCCTCCATCTGTCTGAAACACAATCATTTAAAACAGCAAGCTGATGTTAATTACCAGAGACAAGTGTTAATGGATTTTAATTTTGCTTTATTAGAATTTATGCAAATTTAACTGTGTTGAGACTCAAATAAAATCCTTACAGACACAACTTTTTTTTCTGTTGACTTTACTTTGTAGAAGGGAATGAAAAAGTTTTAATTGGTATTCAGTGACAGGAACTGTTGATAGCAATATTCTTATAACTAGAAATAGGTGTCATAAAATTATCTTTAAAACTGTGTGAGTTTCATAAATCATTAATTAGTACTGATGTCTTTCCTCTCAAGATTCAAATATTCAGCTACATTTTCTATAAGCTTACTTATTTTAATTGTCTTAATGACTCTGTTTATTTGTTTTTATCTTGTTCAAAGAGGGTGTATTCCTATACACTAAATAATATTCTCTCTCTTTCATCCAATAAATCCCATTATATAGGTTTACTAGAAAGTTGTTCTGGTGACTCAATAAATAGTCTGCTAGGAGAAAAAGAATATAAAAATTTTCGATATATTCTGGGTTTTAAAATTATTATGTCTATGTTATCTAGGAGATAGAAAGAGTGTGTTGAGCTTTATTCATTATTCAAAACTACTCAAAGACATTTTCTATTTGCCTATCTTTTTCCAGAGAACTATCACAGAAATTTTAAGTTATAAATCCTTGTAATAACATAAAAATGAAATAAAGACTATTATCCCCATTTTCCACATTAGAAAACTAAAGCACCAACTCTCACAACTGAATTGAATGGCAACGCCTGAATGGGAATAGTCTCATTTGACTGAAGGCAGACTGTTTTTTCTTTTATATCACAGATGCCTCAATCAACAAAGTTTATACTAAGGTAAGTAAAGCCCTGCATAAAGTATCTGTGGTAGGTTTAAAAATATATCCATAATTCTCTGATAAATCTCTCTTTAAGAGTTAGAATTGAATTCCCCTCTCCTGGAAAGTGGACTGGATTTAGTGACTTGCTTTGACAAATAGAATACAGAAGAAATGAAAGAATGTCACCACTGAGATTAGGTTATAAAAGGGCTACAGCTCTGTCTTCGGAGCTCTCTTTTTGCTCACTCTTTCTGAGAGAAACAAACGCCTTATGTTGATGACACCTAGGCACTTTTATGGAGAGTCTCTTGTGGTGAGGAACTGAGGATGCCAGCCAACACCCAAGTGGATGAGTGTGCCTTCTCAGATGACCTAGTCAAAGAGTCAGATGGGACAACCTCAGCCAACAACCTGCCTACAACTTCATGAGACACCCTGAACCAGAAGCTTCAAACTAAGCCACCCCTGAATTTCTGAACCTCTGAAACCAGGAGGTAATAAGTGCTTCTTGTTTTAAGCCATTAAGTTTGGGGTAATGGGTTGTGCACCAATAGATAACCAACATGATGTGCTTACTAGAACCTTTGGTTCTTAGAGATAGGAAAAAATAGATCAAAAAGAAGTGGAGGCTGGGACCATGGATCCCAAAATTGGGACCTTGGACAGTACAAAGAGAGAGAAAAAATGTTTAAAACCTAGAAGGCAAAGAGAACAGTGGATCATGGCCTCTTGGGGCTCCATATGGTGAGGGGTACTTGTGGTTAAAAGTATTTGAATCAAAACTCTGTGTATTAAAAATCTAACTCTGATGTTTACTCTGTAACATGTACAGATTATTGCATCCCTATGCTTCAGTTTCCTCATGTGTAAAATGTAAGTTCATGAGGTTTTTGGAAGGATTAAAAGTAGTACTACATGAAAAGTACTTAATTTAATTCCTAGTACATAGTAAGAGCTCAATAAATGCTAATTATTGCAGTCATCAGTGGTGGCGGTGATCTGTAGGAAAGCAGAAGAGTAGAGTCAGGCTTTGTGAAAGCAACACCTTGAGGACTTTTGGGTCCTGGGACCCACTTTATATTAAAGTCATGGGACCCAGAGGAGCCTGCAGAGTCATTCCGAGCCCAGAGACTCTGTGAGCCCTGGGCATATGAGACCTGGGGATTTCTGGATGCAGATAATCTGTTGGCCAGTGAAGTTACCCAGTGGAGCATCTGGAGTTGTTCATGGCACTAAGCATGAGCTCAGCAGTAATTCAAATAGTGTTCTGAGAAAAATGGAAACTAAGTTTCCAGTGTATGGCATTTGGGCAGGGGCATGTGGAATCTACAAAGAGGTAAGAAACAAAGGATGTGTTGGGTCAATGATAAAGTACAAAAGCTAGTTGAAGCGCAACTGCACCGTTGCTACCATTTGTAAAGGTGGTCTGTGTCTTAGGACAAAGAGCAAAGTCCCCATTATACAAAACAAAGAGGTTATAATTTAATTTTCAGAAATGAGTTTTCCTAGGATGGAACATGAGATGTTATTTAACCTTGCCTATGCTATCTCTCTTAGACTCTTACCATTTGTGCCCCATGAAGTACTCTCTTCCTCCTAAGAGGAGATGCAAAGCCCTTTCTAAACTGACAGTGAATGATCTTAAAAAGCAGGATTTGGAAACAGCAACAGTGACCACCATTATAATTAATGCCAGACATCTTCAAAGACCTTCTTTCACCTACAAATGAAACTAATTACTAGTCTTTTTTGCTGGGAGTCCCTCACTGCATTATGCAGGAGCAGCAACAGCTGGCTCATCCCTTGCAGTTTATTCTCAAAGGCCTTTCAATAAATCTGTTTTGAATTCTATAGCTTACCCTACCCCCACTACCTAAAAGAAATATTCAGGAAATAGAACCTAGTAAAATGATTTATAGCAGCCCACAGTCTGGTGGGGAACATGCCGGTATTGAGGCAATGAATTCCAGCCCCTCCTTGGCCATGCCCAGGTGTAAACAAACAGAGTTAAAAGAACCAGGTACAAACCATGGCACTCCATCAAAACTCTTATGGCAAATAACTGGAAGGAGAACGAACAGCACTAACCTTTAAAATTTTTATTTATGGAACACCTAAGGAAATGAAAGGATTTTAAAAAATTTAAGAGTGGAATAGACCTTTGAGACCCCCTGTGTTAGTTTAACATTGCTGTTCAATTCCTCTCCATACCACCCACCACCCTTGATTCAAAATGGGAAAAACTGGGGCTCTAAGAGGTTAGTGGTTCTCTCCATTCCAGACAGGCTAAAGGCCAGTCTTTTTGACTGCTAACATAATTCTCTTCCAACTACATTAAAGTTTACAAAATGCAGATGGATGGGCCTACTAGCCTAAATCAGAATAGTTCCTTCTCAGAGTTCTATAGTTCCTGCTACTTACCTGGCTTTTCAGTTCTGAGCATCAAGGTGAGATATCACTCATGCCTTTACAACACCTGAAGGAATCTTTCAATGTGCAAAATTTTTAAAGATTTACCAAAAAAAAAAGAAAAGGAAAGAAATTACACTGAAGAAAACTATATCCACATCTGTAATATATGTAGGTCACTAGACAGTTGATATACGATTATAAAGACTATTCTTTGACAGGTAGTGTGGTCATGATTCTAACTAGTGTCCTTCAATCCTGTTAGAGGTATAGATATATCTTTTAGAGAGGGGGACCAGGGAAATATCTCTAATTGGTTCTGATTCATCCTCTTCCCTCATCAATTTTCTCTTTGTCTTCTGATCCACTTCTATTTCCCGAAGTATCCTTCTGTGTATCTGAAATCTCTTTCGTATCAGAACTGATGCACTATTCTCAAATAAGTTTCTTAGGTTGCAACTGTTCAAACTTTTCTTTCTAAAATACACAGACTTAGGTACCTAATTGAAATTCTGCCATCTCTAATCTTAATTCCTAGCTGCAAAATTAATGCAACTGTTACACATATATATCTGAGTTGAGTGATGCCCAGGCAAAGTCATCCTCTCTCCCTCAAAAATATATTTCGTTTGTCTGTGCCTTTTGGTTCATTATTAAAACTCTTCCTGCAACTTACAACCAGGAAGTATTTGCTTTCTCATTGGTATTGTTGCCTGATTAGTTAATCCTTGCCGTATTCTATGTATTTATTCATGAAAAAGTACCAGTGACCAACTCTAAATACCATGCCCCTAAATTCACTCAAACACCCAAGAACAAAAATAGAATTGAAGAGGATGGGGCAAAACAAGGAACAAGCAGAACTGGAACAAGAAAAGGAATGAGAACCTACCTAAGCATTGAGTTCCTTCCAGACTGGTCCGATAGCTATCTCTCCCCCTCTGCTGAAGCCAAGCAGAATAAAAAATAGGGCATAGACCATATGCACGCCAGGTGAGAAAGAAAGGTAAATTGTTTTTTGGGAAGCTGACACCATTTATTTTAAAAGAAATCAGGGATTTCGTAAGACTAGGGCTTACCACCAAGATTATGACCCAATTTATCCTATTTTCCTAGCATGTTCAGCAAGAATGGTTCTTAAGTTTAAGTGTATATAAGAATCACCTGAGATACTGGCTAAATATTCAGATTTAGAAGTCTGCCCCTGGGAAGCTGACCCAACGAGTCTTCAGTGAAGCTCAGGTATCTGGATTTTTAACAATCCCCCTATATGATGGTTCTGATCCAGATATCTCATGACTATAACTTTAAAAGTATGCTCTACAACAAAATGACCCATTTCTGGAAAGGAAGGAAAAAAGGTGGGAGTGTGAAATGGTAGGAAATCTATTGGTCTCTTTCCCGTTCCTGGCACAGAACCCCTAAAACCTTTGTAATTTCTCAAGTAATAACACTAGGAGCATCTTTTTTTCCTGATATTTGATTTTTGACCCTGGTTCCTGACACAGAGCTCCTAAATCCCTTGACTTTGGGGGGTAACAGGAGTGTCTTTTGTTCTAATAAGGAGACTCTTGGTGGGGTCCTGGATGGCACTGGCATGGGGTCTGGTCACTAGAAAGATCAAGCCATAATTAAAAGCTTAGAACGTTCCACCTACCCCCCATCCTCCAGCAGGGGAGAGGAACTGGAAACTGAGTTGATGATCATTGTGCCTGTGGGATGAACCTCCATAAAAACCCCCAAAGTTACAAGGTTCAAAGGGCTTCCAGATTGGTGAGCACGCACAGGTGCTGAGAGGGTGCTGTGCTGAAGTCACCGCGGAAGCGCTCAGCCCCTTCCCGAATACCTCGCCCTATGTGTCTCTTTATCTGCCGTTCTTCTGTAGCTTTTATTATATCCTTTATAATAAATTGTGAAATATGTTTTCCTGAGTTCTGTGAGCAAGTCTAGCAAGGGTGGGGGATCTTGGGAACCCCAGTTTGTAGCCAGTTGGTCAGAAGCACAGGTGACAACCAGGGACTTGTCATTGACATATGAAGTTGGGGAAGCTCTCTTGTGGGACTGAGCCCTTAACCCACCTGTGGGATCTGACGCTAACTCCAGGTACAATATAAGCATCAGAGTTGAATTGAATTATAAGGATGCCCAGCTGGTGTCACGGAGAATTGCTTAATGTATGGAAAGCCCAGATATCTGGTGTCTGAAGTGCTGCACGTGTAAGAGGAAACGGAAACACGCAGGAGGAATGTTCTTCCTAGACAAGAAGAAAGAGAGAGGAAAAGAAAAAGTTACTTGTTAAAAGCTTTTTTCCTCTTTTTTCCCCAAATCTGAAGTTTTTAAAGTATATGCAAATGCTCAAAATGTAATAAAAACTCAGGGAAACATAAGCTGAGTTCCTGTATACCTTAAAAATCTATTTTAGTAGAATCTGTGCAGATTATTTAACTTATTAGGAAGAATGAAAAAGATTGAGTAGTCCATTTTTAAGGAGCGTTATTTTCTTATGCTATGTATGATTTTTTTTAAAGTGAGTAAATGCATTTTTTTAAGAAAAATACTTCTTCTTACCCTTTTCATGAAACAATTCACAGCCAAATACATCAGCACATGAGATCTTTGATCTCCAATTCCAACTAACTAGTAGAGTAATCGTTACATTTGAGGTCCCAGTGAGGTCTTGACCTCCCTTATGGCATTTTTTTCTTCAAGGAAATTTCCATTTTCATCATCAACTTCCAAATAACCCACTAGTTGCCCAAGTTTTAATACCTTACATCAGCGCAAATAAATGTGAGCTTGAGTGAGTGCTAGCAACAGTCACTAAAGGATGGTTTTTCCCACTTGGTTTTTTATCAAAATATGGGTAAAGTAAATGTGGCTAAGTTCTTGAGCAGCATGGGTAACACATACATTTCCACAACATTAAGGTTGTCTATGCATACTATTTATGTGTACAAAAGTAAATTAGTCATTGACATCATATTGTAATATCTTTATTTCTTAAAATGTATTATTCCTCTTATAAAAATAGCAAAGCATATCATCAATTTATTCTGAAGTAAAAACTAACTTTATATTCAAAGCCTATAGTGGTATGTTTAGAGATGAAATTTCAAATTGGGAACATTGGGGAAAATTTCATTCAAAAATGTTTTATATCTTCCAATATTCTTTTTTTTGGAAAGCCTGGGTGAAAATTGACACATGCAAATATTGCTGCCTGACTTCCCCTTACTGATTACAGCTGGTGGAGAGTTCATAAAGGAGCCAGGCTAACTGTCAAAGCACATGAGCAGCTGCAAAAAGAGAGACGAAAGAACCATCATTATTACTTCTGGCTGTGCACTGGGGTGAGTTGAATCTTACTTTTTCCTACCTGAACCATGTAAATAAAGAAATGTCATCTCTAAATGTTCTGTTTGTATCCTAATACTGTGTTTGTGTCCATGCCAACAAGCACTATAGTTTTAAGATGTTTATCTCCAACAAAAGTGAGCAAAGTAGATACCAAATTTAAAACTCCCTGAGGTTGTTAATTGTTTATAATGTTCTACTCTAAATATATCTCAATTAAATAAATGGAATAGAAAAAGTAGGCTTTGGAATCAGAAAACTTGTGAGTATGATTGGATGATATTGAACTGTGTGATTTTGAGGGGATAAAATGGTGAGTAAAAAATATAAGGCTTTCATCTTCACAGAGCTTACAATCTGGTGTGGGAGAAAGATTTTAATTGTACAGGTGAGCTGCAAATAGTGTCCAAGAATACAGTACAGAATAAACTAATTAGAGGGTCAGAGAAGACTCAGCTAAGGAAATGATATCTCAGTGGGACTCTAAAGGGTGTGTAGGATTTAACCAGACAGATGTTAACCAAGGAAGAGGCTGGGAGGAGGCGCTATGGAGACACTATGACTGGAGAAAAAGTATCTGCAAAAGCCCAGGACAAAGGAATATGATGTGTCCAAGTGAAAGTTTGCATGGCAGGAGTTCACAACGCTAAAGAGCAAATAACACAAAATGAGCCCAAGGCAGTCTGCTTATTGTATTGAGAATTTTGGTCTTTATCTTAGAAGAATTTGAGAGCTACCAAAAGGTTTTGTGTGAGTGAATGTATATGTGTTTATGTTGGAAGATGCATGTATGTGCAGTCTTACATCACAGTCTTTGGAACAAGGGTAGTACATGATCATATGTGCACTTCAGCTCAGTCACACTGGTCCGGAAATGGAAAAGAAATTGAAGTAGGTTTCTACTACATGTGGGGACTGGGTAAGAAGCTAATGCCTTGGTATAGGCAAAGGTGATGAAAAATCGTCCTGAGATAATCAGAAGTCAGAAATGAAACTCCAACTCAGAGACAGATCAAACGTCCACAGAGACCGTGAACAAGGACCAGGCTTTATGCAGAAAAGATAGGTTATGTCTTTGGTCTTAAACCTATTGAGCTTGAGCTGCCTTTGAGACAGTCAAGTAGGGATAAGAGTAGGTAGTTGACCAATAGAGATTAAGAGCCCTCAGGGTAGACCAAGGCTAAAATTATATGAGCTGTGAGGTGAGTTCTAAAAAAATATATAGGATTTTAATATATTGAGACCGAGGGACATTTTAGAAAGAAATGTATAATCCTACTAAAGCAGAAACATACAGGATCTGTTCTTTTATTAACCACTAATGAAAAGTATTTTTATTTATACAGAATTTAATCAAGACTTTTAAAAAATTAGGCCCTGAAAGGCATTAATCCATTAATCTCTTTCCTTAGTCCAATGGAATGTTAATTTTAGAGTAAACTCACATAACAAATGAAATAACTGCTTTATAAAGGGTGAGTTCCTACATTTATGAAATTTACAACCTGTCTTTTTTTAACAGTCACAGTTTATCCAAAAATTTCTAGAATTTCCTTCAGAATCATGCTTCTTCTTCAACGAAAAATTGCATTTTAAGCTTCTCAACTATTTTCATAATTTGTCAAAATATTTGGTAGATTTTGCCTTTGACTTTTTCATTCAAACCTAGTGGACAGAACACCAGCTTCATCAGCTATAAACCACTATTAATAATAAAATAAAACAAAATTTTCAAATGAGTTAAATAAGTTTAAAAGATACTAAATGAGTTTATATTCAATATTACCCTTTTAATTAAAATTAGTCTTATTGACTGCATAGGAATATGCTTTCTTGAGAGGGTTAGAAATGTGTGGAGAACAGTAAACTTTACAGGGGGAAACAAAGAAGTTTATCTTATCTGCATCACAGATCATGAGTGTTAGATATGTGAATATCACCTCTCGTATATGTTGTGGTAGGAAAAGTTAAGAACAACTACTGTTCTGTACCAAAATTTTAAACTCCTACAAAGGTATATGAACAATAATATACACATTTATCTTTTTATGCAGGTCAGAAAAAAAATTTATGCCGTTCCAAGAAGTAAACTTATCTATTATTTTTTAAATACAGAAGATGAAAAACTTTAAAAGCGGCATTTACTGTTTTTTTTCTACTGAGGACAAACTAAAAAGTACAAGTAGAATTACATTTTGCAAACTCCTTGCAAAACAATTCAAATATTTAATTTAATTGTTTAATTTGATGTGATCTGAAAGAGAATGCCATCAACACAGATTTATTTACCTGAGCACAAGTTAAATTATACTCAAGAAACTGGCTACTCATTTCAGATCTTTTTGTGTAGTGAAACCTAAAAAACTGATTATGTTCTTAACACATTTATCACTGTGAGATTATCAATAGCAATAAGTATTGCAATGTATTATAAGAAAGCTTTTTTTAACTTTTTAAAAGTATTTCTATAGGATTTCCAGAGGATTCCCCTGCTGACATAAAGTTTATGTTAGAAGCATAAACTCTTAAAAGGTAGCATACATTTGGATGTAAAGATAGTAGACTATAACATTTCCTTTCACAATGCCAGGAACAATATTATTTTATTTCAATGTGATAGTATTCTAAAATGATTAGTATCATAAACTCTTTGATAAATATTATCATGTTTAGAATCAAGAAAGTTTACCAATCATTTAGAACAGGTTCCTTACAATCATCAATTTAATAAGTGCTTTATGTTCCTTTTATGTTCAGGTTCTATTAGAGATCCAGGGAATCCAGAGATTTCAAAATAAACAATCCCTGTAATCAAGGGCCAAAAATCTATTGGGAGAGAAAAAGACATTTAAACACAAGAAGTAATCAGATTATAGAAGCAGAGGACTGGACTGGACTGGAAAAGTGATCAGATGTGGCATTACAGTGATATAAATTTTGAATATAAATTTGAAAAACCAGCAAGAATTTGCCAGATGTACAATTTGAGGGAAAGCATTCTAGGGAGAGGGCACAAAATGTCCTAGTAAGGGACATATGAAAAACCTCATATGTTTATGGAGCTGCAGGTAATTATGGATGACTGGAATTCAAGAAAAATCTAAAGGGCTTTGTACCAGAAAAGTGGATTTTCCAGTCAACCGCAAGAGCATATACTACCGAGTAAGCAATGGAAGGCCATTACATAAAAAAGAATGAAATCTTGCCATTTGCAACAACATGAGTGGACCTAGAGAATGTTATGCTAAGTCAAATAAGTCAGTCAGAGAAAGACAAACACTATTGGGTTGGCCAAAAAGTCCTTTTAGTTTTTTCTGTGAAATAAAAGAAACATCTTTTATTTTCACCAGTAACTTTATTGATTTGGATATTTTGAGTATGCAGGCTATCTCCCGCTATTGGCTTCTAGTGGGTAGAGGCCAGGGCGTGCTGCTAAACATCTTCTAATATGTAAGAGAGCCCCACAGCAAAGAATTATTTGGCCAAAATGTCAATAGTACCAAGAAACTTCACAAACCACTTTTGAACATCCAATCAGTCACAGCACCTTCTCGATACACTGCACAATTTTTTGTTTATTCTATTACGGTTGTCCCAATCTCTTTTTTCCCTTTTTCCCCACTCCACCCAGCCCATCCCTCTCACCCACAGTCAATCCTCTCTCCATTGTCCATGTCTATTAGTCATTCATACATGTTCTTTAACTAGGCCTTCCCCTTCCCCCTTCCTTCCACCATTTTCTCCCTCCTTTCTCCCCTCCTACAGCTGTCAGTCTCTTCCATGTTTCCATGTCTCCGCTTCTGTTTTTCCCATCAGTTTATTTTGTTCATTAGATTCCAGTTATAAGTGAGGTTATATGGTATTTGTCTTTCACCACCTGGCTTATTTCACTTAGCATAATAGTCTCCGGTTCCATCCATGCTGTTGTAAAAGGTAGGAGTTCCTTCTTTCTTTTTACCACATAGTATTCTATTGTGTAAATGTACCAGTTTTTTTAATCCACTTACCTACTAATGGGCACTTGAGCTGTTTCCAGCACTTGGCTATTGTAAACAGTGCTGTTATGAACATAGAGGTGCATAAATTCTTTTGAATTGGTGTTTCAGAATTCTTAGGGTATACTCCCAACAGTGGACTTGCCATTCAAAAGGCAGTTCCATTTTTAGTTTTTTGAGGAAATTCCATTCTGTTTTCCACAGTGGTTGCACCAGTCCACATTCCCACCAACAGTGCACTAGGGTTCCATTTTCTCCACATCCTTGTCAGCACTTGTTGTTTGTTGATTTATTAATGATAACCATTATGACAGATGTGAGGTGGTATCTTACTGTGGTTTTAATTTGCATCTCTCTGATGGCTAGTGATGTTGAGCATCCTTTTGTATGCCTATGGGCCATCTGTGTATCTTCCTTGCAGAAGTGTCTATTCAAGTCCTTTGCACATTTTTCAACTGGTTTGTTTGTCTTCCTGGTGTTGATTTGTATGAATTCTTTATATATTTTGTAGATTAAACCTTTGTCCAATGTATCATTGGCAAATATGTTCTCCTATACAGCCAGTTCCCTTTCTGTTTTGATGATGGTTTCTTTAGCCATGTAGAAACGTTTTACTTCGATGTAGTCTCATTTGCTTATTTTTTTTCCTTTATTTCCTTTGCCTTAGGAGATATATCAGCAAAAATACTGCTATGTGGGCTGTCTGAAATTTTCCTGCATATGTTTTCCACTAGACTTTTATGTTATCACAACTTTTATTTAAGTCCTTATCCATTTTTAGTTTATTCTGCTATATGGTATAAGTTGGTGGTCTAGTTTCTTTTTTTTTTTTTTTGCATGTACCAGTCCAGTTCTTCCAACACCATTTATTGAAGAAACTGTCTTTACTCCATCATATGCTCATGCCCCCTTTGTCAAATATTAATTGACCATAGAGACATGGGTTTATCTGGGCTCTCTGTTCTGTTCCAGTGATGTATATGTCTCTTCTTATGCCAATACCAGACTGTCTTGATTACAGTGACCTTGTAGTGTAGTTTAATATCAATATCATGATCCCTCCAACCTTGTTCTTCTTTCTCGGGATTGCTGAGACTATTCAGGGTCTTTTTTGGTTCCTTATAAATTTTTGGAATACTTATTCTAGATCTGTGAAATATACCATTGGCATTTATTTTATTTTATTTTATTTTATTTTAATCTTTATTGTATTTTTCCCCATTATCATTTAGTCCCATTATAACCCTCTCTACCTAACAGTTACCACACTGTTGTCCATGTGCATGAGACAACGTACATGAGACCTTTTTCCTTTTTGCTCAATCCCTAGGAATTGCATTGAATCTATAGATTGCTTTGGGTAGTATGCACATTTTAATGATGTTAATTCTTCTAACCCATGAATGTGGTATATGCTTCCACTTATTTGTATCTTCCACGATTTCTTTTGCACAAATCTTTTTGCATTTCTGTTGCATTTTTACCTTTCTCGAAATAATAAATCATCACACACCAAAACTGTTGCATATCTTCTCCCATCTTCAGTATTAAAATGGCTGCACAAAAATTCACCAATTTTGATTTTTTTTAATGCATGCTGATATGACAGCTGTCATGATATAATCTAACAAAATTGTTTTGAATGAAGTTAAAGACAACTAAGCACTACTAGACCCACCGTAGGGAGTAAACTAATCAAACTCTTTGGCCAACCCAAGATATGATTTCACTTTCATGTGGAATCTGAAAAACTAAATAGAAGAACAAAAAAATTGAAATGGACTCATAGACACAGAGAGCAGCCTATTAGTTGCCAGAGGGGAGGGGTTTTGGAGGACTACATGAAAGAAGTGAAAGGATTAAGTACAAATTAGTAGATACAAAATAGTCACAGAGAGGTAATGTACAGCACAGGAAACACAGTCAATAATGTTGCAGTGACTGTGTATGATGCCAGGTCAGTACTGGGAATATCAAGGGAATCACTTTGTGAGGTGTGTGACTGGCCACTGTGCTGTACACCTGAGACCAATACAAAGTAATGTTGAAGGTGAACTGTAATTGAAAAATAAAAAAATAATTTTTACAAAAAGTAAGGCCATCAATGAGTTTGCATAGAGATGTGACAGAATATTATGGGAGTTTTAGAAAGATAACCCGAGTGGAAATGGGGAGAATGAAGTCTATCTAAGTAATGGAAACTGATACCAATTTTTAAAAATAAACACTGAATTAATAAAAATGTCAATTCTTTCTGATGATCTAAGGTTTTAATGAAATTAAATTCAAATGCCATTAAGTTTGTTGGGGTTTTGTTTTGGTGGCACATACATGATGACAATTTTCAAATTCATCTTTAATTTTTAAGCTAATTGTTCTACATTAACTATTTCATTTGAAACAGCAAACTTAAGAAGTAAATATCATAATTATTCCCATTTGTTAATAAGAATTCTGAAGACTGACAAGTTAAATGAATTATCCAAAATCAGCTTCTCTTACAAATAATACACATAAATTATTAATGACAATATTTATAATACCAGAAATTTTTAAAAATCTAAACGTGAAGCTGTAGAAGAATAAATAATGGTATATTTATACAAATGATTTATATAATCAAAAATTTATTTTTTGAAACATATTAATAAAATGGAGAAATACTTATAATGATTAGAGGAGAAAAAAGCAGGAAAAATATGAATATATTATTATCTAATTAAAAGGAAGAAGAAGAAGGAGAAAGAGAAAGATGAAGATGAGCCAGGATGAGGGGTAGAGTAGGAATTGCAAGCATGCAGAGTGAGAAAACATAAAGGAAATATTTTAAAACATATCAATAGTGTTTATTTGGGGATGGTGTAGTCACAGGCCAATTTTGTTTTCTCCTTTCTATTCACTTGGTTTTATGTTTTCTATAAGACATCAATCATCAGAAAACAAAGGAATGTATTTTTTCTAAATCATTGATTCTAATGATTTTAATGAAATTGTGCTGCTAGCTAAACTCAGATTACAACATAGTTGAGGCCAAGAAGTAGTATTTGCTAGTTATCCATCCTGTAAGGTAGGTGCTTTTAGTCCTTCTTTTACAGATAATAAGTCTGAAACAGGGTTTCAGAGAAGTGAAATGATTCAACCAGGGTCAAGGCAACAAGTGAATGGAAAACCCAGAATCAGAACCCTAGTCTGTATGTCTCCAGAATAAAATGATTTTTGATTATTTTGTTTTTTTGAGGTGATATTAATATAACATAACCAACAACTTTAAAGTAAATAATTCCATAGCATTTAGTACATTCACAATGTTCTGCAGCCGCACCGCCATCTAGAACTGAAATAATTTTATCACTCTGAAAATATTCATTAAGTAGTTGCCATTCTTTTTCTCCATGTTCCTGTTCCCTGTCAACTGCCAGCCTCCATTCTATCTCCATAGATTTGCCTATTTTGGATGTGTCATATTAATGGAATTTTATGTGACCATTTATGTCCTACTTCTTTCCCTAGCATAATTTTTTGAGGTTTATCCATGTTGTGATTTGTATCAGTACTTCATTTCTTTTTATGGCTGAATAATACTTCATTGTGTGGATATATCGCTATTTGTTCATTGATTCATATTTTGATGAACATTGGAGTTGATTCTACTTTTTAGCTATTGTAAGTAATGTTACTATGAATGATAATATTTTAGAGACCTATAAAGACTCTCTATTACTGAAAGTTTTACTTAAACACAGAATTTTTATGTAGAAGTACAAATATCAAATATCAAAAATTGGGTAAAATTACAAATTATTAATAGTTCCCAATTAATCAGAACTATTAATTTTTTAAGGTGAAAGTCATTATGAAGATGAAAAAATCTAGACATCTAAATTTTAAACAAATATCTATAAAATTCAGGGAAATTGTATGATTAGTCAGTTTCATATAAGGAAAATTTGAGAGGACCTCACATAGGGAAGCAGTGACTATAGTGTTCTATAAATACTGATGTAACCAAGAGGGCCTCTGGCCCTTTCCTTTACCCCCAGCACCAGCATCCACGTGAGCAGTCCACATTTGACTTCACATATTCCTGGGCAGAAAACTGTTCCTTTATCAGTTTAGTTTCATACCAAGAATAAAATGTATGTTAACACAATTTTCTCAAGTCACAGATTTGGGTCACAATCAAGAATCAGCAGCCTCCTTTTTCTACCAGAATTCAGCCTCCCCCCTCCCAATACTCCCAACATCAAACCAGCTCCCAAATCTCTTGCTGCTATTAAATAACAGTGGTGGTAGCTTCATCTTTTCTCAGAAACCTGGGTGACATCCCCATCAAAACAGGTCTCAGTTTGATGCAAAATGTCTGACAAGACAGTCATTACAAATAACTAAAGTGACCCTCCCTAAGAGGAATTTTGATGAATCATATTTCTTTATTTTACATTGAAACACAGGGTGCAACATAAGTAATGGAGGAGAGAAATGATAAAAGAAATAAAGAAAATTTAAAAGAACAACCACCAGTGGCAACAGA